>JANZLQ010000008.1:3957245-3986436 GCA_026212715.1 Elanus axillaris | reverse complement strand
TGAGTTAATTTCCCCAAGCTGAGTCTGTTTTGCCCGTGACGGTGATCAGTGAATGATCTCTCCTGTCCTTATCTCGATCCACAAGCCCTTTGTTATATTTTTTTTTCTCCTCTCCCTTGTCTAGCGAAGAGGGGGGGGAGTGATAGAATGACTTGGTGGGCACCTGGCGTCCAGCCATGGTCAACCCATCACAGGTTGGAATGGACCTCTGGACCTCAAGCAGGGCCAGCTGCCCAGGACCATGTCCAGGCAGCATCTCCAAGGATGGAGACTCCACAACCTCTCTGGGCAACCTGTGCCAGTGTTTGGTCACAGTCACAGTAAAAAAGCATTTCCTGATGTTCAGAGGGAACACCCCTTGTTTTGGTTTGGGCCCATTGCTTCTTGTCCTGTCATTCAGCACCACTGAAAAGAGCCTGGCTCCATCTTCTTTGCACCCTCCCTTCAGGTATTTACATACATTGAGATCCTCTACCTGAGACTTCTCTTCTCCAGGCTCAACCTTTCCCCAGAGGAAAGATGCTCCAGTCCCTTCATCATCTTTGTGGCCCTTTGCTGGACTCTCTCCAGTACGATCATGGCTCTCTGGAAACTGGACACAGGACTACAGTGTGGCCCCGCTATTACAGAGGAAGGATCACCTCCTTCAACCTGCTGGCAACACTCCTAACACAACCCAAGATATTGTTAGCCTTCTTTGCCGCAAGGGCACGTTGCTGGCTCATGTTCAATCAATCTGGTGTCCACCGGGACCCTCAGGTGCTTTTCTGCCAAGCTGTTTTCCAGCTGGGTGGCTCCCAGCATGTACTGTGCCTCTCTAGCTGCAAGGCTTTGCAATGCCCCTTGTTGAACTGTGTGAGCTTCCTACCAGCCCATTTCTCCAGCCTGCCGAGGAGAAACGACCCTCTGGCATAACAGCCACTCCTCCCAGTTTTGTGTCATTTGCGCACTTGCTGAGGGTGCACTCTGCCCTATCATCCAGATCAATAATGAAAATGTTGAACAGGATTGGACTGCAGGAATTTCATGAAGTTCAACAGGAGTAAATGCAAAGTCCTGCATCTGGGATAGGATAGCCCCATGCAAAAGTACAGGCTGGGAAGCAACTGTCCAGGAAACAGCTCTACAGAAATTAATCTGGTAGGCCTGGCAGACAGCAAATTGAATAAAAAGCCATCAGCGTACCCTCACAGAAAGATAAGCAACCACATCCTGGGCTGTATTAAGTAGAAGTACAGCCAGCAGGTCCAGGGAAGTAATCCTTCTCCTGTATTAGCACTTGCGAGACCACATCTGGAGTATGTGTTCAGGTTGGGGCTCTCCATTACAAGAAAGACATGGAAATACTTTAGTGAGTCCAGCAGAGAGCCACCAAGATAGTTAGGGGCTGGAGCACAAGACATACAAGGAGCAGCTGAAAGAATTGGATCTCTTCAGCCTTCAGAAAAGAAGACGAAGGGGAAACCTTATTGCTATCTACAACTACCTGATCAGATGATACAGAGAAGATGGAGACAGACTCTTCACAAGTCTGTGAGATGGGATGAGACACAACGGATGCAAGCTGGCATATGGAAAATTCCAATAGATAAAACAATTATTTATTTATTTTTTTAATCACAGGGATGGTCAAGCAGTGGAAGGTGCTGTCCAGAGGGGTTTTAGAATCTCCATCCATAGAAGTGTTCAAGATGCAACTGGAGATGGCCCTTGTTTGGGCCGGCAGTTGGACTAGATAACCTCTGGATATCCCTTCCAGTCAAAATTATTCTATGATTTTAATTCAGTCACCTGAGAAACATACTGAGACTCAATCATTTGGCAAGTCTAGCGGTGTTGCAAGACAGCCTCCTCTTTTCATATGACCATCCAAGCCTAAAAAAAATCAACAGTGGATTGGTACTTGAAAGTGTTTAGTAATCAGAAGCCCCACAAAGTTGTATTTTTTTCCACTGCAAATTTTAGTATTTTGGTCTAATAAGTAAATCTCTGCTTTCTTCACTGGGCAGGTGGTTAAACTGCAACAGCAGGTTAACAGCAAAGTGAAAGATGGGCTGTCCAGTTAATTCAGTCTTATGCCTAAAATTTGCCACCTTCACAGAGAAGCACCTAATGTATGGACTCATGCTTTCACTGCTGAAGCACAATGGGACATGTGCAATGCGCTCTCAGAAAATTTAATGAAACAGATTCTCAGAGTTGGCTGCCATTACCATACATCTTCAACTGCATGCTGAAAACATTTTAATCACCACTACTTTGCTCAGCAGCTAGTAGAAGCATATTGGCTGATTAAAGGCTATTTAAGGTGCATCATATTCATATTACTGTAGATATATGGAGTAAATATACATTGGTGATATTTCAAATTGCTCTATCTTGCCAAATCTTCAAGTGTTGCCAAGAAACTTGCACACTGCATATAGCAGAGGCTTTGGGTAAGCACACTGCACTCCATCTGCTGCCAAGGCCACAGCACAACATTGTAGCCTGGCTTTACTTCAAATACAAAAAATGCTGAATGATTTCAATTTATTTTACTTTTTACAGAAAAAGCATAGATGTGTGCATAACAAAAATACAGCATACGTATTTTTCAATGAACTAAAGATAGCTTGGCTCTTCACCCATTGTGACAAGAACAAGCATTTAAAGGAGAACTCTAACTTGGTATAACAGATGTTAATTAAAAAACAAAACAAAACCACCAAAACAGCTCATCCTTTATGTGCTTTTGTTTCTGGAACAATAAATCATTCATGAGTAGATACAAACAGAAATCATAAAGGTTTGGGGTTTTTTTTGGTCACTTAGGATAACCATCTGCTGAAAATCAAAGTGCATTTGAAACTGAAGGAGAATATTATGTGCTTACTGGAAGGAAATATCTCATATAAACCCTTTTTGACTTAGTGTCTTTTAAAATAAGAGATAACAAAAAACCCCAGAACAAATCTTACTTTACAGCAGCAGAGCCAATACAGTAACAACTTTTATACTTACACATAACAAGTAACCTAATAAATGAAATACCCGAGGTTATACAACACATCAGACACAGCCAGGCAGCCCTCTGAAAATTACCTCCACTACCTCGACAGTCTCCATCCCCCTCCTCCTCAACACTCAATAAAAATCCTTAAAGAGCCATCCACTTCTCTCTTTTTACATGGTGAGGGGGTGGACAAGAAATCTGAATTTTCCATGTTTTTTATTGTCATTTAGCATTCTCCCACTTAACCCCCCCTCCCCATCTCCTCTTTCCAGGTGATGCAAAACACAGCTGCTGAGATCAAACCCTTAATTTGCTCTCCCAGTTACAACCCATCAATTTCAAGTGACTAGTTAAGTTTTTTGCTCTATGCAAACCTACTACTCCATATTGAACTATTAAAACACTCACTGGCTCCCTGCTTTCTTCCCTGGGCTCCACTGCTCCTTTTGCTTTATTCAGGATGCTGACTTGAAAGCTTCATTTTCCCCTACTATCATTTCTACTTTGCCTCCAACACATTCCCCTGCAGCATAATGACCTTTCAGAGCTAGCAATCAAAATCACTACCTCCTTTTTTATTTTTTAAATCCACTAAGACAGACTTGTTTCTCCTATATCTGGAGAAGTTTTCTAGCTTGTTTTCAACTTATTTTTTCCACTCATTTCATTATAAATGCTCTTTATTCTGTCATGCTGCATACTCTTCTTGATAAGTAACTATACAATCCTCTATTCTTTCACAGTCATGACTCACCAAAATAATCCTAGCAATTACCTCCTCCATAATCTCATCCCTTATACATTTTGGATGTTAATTTGTATCCTTCTGGAACTTTGTTAAAGTACCTAAAATACATATTTTATAACAGTCAGGTGGAGAGAGAAATGAAATAGAGTGTACAGAAAAAAACCCAGCCAGTCTAGAGAAACAGCAATAGGGTGCCTAACAGCACCACTAACCACAAACAAAAGCAAGCACTGGGTTGTCACAGGCCCTGGCTTCACATGTGGACAGGTCATGACTCCACAGCTGAACAGGACTGTAGAAATTTAAGTGGACACAGTAATTGGCAGAAAAATGTATCTATTCTGAGAAGTTTCACGTCATAAAATCTTACTTTGCATATACTGAGCATGTTCCTCCACTACTGTTATAACATAATCACTACCAAAAAGCCATCAAAACCCCCAAAAGCCATAGTTCAGGAAACAACGTTTTCCTGAGGAATACCAAAAACTTCCTTGATTATTAATTTGTTCATATCCCATGACTCCAGTGACTATGGAGTCAATTAAAACAACCAAATATATTAACTATGTATGATTTATTCTCTGTCAGCTCATACGATTCCTTTTGGAAAATAACTCATTCTCATCTGTTCCACTACATTTACTACTTGTAAACATAAGTAGCTAATGCTGAGGTACCACTCACAGGCTGGTCCACTGCATCTAAGAGAAAGTTCAATTTCAATTGCTCAGTGTATGGACTTTTTCTCATAATATTCTGGGATTACCCAGGTATCCCATCCTCAATCTGGGATTAGCAAAACTGTGCATCTCTATTTTAGATAGCATCTGAGACAAAGAGGCTAGAATTCATATAGGGTAATGGTGAACTTTGCTTCCTTTACATACCAAAAGCACAAGGACTAGCGCGTCACATCTAATTTTAGTTCCTGAACCAAGGCCTCTAAATGAGAGCAGGTTCTTTCTGTCAGCACTGAAGCAATCCGAGACCCTAACTGCCCTCTAGTGTGCTTAAGAGCCTATTTCTTTCCACTGACCACTGACACAGCTGAGGGCAGCAACAACATTTGTCACACAGGCACCTAAAATAAGGTGGGATGAACTTAGGCCAGAATCACACGGCAATACTGTGACAGAAATGGACATTGAAACCTGTATCAAATGACCTCCTCAGACAGTTTCTACAAAAAACTTACACAGAGTTTAAACAGGAAAAAAACCAACAAACCCAAAATGCAATACTCAGAAAGCTCTAGTTCCCTACCTTGTATTTTTGCGATTTCCCCAGTACATTTGCCAATGAAAACATGAGGGAATGATCATTAGGTATTAATTCCAGGGCCTCTCTTCCAACTGCTTCTGCTTGAGCTAGATTGCCTGGGACCCCATGCAGTAGAAAAAGAGAAGGCATCTTTTAACACAGCCTTATTAGTTACTTTACATGCTGCAACCACGCGTATTGTATGAATAGCTGATTACATGCATTTTTAAAGAAAACCAGGCATCACACACACAAATGTAAAATCCCACAGAATAAGACAATAGAAAACCTCCATTTTGATTTTAACTGATAACACCTTCAGAAGAACAACAAAGCACAGATTCAAAAGTTCTGAAGTTTGGTCTATAATACAAACATGTTTGCACAATGATGGAATTTCAAATAAGAATCAGAAATCCATTTATGGGCTAGGTTTCAAGTAATGGTTTGAAACCACTGAGTCAGAAGGTGTTCTTATATTTTTACAGAGTGGCTGGGTAGCCCAAAGAAGAGGCAGAAGTCCTTTTACATAAATACAGATAAAGCTTTAAGTATTGCTAGACACTGAATTATTCATTAAAACATTCAAACAGGGTTATACCTGTGTTATCAAGCAATATAATCATATTGTTCCAAGCCAAACTATGCTCTGGTTTCAGAACTGTAGCATTCCTCCATGCATTCAATGCATCTACATGGCGATTCAAATCTGCATACTAAAAAGAAAGAAAACCCCAGTATTTTCACCCTGATTGGCTTTACTTTTCTATCATGCACTAAAACCACTAAAGAGTTGTTAATGTCCCACTTTATTCTAGTAGAACTTGTTTTTATAGACAAAAATAAGACATGTAAAGAGAATACTATGGTAGTATGGAAGATACGGTGCCATATACTAATTTTACCCTGCTTTTCTCTGGGAGACAGGCTTGTTTTCAAATATGCATGTACCAATAGGATAGGGAAGAAAACCAGCATACAATTTAGAAATCTACATAGGAGAGTAAGTAAATATTGAATATCAATATTTCCAAGAATCTAAATGGATTTTTTTTGCATAGTTCTACTACCTAACAATATACTAATGACTGCAAAACAGTCTAATATTGGGAAATTACTAGTATCTTTTGAACAAATGACCACAATCTATTTTTTTGTTTATACCTATTTATAGGAAAAAGTAGGACTACCACAGGTTGTATGGAAGGAAGTATACTGGGAAAGCAACAGGAAAAGCTACCAAAAATATGAACTCACCTTGAACTACAAATCAAGCAAACTGGAATAACTCTCAGCATTTAAAAGTACAGTGGAATTATATATACACACACACACACACAGAGATTCCTGTCACAGCTACCATTTATTCAAAAGCACTTACCAATCGCCCTAAATTGTAGTAACAATCTGGGTACTTTTTCCTGTGTTTAATTGCTGTCCAGTAGCTTTGCTCTGCCTCTTCAAACCTTCTTAAACTGTTCTGTACTATTCCTAGATTCATCCATGCAGCAGCAAAATCAGGTCTGGGCAAATTGGGAAAAAAAACAACAGAACGGACAATTGAGCATTTGGAACACAGGATCCTTTTGTATCATTTCTGCTCAGATGGTGCAAAACTCGGTTTAGCATTGTTCTAAACATACTGTATTTGTACAGCTAAGGACAGCAACTCCTCTGCTTCTTGGAGCTCATTTCTTTCTTTCAGAATATTTCCAAGGTTGTTCATGGCATGTACGTATTTAGGATTCAACCTAAAATTTAAAATTTAAGAGATGATTATTATGTATAGGACATGTATTACTATATGCAAATTGCTAGCTCTGCAATGCTGCAGATCATGAAAATGAACACCTAAGCATTTTCTTCATCTTAAACATGAAAGCAATTTTAGAAGAGTTCATTAAAGCAGTAAAATTCCTAATACCTTACAGCTTCTCTGTAGTATTTGATTGCAGCACTTTGATTTCCTTTGTCAGCCAGGTTTTTGCCAACATTGTAGTGCACCTGAAAACAGATGAACATTCAACCAGATGCTATATAGTCAGATATTTTGTGGAGCCAAGTTGCTAAAAATTCTTACTCCAAATAGAAACAGTCAGCACTTGCATCATTCACCGCTGACTTTTGCTGGAGGTGGATACTTAAGATTGGACAATACATACAATGGAGAGAGCAAGACAAAATCTGAGGAATAAATTAATAAATCAGTTTACCTGTTCCAGCTATTTAAGAAAGATTATTCACTTCCTGATTTTATAAATGAGGTCACCACACTTTCCACAAGACTCTTTATATGGAGACTTCCTGCTCTTCGTTTCATGTATTTGTCAGATAACTAAGAGAAAGTCTGACTCAAATTAAATCTGCCATATCAGAAGAAACACTACAGCAATGTAAGTGTTGATTAAACTTTGCTTTCACTATAGCATAAACTAGCAGAAACTCAGCATTAACAGAAAAACTAAGCCCCATATTTCAAAAACAAACACAGACACATGCTGTTATTGTCTTAGGATAAAAATGCATCAAAGAACATTTCTGAAATAAAAATAATATGTATAGCAACATGTTGGAGACCTTGCCTGTTAAAAAGTAGAGACCGAAGGAAGGATCTAGACCTTTGAGATATAGTTACAGAGAAGAACATGCATCATCTGAACTTATGGCAAGGACTAGATAGGAATAAATATATTTCAGGACAAATCTGAGTTGGAAGACATCTCAAGTCCTGCTTTAAGAGAAATCTCAGAAGACTACATTACCTGGTTAAAGGGAAGAATCAAGTTTAGAAATAACAGAAAAATACTGTGAGTACTGACTCCTGAAAACAGACTTCTCAGCAACTAGATCAGAACTCATTATTTAAATTACCTGTTTGAAATCAAATTGTATAGACTTCATCTAAACCAAACACACATTGTAATTTCTTCTATACTTCGAAAATCTAAATTAAATCTTTGCAAAAACACTATGCAGGAATTACTTCAGATTGAAGTACAAAAAGATAGGTTTGTAATGCATTTAGATAACTCTAATTCACCTTCTACATTCAGAATAGGATTTTATCTCATGCATCCATCAAAGGAAAAAATCCTAATTGCATTTGGCACAATACTTGGGACCTATTGATCCAGCACACACAATTATGCTTGAACCTAATTGTTATGATATTTAATTGTTTAATTCCATCTCTATATGATTGTGACTATGCAGTAACATACCATCAACAAATAAAGTTAAAAGCGTTTTCCAGGCTTTCCAGAATGAGCGAAAAAGTAGCTTCACTAGTTTTCAGAGAGCAAAGATGCTATAAAGCTTACTAAGCATACACAGAAGCAGCTCCTCAGACTGCAAGATATAAAATAGCATGCAAATTCAGCATCCCATAAAAACAGTTCTAGCACAGCTTTCAAGAAAAAAAAGCCAGGCACTTCTGTTGTACATTCATAAAAATATGACAAGGCCAATGCCAAAGAAGCAATGGAACGGTACCTTTATATCAAGACATAGCCATTCATAAAGATCAGTTGACAGTGTAAAAAAAAAAAAAAAAAGACAGAATAGCATTGTTTTCCCAGGAGTCATTCAAGTAAAAAGATACACACTGAAAGATGTTTCTTAGGACTGAAATCTATTTGTATATCTCTTCCAGAAATTTTTCAGCACACTATGATAACATTCTTACCAAACTGGATTGCTCTGATTATATATGTTGAAGTTTACAGACAAAAAATTTATTCAGAGGAAATTAGGTTATTAAACTTTGCTGTGTTTCCAGATAAAAGATAAATTGTGTCAAAACATAAGAAATATGGAAAGATTTCACTCAATAATGTATATTAGCCCTTAAAATACCTGATTTCACATTTCACTATCGGCAAACAAGATTACATTTAACGTGATTCAATTTCTTTCTTTAAGAAGCTTTACAAAAGTTTGGTTTGGGGTTGTTTTTTTACATTTTACAATAGTTATAAGAATTACTGAAAAAAAGAAATTTGATTAAAGACTGGGGACAGAGCATATGAGAAAAAACTTGGTATACACCAACCACTCAGTATTTCACATCAGCTGTTTTTTGAAACATGTAGCTTCTTCATATACATTTCTATCTCAAAAGCAGCAGCAGAAAGAATATTTTTCTCATGTAAACAGAATTGCGCAACTACAGAAACCTGAGATATATCAATTCCCTCAAGTCAAAACATCAAATGAAACATTAAGTGTACATGTATGTTTTGTGAACTGAACTAAAAAGATGTACTATAGTTTATTAAAACTGACAGGAAAACTATTTAAATAAACTATTTGCATTTTCGGTGGTGTACTTCTGTCCTCAGGCATAGCTTCCGTGTGAAAGGAAATGTTTCTATACAATACCCCTGAAAATGAAGACTTTCTCCTTATATGTCGGTTTCCCAATTTTCCTTCAAGTGAAATTGTAGCTTTAGTTCCCCTTGATATGGTGGTGACACAGAAGGGAAGAGAAGAAAAACTAAAACAAACATACCAAAAGAACTCCTCAGCCTACCGTAATTATCCAATGACAAAACCAGCTCTACAATGGATTATAATACATCCTGCTCTTAAGAACAGAGCCAGCAACAGGTTTCCAGGCATACACATTCATTTGGGAGGCGCAGGTGACTTTTGCCATACAGCCATGTCTCTTGCTTCACTGGCCATGACAGAGAGATGCCAAGATCAGCCTTCAGCTAAGTACAAGGCTGTAACTCTCCTTGACTTCTCCTATGAGCCCTACCTGCACAACATGGGGACACAAGTACTTTCTATATACCAATGGGCAGGAAGAATCTGGCCTTTAAAAACGAGGAGCCAGTGTGATGGTTTAAGTTTCATCTCTAGAGATGTGGTTCTTCTGCCTTTAACAGATATTGTACATGCCAGCCTGGGAGGGAGGATTTTCCTTTCCTGATTATGCATTTAAGAGCAGACATAGCATTTTGTTATTAAATGATTAAAGACAGATACTAACTGAAATGACGTATTACATTAAGCCCACATGCTCCTCTATCAATCTTAAACAGGTAATTACTTTACAGTAATAGCTCTAAAAGCACCATTTCTCAGGGATGCATAACAACACAGTATTTTCTGAAATCTGGGCGATTAGGTAAAAATACCCTAGGGTAGAACCTAGTTGATCTCCACAGGCATGCATTGTTTAAATTTAACACAACCATGGCACCATAGCCTAGCCAAAGAATCGGCTCTATGTGTTTGTCTGTTCGCAATACCTCAGTCAGCCTAAGAAGCCAGTATAGAAAAGCAAAAGCACTGTATTTTATTGTATGTTAGACACGCATAGTGCTTGAATTCTTATTTAAGTGTTTAAATGTGCACATGCATTTAAATGAGGAAGAGAAAAAAAATATTTTCCTGTACAAACACAAAATTACTGTCAAGCTGATTTTTTGTTTGTTTGTTTTTGCCAAAGCAGCATAGGAAGAAACTGAAAAGTAGTAGCATCTTCTAGGAGGTACACCCCCTCAGTTGGAGCATCACCATTATCAACTTCTTTACTCTCTCTTCCTCACTGCTTATAATCACCTTTTCAGCAAATATGAACATTTGCTGAGAAGGATGGAAGCAAAGCAGAGATGTCAAAATTTCTACAGAAACATGCAGATGCTTCTGTTCAATGCCAGCTTCTTTCATCAAACACTCTTCTCTTTACTACTGAAATTGTTTTCAAATTAATAATAAAACAAAGCCTTTTCGATCTTCACATTTTGTTTGTGCAGCTAACATTGTCTAAAGGTTCTTCTGCATGACTGAGCTTATATACAAAAAACCTGACATCTAAAATGGTATCTATGTGGCAAATCACTGCAGATAGTCCCTATAAACATAGCCCACAGCACTTAAGATAAATTCTACAGAAGATAATCCCCTTTTAATATATAGCATAGAAAAAAATTCTCAATATCTGAAAGAAATGCTCTCTAGATCAGCTTCATAAATCTTTAAACAGCACTAAATCTTGTTCTGTCACAAAGAGGTTTTATAAGACCTTTTAAAAAAGTACAGAAAGCAATCTCTCAAATTCTGGTGTACATTTTCAGTATTAGCATAGCTTGTCTTTGACAAACTTGTATCTATAATAATTACAGTTTGCATAAAGCATCAAGTACAAAGTTACTACGCTTAGTATGTCAAGGAACACTGGTTAGTAAGACATTCTGTTGTGAGTATCATAACTTCCTTGCTTATTACTGCAGAAAAGTTGCTACTGAAATGGCTTTTTAAAAATTATGTTTATTAATTTCTATCCTTTAAGGAAAAGTCAGTAGCAAGGAGAATGTAGAGCTTACATACAGAATATTAGCAATTTACAATCATTTCAGTTCAGTAATTTCAAATCTAGGAAAAGAAAAATGGTGGCTATTTCCCATGTATTTAACAATGCAATTGAAAACTTTATTTAAATAATCAATTAGAGGAAGTAATCCAGAAATAAAGACCATGTCTGGATTTTTAAAAACTGCCATGGCTTTGCTAAAAGCTGAGAAAAATTAACTTGGCACTTCCAACAGTAACTTATCACATGGAAAAAAAGGCAGGAAGATGAGCATTTTTGGGAATAATCTTTAAAATTAAAAGAAACTAGGTGTAATGACCTCAGAAGGTGAGGAGCAATACAGCAATGTCTAGAAATAGTGAACAGCAGTAGGGCAAGGCCAAAATCTCACATAACCTTATGTATCCACATCTGCTCTAGTCGTCAGACTTCTTTTATCATCAGTGGAGAGAAACACACTGATCTAGGGTGCAGTCCTTCTGGCCTAAGTCAGTCATTTAGTCCAAGGTGATGATGAACCATGTGGTAAAAGGGACAGTTTCTCCTCCCCAGTTATAAAGGGAGCCTGGCTGACTCGCTCAGATGTAGATGTCCAAAGCCAAGGAGATAAATCCAAGCCAGTAGTCTGATATGGTGAAAGAGTAGTTATGCTTTTGTCATAACCTGTAATTAGATATTCCAGTACTTCAACAAAGCACTCCAGGATAAACTTGCAACATAATGCCATCAAACGAAAAGATGCCAAGTTGGATCCAGTGAGCCTTTTAAGCTAGTAGCACTGAAATATTCCAAATTTATAAACTACCTGTAACATATAATCAACACATCAGGAGAAAACAGTCTCTATAACTGTTGACAAAATTTGCTTTAGCAGAAACAACACAGGCCTGGTTCTAACTCACACTAGTGTATATCACCACTGACCTCCATGAACCAAGTCAATGTATACGGTATGAAAAAAGGTGGTAAGAGGAAATGGAATCAATATATAGACATCTTCTGTTTAGCTAAGAAAAATACTGCCAAATTTATTCAAAGTATATTCAAAATGTATACCGTTTCAGTCTAACAACCTTTGAAACCAACTTAAGTGCAGGACCCTCCAAGTTCAAACATGTGACATATTCCTAGATATGTTTAACCAAGATCTGTAATGTTTCTTTCTCTCTCTTAAAAAAAAAAAGGTCTATATAATATATATAACATAGATATTTAAAACATTAAAAAATTAAGATATTTAAAACATTTAAAAAACTATATTGTGAACTTTATTTTTTAAAGTAAAAATCTATGTAACTTCATTCTGGTACCTGATTATTTCCAATAAATTTTAAAATCACTGTGCAACATTTACCAAAGTGGAACCTAAATTTCATCTTCTTGAACCAGATGCTTCCATCACTCAAGGGGGTAGATTCACTACTATGCCAGACAATCTGATTTAATGCAGTTTCCACACCTCTATTGAAAGAGATGGTTAAAGAAGATGAGTCTTGAAATTAGAGAAGGCACTGCTGTAGCTACTTGTTACTCTGCATTAAGGCAAGTTGACTCTACACTGGTCACATAAAGACAATCTGGAATTGAAAAGAGCTGTAGAGCTGTCCACAAAACATGAACTAGGAGCTGCAGCTTTTGTTGCTAGTTGGGAAACACCTGGAGATTCTGGGGCCCTGCTACATAAAGGAAGTAAAGCATGACAATACACATATTAAAGATGCTCCAAGAATAACAAGAAAAAGCTGTTATCTGTGTTCCATCTTTTGGTCTGCATCAGCCTCCCACTGAAATAAATGGACCACTGAAAGAAAGTCCCGTGAGGTCATTTTTAAAGGAAGCCTGCAATTTCAAGACAGCAACAGAAGATCAGAACAGAATCTAGCTCCAATTTTTACATTTACCTTTGTCAAAATTGAATAAACATAGCTGAGTCCATAAAGAAAAAACACAGATTGGCTCTCACACACAGACTCTTTAATGCTGTTGCCTAGAAAAGTTCCCTACTACTGTGATTTCAAAGTTACTCCTTCAGCAAAATCGGAATGTGAGCCTACAAAACCCTCCCTGTTCACATCACCACGCTTTCCATCTGAGCAAGCTGTCACTACCAGCAATACAGCTCAGGCATGTCTACACGACCCAATGTTGACAAACACAAGCTCATTTTCCCTGTACACTCTATTGGCTTTGAACCAGCTGCATTAGTTCAGTAGCTTGCACACAGCTTATCGGCTCAAGCACAGCACTGTGAACACAGCTACACAGCCTCCCAGCCAGACATGGCTTGAGTCCAAGGAGCTTGGAGCACAGGCAAAGAGTGTGGATCTGTCTAAAGCACTCTTACCATGGCAGATGGATGGAGTTACACACAAAGAAACAGATTGCATTTGCTCCATTTATAGTATGCGCATGTCATCCAGAAGACAAGCTATATTGAGGTCATCATTAAAACGAAGGTGGTTGCCGACCACTGCCACACAATAAAATACAACAGCTCTTTTTCTATGTATTGAAATCTGACATTATTGAAAGGCATCACCATGTTGTAAATATCGGCCATAAATGTTTTTTACAGCTCACTCCTGCATATTTGTATTCCCATAGATGCTAAGTTTATCAATCTCTTTGCAAAGTTGAACATTCACAGGTTCCTTTTTAAATTCTGTGTCTTGATCTGTATTGTCTAGATACCACTCTAGATGACAAATCTAATTTTTTAAAACATCAATGTATTTGTATTGACAAGCTGAACATGCCTATTCCTAGGCTTTTCAAAGAAAGTCCCTGCTGAAATTCAGACAACATCAGGGCTCTGCGGTATGCTCCAACAGATCATGCTCTCAGCTACCAAAGGACTGCTGTGGAAGTCACCTCTATTGGCAGGCTAGATTCAGTCTGCTATGCCAAACACCCGTGTTCAGCTCAGTGAAACATCCCATCCAGTCCTACCCTCTTACTTGTTCCCTCACTAAGCCTTGCAGGGAATATTGCAGTTTTCCTCAGTGCCCATGTTTGAAGACTCCAGCCCATTCAGCCACTGTAAAAAAGCAGATGTGGGAGCCATGATTTTACCCCCACATCCTGTGATAAACTGATGATATGCTACTTTGTCCCTTAGTTGTGTTGGCTATATATACCACTGGAAGGTACACAAAAAGGATTCTAAAGACATAGCATAAGTATTGTTCAGGTGAATACATTGCTACAACTTTCTTACTTTCTTTTCAATATTTTGTTGTAATAACTTGTTTTGAGCAATGTGGTCTAGTGGAAGGTGTCCTTACCCATGGCAGGGGGTTTGCAACTAGATGACCTTTAAGGTCCCTTTCAACTCAAACCATTCTATGATTACACACACAATTGTTCTAGCAGATTTTATTAGCAGTACATCCAGTTTGGCTGGATGCCTTTCCTGAAGTGTATTCCCCTTTACCCCTCCCCTTCCCACTCCCATCCCCAAGTTCTGAATTGCAATATTGTAATTTGCACTGTGTGGTATTTTGACTATGCTACCACTGTAATTTAGGTGTCCGGCATGTCAATGTCATTCTTGCACCAAGCAAGACTGTCAATAACACTGTACCACAATATATTAACTATGCATAACATCTCCTCTACCCCAAATTTCAAAACAGTTAAAAAAAAAAAAAAGATTAAAAGTCCATGAGTGACTTACTTTTGCATTCAGAGGGCACACTGACAGTGCACTCCTAAAAAGCTGTTCTTCTGACCTCCACTGACTGCTGCGGAGTGCACAGCGCATAACATTTATCAACAAGATTCCAAGTAGTGCCACAGCAAGAATTTTCTTAAGGGAAGAGAGACAAGTTAAGAAACAAACCATTCAATTGAAGCATTTCATCATCAACTTTACTGATTGTTTTGATGTTACCTTTTTCTTGGCTTGCTTACTCAAGAGACTAAATCCATATGTAAACAGAATACAATATCCAATACTGGGGAGGTAGATGACTCTCTCTGCAATAACAAATCCTACTCGGAAGAACAGGTTACTTGCAGGAAGAAAAGGGATAATAAGAAATCCAAGTCCCAGCGTAAGAATTCTGCAAACAAGAAACAGATTCTTAAATTAACCACAAATTTGAACAAAGTACCTTTTTCTCTTAACATATAAACATTATTTACACATTGTAGAAGGATGTGAGTATGGAACAGGCCATTCAAAAGCAGTCTTTGAGAGCTAATCAGGTTAAATTCCAGTGACACTTCATTCCATCAGGCACTTTTAAAATCCTAGCTATAATTTCCAGAAAAGCAATGTTCATGCTTCCAGGCCAGCAAATATCCCAATTACACATTAATTACATAATTCCTATTGAAAATACACAGGCAGAAAAGTAATGGTAAAAGCTGCCTGTCTATTTTTGGAACTAGTAAGACAGTAACAGGGAAAAATATAGGTCACTGTTAAAGAAGAAACTTAGGCATACATCCTACTGAGAGCGCATTTTCCTAACATATACATCAATAGTAGAATCCATTGTGGTTAACCACTTGAAAGTTAGCAATCTACACTGTTTCTACAGTCAGCCGAAAGAGGCACTTCTCGAAGGCAGTTTGTCTTCCTTGATTTAGGTATCTATGTGAGGATGAGTAATCCTCAACAGGGAACTCTTTATGGACAGAGCTTAGACAAATGAGACGAGGTACCTTACTTTTAAAGAGCTGACATAAGGGAACAAGAACTCCAGGTCTGTGTCAGGTATTTGTTATATAAAGGCCACAGGCATGGTAGTTTTCTACTCTAACTTATTACAAATAAATCTCTATACTGTAATGTAGACATGACCTCTTAGTCCTTTCTCATACCCAAGAGTCCTAGCCTTCACTATACTTTTTGTCTTTACTTTTTACTAAAAAGCTGTTCAGCAATATAAGCTTACTGAGTGTGTTTTTACTAGAAAGTATTACATCTCTTGTAGCAAGAATTCCACCCCTCTCCAAAGTTATTTTATCTGTGCAAATGCGTATGGGAACACCAGAAAGGGAGGCAGGTGGGATGTTGACATTTGAGGTGATGAGGGGGAAAAGATGAAATTACAGAATACCACAGAAAAGAAAAAGAAAATACTCAGCACTGAACAACAGAATGACCTCATTGTGATTGAACTGTTGAAAAATTTTTAAAAAACTAAGAAATTAATTATCATAAAATCCATGGGAACAGAACCTGAAAAGTTAAATGGAAGCCCTTAGTGAGCCAGAATAGTTTATAATGAATTTTTTAGTTCCTTTGGGTAAGTACAAGTTCCTTCCTCAGTAGATACTATGGGTCAGCATTTTACTTTTTAATTTTATGGCCACGGCCAGCATTTCTATCTACCTCCTTTCAAGGCACATCTCCTCTCTCTTTCATTCTAAGAAGATTAAAGGAGATGATGACTTGTAAGAAGTAGGGGCAACAACACACATAATTTCCTACTCTGTTTTGAGCACATGCTACTTTTGACTGCCTACAGTGTTAAGCATCTCAAAATGCCATTTCAGGAGAAAAATAAAGCAGCCATCCACACCTCCTCCTCCTCCAACTCTGTTTCCCACTAGTCAGTGTACAGTGATGGGCCCAAATTGGGATAAAACTGTAATGACAGCTATAAATATTTATTTGAACTGCATTTGCTAGACACTGGTTGCACTGAATTGTTAAAATTATCAGCAGTGGATTTAACAAAATAATACTGTACTCAAGTTGGCCGGGCATTTAAAATTCATCACTGTCTCTTACCTTCTCTTATGGCTGTCTTCTGAGCACAGAGCTTGGCATATCAGACCAATTAGGCAGAACCAGAGTGCTGCTAGTGCAATTATCCTCCAGTCACTGACGGATTTAATGAGGGGTATGCAGCCCATTGACCAATCAAAACACAGCCACCAGGGACACAACAGCAACCATGCATTCATCGAATAGTAGTAATTATAGTTTATAGCCTGTCAGTCAAAGAGAAAACAAACATTTATTTGATACTAAACTTAAGGGGGGGAGAGGCAACTTTAGTTCTATCTCTCTGCTATCCCTTATGACAAAATATATCTCAGACAATAAAAAGGCCTTAAACACTGTTAGGCTACAACTAGTTACATATCCATTTATTTTACAGCTGTGAAATAAATTTTTAATTTTTGGTTTTTTCAACATAGCTAGGTGGGTCTCCTATTCCAAGCAGGGAAACACAATTCTGTGCTGTCCGACCAATATCCACCTGTAAAAAGAATAATCTCCTACAATAGGAGAAAATGTCAAAAGACAGCACCTACTGTCTTTGCCCTTCTTTCTCCATCTCCAGAAAGAGCCTTAATGCAGTCAGAGATATAAAGCTAAGACATACTCCAGATGTACCAGACCAGAACTTTATGCTGTTTTCTTCAATTGTGAAAGAACAGATGAAAAGTCAAGCACAGTATGTGTAAAAGAGATGAAACCCAGCAAAAACGAAATCCTTGAATGCATGGGAAAAAGAGTGAGTAAATGGAAATATGCTTCCATGTGTGCAGTGCATGCTAAATTGAATGCAAAGAATACACGAGGTATACTATTTTAAAAAATTGCAGAAAATCATCACAGCAGCACAAGTGATGGTGACTCATCACACATCTTGAAACATAAAGACTGCCCACTTTATTGTTTCTTTGAAGCACAGAAAAGAAAATTCAATTTGATGACAAAGACAAATGTTCTGAGCTGGCCAGAAAAAAGCCATCTCATAACTTACTCTCACAAACAGACTGTCTGCAAATGAAGCTGGGTTGTCTACTTCAGTGAAAGCCGGTGGCCCTGTGCCCATAATCCTCCAGCGTATATAAAGTATACTGGCCCCTCCAGACATCAGAAGAGTTATCCTGAAAAGCAGCCCCTTTCTTAACAGCCCAGCATTCTACAGGAAAGAAAGGACAAAAACCCTCATATAAAACCCATTATTTTGTTCTCTTCCCCACTACATTCACATTTTTTCACCACTATCTCAGACAAAAGAGGCTATTCCTGTGCATTTTTTCTATTATTGACTTTTTTATTATTTTTGCCATAACTAGAAAGATCTTCAACTTCACTATGCTTTCACTGACTAATTGCAAAATACTTTTTGCAAACATTTTCATTCCCTTCTCAATGAGAAAACTTTTTTTACAAGAAGTCTCTTGTCTACAAATCCTCAGTAACTCTATAGCTGATATAATTTTTTACACAGCAATTTCTGATAGGGAATTTGAGCAGAATACAGCCTTCAGTATACAGCATATTAAATTGATCGGGGTTTTTTTTTAATGGAGGATGGTTACTTTGTTAACTTTTGTTTTAAATAGCTATATCCAGTTGACTGCTTATCACGGAAAGTTTTTGTCCACTTAGGTCTCTTTAGAGGTAAAATTACATGCATTCAAAAGAAAACTGCAGAGTTAGAAACTGGGAGGAATTAGAAACTGAATTAAAATTCTCATAATCGCTAACGTGATTAAAAAGTTAGTGACAGACAGGCACTCAAGTAACTTCGGTCAGGCTAAAATTACCCAAGATCTAAAAAAAATGTGTGTTTTATCTACATTAGGTCAGTTGATTTACAATACATGTTTTATAATATACACTTTAGGGTCTAAAGAAGGCAACTGATGTAAAACATAGAGAAGTGATGTCACAGAAGCTAAATTTGACAGACCTTTCCATTTTTCCTCCATAAAGTATAACACATTTTCTCCAAGCACATTATCAGTTTCATAAATAAAAACACTGTATACTGTAGAGGTTCTTCAAGCTTCACCAGTAGAGGCGGGAAACAGAATCGTCGGTAACTATAATGATATCCCTGTCACAGCTTTGAGATGCAAATCCAAGCTTCCAACACCCTACCCAGCTAGCAAATGGTAACTCAGGACATATGAAGGACATAGCTTCTCTCTGACCCCCGATGTTACAGTGCTGTAGGGCTACCTTAGAGCTCTCTGATGGCTAAAATTATTCTACGCAGTCTCAACAAGTCATTAGAGAAGCAAAAGATGGAAGACGAGAGTTTCTCTGACATGAGAGATCACTTGGGCCCCTTCTCTTTCCTTTCTACACATCTGAAGATGAAATCTTCACTAAACCAGGGATTTTTACATGAAGTGTTGACTGGATCCTAAAAAATATGGTCATGTGATCTCCAGTATTAGCTTTCCTTTATTCCTACTTTCCTCCCTTAGTCTGATATGCTTCTATTACCTTCGAAAACCTACCTGATAGTTGTATGTGATCAGTTCTATGTCCTCCATGGGAGCTGGCACATTGATTATTATTACCTATTATTGCAATATGCTGATTAGCAAGTACCACCACAATTATTCAGGAGACCAATATTAGTTATTTCCGAAGACTAAAAAAAAAAAGTGGGCTTGCTGTACAAAGACAGACATCCAACAGTACCCTGACTAAAGATATTTATTCTCTAAAATGATGGAAAAGTTAAGTTTAAAAGCCATATTCATATGGGTTTTTAATATTTGTAGTTGACAAGAGAGTTGTCATAAAATTGTAATGTTGATTTTACATGTTAACTTTGTGCTCAAATGTTTACTTCTGACTTATGTACCTCAGTAACCAAAGTCACTACAATGAGGATTATAGGAAAATCATTCCTAAAAACTGGTTTTGGAATTGTGCTATGAAGGAAAACGATATAGTGACAATTTATAGCTGCCTTATTACAGATTAACTACACAAAACCTCTTTTATCAGGCTTCATTTCATTTAACAGTAATGCAGCTTCTTAAAGGCCAGATTTCACACATCACTACAAAATCTCTTAGTAGGCAGAATTTTAAAAGTGGAAGAAGTGTTATTGTATCATCTTTGATTTACAGTTAACTGAAATCTGGCATGAAACTGAAACCTGTCTCAACAGAGAAGAAAAAAAATCTGGAAGTAAGAGAATTTAAAATCTGCCTTTCAACAAAACAAAATAAAACAAAACAAATTGAGATACACTTCCATGAAAATAGCAGAACAGATTTTTGTAAGTGGCAGGAGCTAAAATTAATTATTTCTATTAAAAGAAGAAGAAAAAGGCACATTTGATGTTTTCTTCACCCAGATAGAACTGTTTAAAAGTCACAAAACAGAAGCATAATGCTTTGAGCTCTTCATGCTTAAAGGGTAATCCTTCAAAAAGGTTTGACTTTGACACATTTCACAGAATCATAGAATGGTTTGGGTTGGACAGGATCTTTAAACATCGTCTAGTCCAATCCCCCCTGCCATGGGCAGGGACACCTTCCACTAGACCAGGTTGCTGAAAGCCCCATCCAACCTGGCCTTGAACACTGCCAGGGATGGGGCATTCACAACTTCCCAGGGCAACCTGTTCCAATGTCTCACCACCCTCATTGCAAAGAATTTATTACTGGCCAAACACTGGAACAGGCTTCCTAGAGATGCTCCAAGCCTGTCAGTGTTTAAGAGGCATTTGGACAATACCCTCAGTAACATGCTTTAGCTTTTAGTCAGCTCTGAAGTGGTCAGGCAGTTGGACTAGATGATTGTTGTAGGTCCCTTCCAAGTGCAAATATTCTACTCCACTCTATCCTATCTAAATATACCTCTTTCAGTTTAAAACCATTGCCCCTTGTTCTGCCACTACAGGCCTTGGTAAAAAGTCTCTCTCCATCTTTCTTATAAGCCCCTTTTATATATTGAAAGGCCACAGAGTAAGGTGTCCTTGGGGCCTTCTCTTCTCCAGGCTGAACAACCCCAACTCAGCCTGTCTTCATAGGAGAGGTGCTCCAGCCCTCTGACCATTTCATCACCCTTCTCTGGACTCACTCCAACAGGGCCACGTCTTTCATCCACCCCAGAGCTGGACGCAGTACTCCAGGTAGGGTCTCACCAGAATGAAGTAGAAGGGTAGAATCACCTCCCTCGACCTGCTGGCCACACTTGTTTTGATGCAGCCCAGGATACAGTTGGCCTTCTGGGCTGCGAGTGCACATTGCCAGCTCATGTCCAGCTTTTTGTCCACCAGTACCCCCCTAAGTCCTTCTCCACAGGGCAGCTCTCAATCCATTCATCCCCCAGTCTGTACTGATATTGGAGACTGCCCTGACCCAGGTGCAGGACCTTGCACTTGGCCTTGAACTTTATGAGGTTCACATGGACCCACTTCTCAAGCTTGCCAAGGTCCCTCTGGATGGCATCCCTTCCCTCAACTGCACCACTCCGCTTGGTATAATCTGCAAACTTGCTGAGGGTGCACTAAATTCCACTATGTCATTGATGAAGATACTAAATAGTATTGGTCCAAGTATGGACCCTTGAGGACACCACTAATGGTTTCCACAGGGACATTGAGCCATTGTAATTCTTTGGATGCAGACATCCAGCCAATTCCTTATCCATCTAACAGTCCACCAGTCAAACCCCCATCTCTCCATTTTAGTGGCAAAAATGTTGGGGGGGCCTTACAGAAATCCAGGTAGGTGACATCAGCAGCTCTTCTCTTGTACACTGATGCCCTCACTCCATCAGAGAAGGCCACTAAATTAGGCAGGCACGATCTGCCCTTGGGGAAGCCATGTTGGCTGTCTCTTATCATCTCCCTGTGTTTCATATATTTTGACATAACTACCAGGAGGATCTGTTCCATGACCTTACCAGGCACTGATGTGAGGCTGACTGGCCACTTATTCACAGTGTCCTCCTTATTAGCTTTTATTTCCATCACTTTAATTCTGAACTGGCTCTGCTTTAGTCAGCTCCAGACTCTTTCCTTATCATGTGCTAGTTGACATTACTTGCATTACACAGCAAAATTCTCCAGCATTCCTATTTGTTGCCTGAAATACTCCCGCTCCCCTCACTTAGCCATTCTTGGTCAAATCTACTGTTTCAGTTCTAGCGATTCCCCTTTTACTGATCTTCCTCTGAAGCTCCTCACTTCACTCTTTGCAAAGGAATTTAAAAGCCCCATAGTACTTGTGCTACTCAGAAACATGAGCAAGGCTTCTCTGCAGTGAAACCACTGATTGATGCAAAGTACAATGAATATTCCTTTGCCTTGATGAACCTTGAATGAGAGGCAAGTGATGTAGCTCTTCAACATTAGTGACATTCTAGTAGGCTGTTGGTCTATTTGGCTGCTATCAGTCATTCACCCGAGGCTGATTGTTTCTGTGATTTGTTTGCCAGTGCAAATACTAGGTGTCAGATTCTACTTGAGCCAATACTAGATAAAACAATATCAACAAAAGCCAGAAATTCGATCTTTAGTGACTATGTGTGCTTACGTATTTTTTTCTTTTAAACTCCCAAGCTACTAGGAACTGTCTCCTGTTTGGTTATTTGTATTCTGAAAAAAAGTGTAATACTTTTAGTGGGACTGGCAAAGTAAACATAATATTTTTTTAATGTACTTTTTCAAATGACTAATTTGAGAATCTGCATAAATCTCTCTTTACTCTGACCAAACTGTGTTAAACAACCATTTCAGGCATATAGCTACTGACCCTGGAGAACTTCTTGCATCAAGCAGTCAGCTCTTCCATACCATATTTTTAACATACTGTTGAGAGAAGTGTGGAATGGATTTCACTATCCAATGCAATTCTAAAGCTATCCCATTACAACTCATGTTGCTGCAAAGATGTCATAGCACATTGTCTTACTAGGCCGACTGTAAATACCCCTGTATTTTATTTTTTAAATTCTCAACAACAAAACTGACAGAAGTTCTATCTTCGTCTTCTAGTACATGACTGTCTGAATAGCCAGAATGAACAAAACCTCTGAGGACTCACCTCGAATGACTTGTCCTTATGTAGTAACTTTTGAATAAGCTCCAGAACATTTAGCTTGTTTATCACCAGTGCATCAAACACTGCATTCAAACCCTAAGCAACCAAGAGAAAATTAAGAGCATAAGATGGAGCAGCTAACCACAAACATATTTTTTTTAAATACATCTTAAATTTTACTTCTACCATGAGTTATTGTACATCTTAATTCTGATTCCAAACAAGTAGAGATACATTGGTAGTAATGATGGCAGAATGGTAAATCGAGAATTTGAGCTCAGATGAGTAGAATATCATGTTACTGTAATGGGGATTCTCCTGCTACATGGAATAACCCTTCAGGGAACACCATGTACCAGCAAGCTAGACCCCATGTGCATGGTCACAACAGTATTCTACTCTCCATCTTCTTTCCCAAATGTTCCACAGCATAAATGCTGCAGTCAAAAGGTAAGGCTTCTGTCAGTAACGTGGAGTTTCTTTAAGCCTTCTACTTATTTTTTGCTGTGCAGCATGGTATCTTTTGACTGTCAGGTTTCAGAAATACTATTTTTAGAGGGTACACGAATTGTCACAACAAACAAAGGCTCAAAAAGATTTAGCACAGATATCAGGCTTGCTTTTCTTGCAATTATACCAGTACACAGAGTGGAAGTTGCTGGGGAAAAAAAAAGTGAAGTTCTACGTGACATCAGCCACTACACATAAAACTAGAGCATATTCAGTGCTTTGCAGGACTATACTTGCACATACTACCCCAAGCAAACAACCAAAACGTATCCTGGGGTAATTCTGTTGAGATGACCAGCAAAATCCAACTTTAACCTTTTCCCTTCAATGTTTCAGCAATCACCAGCCATGAGAATCCTTGAATATTTTGCCTATGTCCTAATAACTTTGGAAATTACCTCAATGTTCTAAATAGAAAAAGAAAAATACAGTAAAAATAGCTCCAGGTGAGGCATAGAGTTAGTACATTGGGAGGCCACAAGTCTCTTTCTAAGTCAAAGGGAAAAGACAGAAGATAGGTTAGAGAGTGGAGAAGTTCTACATAAAACCGCCACCTGGCAGCTAAAAGGCTTTTGGCTCACTTGCATAGACACAGAAAAGCAAGAATCCTGCTGAAAAATACATTCAGCCTACAAGCAATCTTTTTAATGTGTGATTTACCCCTTCATCCCTCTGACCTGTGCCCCTCAGCACAACAATAAATATAATCATCCCAGCAATGCAACAGCAAACAAATAAAACACCCAGATCCAATAACAATTCTGTGTCTGCTAGCTCAAATAGTTATTTCATACTACTAAAGGAAATAATCACACCATGTTTTAAGAGAATTCCTTATGTTTTCCTTTCAGACACTTTTGAAAAATACATCACTCTACAAACATCTATCAAAAAATAATGTTTTAAAGCAAGAAGTTTTCTGTAACTTCTCCCTTTTTTCTAGCAAGGACAAGAGGGTCCTTGCTGCAAAGAATTCTTCTCATTCTGTTGCTTTATCTATGTCAGTTAAAGCTGTAAGTTGGATTTATTTATAAAGATATATGGCTATATAAAAGGTAAAAATCACAGATGTAGCATTTCAGGTGGCTGATATGGTCACCCAAAACATAAAGTCTTCACTGAAGCAATAAAAAGCAAGAGCACAACGAACATGAACACTAACTGAATCTGTTTGCATAGACAGATCCTTAAATAAGGGACAGAAGGAAGAGATTCAGTATTAGAAATGCATGAACAATGGCCCTACTTCAAATTACACTGTTCACAAAAGCAAGAGGGTGGAGCTTTTAAAAATGCTCTCCTCCATTTATATCTTTTTTCATAAGCCTTCAACAAGAGATTTGTAGGCCTGCTATCTCAACAACTAAATTCAAAACCAAGGCCAATGAATGTGATATGCACTGAAACTAACACTCTTTTAAATTTTGCAAAAAATTAACAGATACATGCAACCTACTTATGAAAGATAAAACGAAGAACTCCAACAGATTGGCAAGGATACAATCAAGACAGATCTACTAAAATACTGCTTTTTGTCAACATTAACTAGTTTTCTGAACAGGACAAGAAGGCGTGCATGCAATTAGCTGTGGAGAAGATTCATCTTTGTAGATTTTACAACCGCACCTGACAGATGCTGAGGTCAAAATTCAGTCAGTAAGGATTCTTACCAGTATTGTAATTCCTTGTTCTTTGCACAGCATGGCTATTGCACCTAGGATAACACTCACCAGCACCCAGAATATAGAAAAATTATGTCCTTCCTTATCTGTCAAAATAAAGCATGCCATAACATTAGGTTTATACATTTAAATATAAAGTTAGAAATTGAAATTAAAATTAGAATTTTAAAAATATACAGCATTTAATCACAATCTTTTCTATCAGTCAAGATCTGAATACACAGACTTAAAAAGCATAGGGCACCTCCTGCAATATGCTGGCATTTGTCCCTTTATTCCAGTCATTTTCTATTCTCAGAGACATTAAAAATCTCCCTATTTGCTAGGTGTTTTAGCCAGATTAATTAGAATGGCAGAAGCTTCACATAGTTTCCACAATTCATCATCTGCAAAAGTTAATTCCCAATATTTAGACACATTTATTATCCTTAGCTAGAGCTCTATCATTACTGGCCACTCTCTTCCAAGCTACCTTAAGAACAAGAAATTCTTTCTAACGGTTACACATGAGGTGTCACACATGCAAACTGTTTTAACTGTAGTCTAATCTACAAAGGCAGAATGAGCTGCTTCTCCAGGGCTGCTGCAATTAGCGAGTACCTCATGTCATTTCATTAGCACAGCAATGGAATGCCATGGAGCTCAAAAATTTCAGCAGTTAGTACTTGCACTCGGGAAGCAGTTTTACAGCAGGGTGAGGAAATCTAGGGTTAAGAGATCAAGAGTAACTACAGCATCTACTCAAAGAGTCTTTAAAGACTGCACCATATAGCTGATTTTGGGTACTACAAGCAGGCATTTCTGAGATTAATATAACAATAAGCCCTACTTCAGCCAAGGTACTATCACGCACCGAGTACATGGATACTTCACATAAAAATATACCTGTCACAACCTCTACTCCACAGGTGCAAGCAATAGAGGGAGGCACATTGCTCATTCAGAAGCAATTTCTTGATTCAATCAACATGGCCTCTACAAGCATCGCAAGAATCAATCTTTGACTTGGCACGTGAAAAACCAAAGTTGAACTCCACATTAATTGACTGAATCCCTTTCCTACTTTCTTTGATCTCTAGAGCAGTTCTTCCCTACCGCTAATGGAGGTTTGACCCTCAGTACTTAAACAGAACTGCAATAATGGTCTATGGAAAGGGTAAATGGCAGAATTAAGATTAATTTCACCAGAAGTAGGTACCTACACCTAAGCTAGTATACTAGGCTTCCTTTCTAAGTGGTTGAACGAATGGGACACCTTTAGGGATTAAGTTATCTAATTAAATGCAGTTGTCCACCTTTCAGAGAAGTAGCTCGCTCTCTTCACTGGTTATAAAGGGAAACTAGTATGATAGTTGGGTCAGATATAAACCATAACCACAAGTGTAAAAAAGGATCTGATGCCACGGGCCTTCTCTCTCATTTTGAAGCACACTACTTCTTTTGTGGCAGAGAGCAGTTTTCATAAAAATATGTAGAAGAACAGGTTTTGAGATTGCTTCTAGCAGTCCTTTCTCACCTAAAACTTAAAGCTTTAACAGAGCGAATATTAAGATGTTTGAGATTCATCACTGCAATACCTAGTAGGCATTAATTTCTTCTCCTTCCACTCCAAATTATGCCCTCACACGTAATACTTAACATCAGAGGTACAGATGTTATGAAGTTAAAATAAAGCCTTCTGAAGGGAAGAAGTCATACACATCTCAAAAATAACAAAACAAAACATAGAAATACAAAATACATAATGACTAAACTAAAGAAACATTGCAACTAAAAGAAAAAAAATTCAACAAGGAAACTGCAGCTCACATCAATTATACAGAAGAACAACTGAGGATGGCAATTCATGGAGGAAGGGGCTTCAAAATTCATTCTAAGAGTATTGCTAAGAATAAAAGGAATCTGACCTAAATACGTCCCTTGAAGGAGCTCTTCAACTCTTCAGACTCTGCAATGCAACAGACTGTTCAGCCAGTTCTTGAAATTCAGGGAGTTTTGTTGTTTGTTTTTTTTTTTTTTTAAATGTAGACATAAACAAGCTGAGAGAGTGCAAAGATGGAAAGCAAAGTAATTGACTGTGTTCACAAAATGACAATCAGTCATTCTTAGTAAGTGTAAAAGGGAGAACAGTGAACAAAGCCAGTGGACTTCACTGAGTTTACTGAAGTTTACTTTCTTCTAGTGAGAGTTTTCTTCTTCCCAGAATCAAATTCTGGTGGAAAGAAGTCAGGACAACTAAGCACCTCTTAGAGAAGCAATATTCAGTACTCAAATACAAACTATCTTAACACGGAAGATAACGTGAAGTATATACAGTAAGAGACCAGTTGGCGATTCACGAATGCTTTGGCGATTCAAAAAGTAAGGGTGATAGGAAAAAAAGAACTAGGTCAAATTATCAAGGACAAGTGTAAAAGCAGCACACTCCTACAGAAACAAACTCAGAAAGGTCACATCACAAAATTGGAACAGGTAATGTATGTAAAGAACAAGCCCCATAATTCCATAGGTATATTAGTAAGAACAGCAGCAAGGAAGGAGTTATTCCAATACTCAGTGGGAAAGAAAATGGAAAATGCCAAGAAAATACAAGTGTTCTGTGCCTTTTTGCTTCATTTTTTCACAAAGAGGTCAGCTGCAATCAGATGGCGAGCACAACACGAGCAGAAAGAGAGCAAGAACAAAAGCAAAAATAGTCAACTACAAGACACAGAATTTATCGAGAAGTTAATCTGTTTTAAATTACAATGATTGGTTAAATTTACTCCAATAGGTCCTATACAACCCAGAGTAACCTCAGCTGTTACCGCTGAGAAATCATGAAAAACACATGAAAATCCAGAAGCCTGAAATAAAATAAAACAAAGTCTATATGCCTACTTTTAAAGAGGAAAAGAGATATGAAAGGATAAGCTAAAGAAACAAAGCTAAGCTGACTGGTCAAAATTACCCAGAAAAAAACCCACTTAGACAAAATATTTTCTGGATGGCCCTCTAAAACATAAAAGGGTATAATTAATTGTTTGCCAAAGACATATTTTAGCTATTTATATCAAATAAGTATAATTTCTAACTTGGACAGAAAAAAAGGGGCCTTCCCAATGAAAGCAATACTCTAAACATCCTATACTTTGGCTTCATGAAAGCATGAGAATACCACTGGAGACAGTGTGAAATATGCCTAAAAAAATATGGGCTGCATGAAGTTATTATAAAATGGGTACAAATAACAAGCTGGAAAACTACAGTAAGACTGCTACAGAGCTCGCTGTGAAAAATGTAGAGATACATTCTGGATTGGGTCTTTCCTTTGCCTGGCTCTAATAGATAATTTTAAAAATTTGGATGATGGAATAAGGAATATGCTGATTAAGTCCAGAGGTGCTGCCAGGCTGCAAAGGCCAGGAAGCATACTAAGAAAAGGTTAGAATTCCATTGACAAACTGGAGAAATGGCCTAGCAAAAAAACCTGATAATCAAATGCCATTCAATAGGCACACATTCAAAGTTGTGCAGAAACAGGTTTGTCTTCTTGTGAACAACCCAAGTCTCAGATGCCAGGAATGTCTCAGCACGTCGAGTGCAGCCAAGCTTAAGTATGGCCTCTCAAAGATGGTAGAAGCGCCCAGCAAAAGAGAAATAATGAGGGACCCATAATGAGGATCTTATGGGAGACAGTGTCAAAGGCCTGGATGTTCATAGAGCCTTTGACACAGTCTCCCATAAGACCCTCATACAGGAGCTGTTGATGTACAGGCTGGATGTGCAGACAGTGAGATGGACTGAAAACTGGCTGAATGGCCAGGCCCAGAGGGTGATTGATCAGCAGCACAGATTCTAGTTGGAGGCCAGTAACTAGTGGTGTACCCCAGAGGTCAATATTCAGTCCAATCCTG
>JANZLQ010000008.1:3917063-3931668 GCA_026212715.1 Elanus axillaris | reverse complement strand
GGGGGGGGGGGGGGGTGGGGGGAACTCGCCTGGCCCCGGCGGGCCTGGGACACGCGTGTTTCCCTGCCCCGAGCCCCCCGCTTCTCCCTCAGAGGAGAGGTTCCTGCCGTGGCGGGCTTGCACGAAGGGAAAATCCCACACTCCCGCCCCAAAAAAAGATGTTACAAAGCCGGGGGGGGGGGGAGGATGGACACGCACGGGGGGGCTCGCCGCCTTGGGCGGGAGCCGTGGGTGCCTTTCTCGCTGAGGCCCTGGTTCCTGCCGGTCTTGTTGCAGGGTGCTCCCCGCAGGGCAGATGCCATAAGGAAGCAATGAAAAGGCTTTATCAGGTGTACTTTATTCGCGCGTTTCATCGTTGCGATTTTCTTGTGAGAAAGCATGATTAAATGCTGAACTGTACCACCAAATGTTCGGCAGAAGCTTCTCCTGAAACAATAAAATCTTAATATGCTGAAATAGGATGAGAAATCCTGGCTGTGAGCCAGGCAGAGACGTGTAATTTGGAGTGGGATTTTTGAGATGTTTGCCTTTATCAAGTGTCAAATTAACAAGGTTATTTCATAGCTCCTTTGAGGCTTTAACTCTCAAGTGGAAATGCTGCTTTGGGAGGGCTTCGGTGGTTGCCACCCATAATTGTCTACTTGACACCTGCTTTGAAACATCTGCTGCTATGACATGGAGAGCTCAGCTGCTTGTGAGGCAGCAGCTGAACCAGCACAATTTCCAGGCTAGTATATCATTCAAGTCTATGTGAAGCTCCTGCTTTTAAGATGGTAGTCTGTAGCTTATGCTTGTTTAACAGCTACCACAAAGCATCTGAGGTGCTTCTGGATTGGGAAGCAGTGGAAAGCCGGCGACCTGCTGTCACCAAGCGTGCAAAGCTCTGTTAGCCGGTCGCAAACTTCTGGTCCCTTTGTTACAAGAGCTAAAATAAATGCACAAAGACCCCGACCTGCAAACCAGTAAATTGTGCCTTGTACTTTAAAATGATCTTGTCTGTTCTGGCCTTGTCCCTGACTTAGTGATATAGGTGGGCAAAATCAGTAAACTTCCTATCTTACAATTTACAATCATAAAATGGTAGAGGTGAAAGATGTCTCTATGACTCATGGGTCATTTTGCCTTATAAGTACAAGGTAGAATGTGAGATAATCTGTAACAGCATGCTTTCTAGGTTTCTACTCCTAAAATCCAAAGTACTGAGATTTATATCACTTCCTAAAAACAGCTGGTTTGCCACATTAGTTCATGATGAAGAAGTACTGGTTGATGACTGTCACATTTTCCTTGCTGTTTCAACTTAACATCCCCCAAACTTCCCCAAATAGGTATTATCAAGTCAAATTCTTGTCAGCTATCTTCCCAGTCTTTCCAGATCTAACAGTCTTCCTGAGATCACAGTATTTATAGACATACTAAATAATTTGTGTTTACTAATGGAAGGTCCCCAACTCAAGAGAGGGGCCCAATTTAGAACAAAAAATAATCCTTAGTTGGGAAAGGCAATCCCTCATGTATTTAATCTTCTACCTGCTGTAAACTCCAGTGAAGTAAATGAAATTTTGGTTCATGCTTAAATTTGTGCATATGTAAGAATTTATTTTAATTTAAGCATATGTAAATATATGTAAGGTTCTGTGAACCAAAGTTGAGATTTGCCTCACCGGACTGTGACAATTGCCAGACTTACAGTAGTTGAGTCACTTTCACATTTCTGTGTTACATTTTGTTCTGTAGAGGGTTTGACTTTAACACATCTGCTGATGTATTTATTTCTACTAATGGCCCAGTCACATCAGATACTTGTCTTAATAGCTCCTTTGCTCACATTTCTTAACACATCTGCACATCCTCGATCTATGCTTTATAACTGGAATTTCATTTGTTCAGTGTAAGTCTGCTGATATCATCGGTTCTGGTCAAATTTATATATATCCACACAGCCAGATGCACAGATGGTATAAATCACCTCATCACCACCTATGTCAATACAACAATATTGATTAACATTTCCTTATGAACTAGACAACATATACAGAAGTCCCTCCTTCCCATTATTTTCCATTTTGAAATAAGCCTATTTCTTAGGTTTTTATTATTTTGCTTTTTTGTAATATAGCAACTTTTACAATGGCTTTCTGTTCTGTTTTAATTAACGTGAAGAACTGCAGAGCAAATACCTGTTCTGGAGAGTTCCCTAGTTCCCTCAAAATCTGATTCAAATCAGCTACAGTTGCATAATTTATCTCCAGTCTGCTTCTTTGGAGGGTTATTATAGCACTTCAATTTAAAACAGTTCCTAAATACGACACTTTATTATTTTTTTTTTTAATCTGCAATTTCTGGGAGGGTGTATGTATGAAGTGAGTAGCTCCTTGCTCTCTGGTTTTCTCAGCATGCTAAATGGATCTACGTAAGTGGCTACTGCATCCTTATTTTTAGCAGCCTGCCATTGCAGATCTGCACAAAGGCCAATCTTTCTTTTGTAAGAGAGGAGTGTGCAAAAGACGTCATATTTCAAGGGATCAGCATTTGCGAGTATTGGTGTGACTTTGCAGACAAAAGAATAAAATGTCAGGGACTATGGTAATGAGGGATTCAACCAAAACGTTTCAGAAGCTGAAAAAGACTGTCAGTCTTTACCGTAGTTGTTTTTGAAACAGCTGCATCTTCTCCATGGCCTGGATTTTGCCATCATAAATGTGGGTCTGGCCATTGAGCACAACTGCTCATAACTTTGGGTAACCCGCTGGTCACTCACTACCTGTTGCATGGTTGGGGCATGCACAAGCATTATATATGCAAATATTTGCATATATTATATGTGTATTTCCACTATTATTGTTAATAGTATTTCGATGGTCTCTTTCTCTAGACAACTTGTGTCCCAAGTAGTTTTTCTGCTACAAGGCATTTTAAGTAGCAGAACGTCTTCTTAGGTAGTTTGTTTTGTACATCATGTTTTGTATGCCCGTGTGTGTGTATGTACACAAATATGTATGTAGACACAGGCAAACTCATATGCCTGTAGCAGTCTGGATCAACTATAATTCATAAAAACAAAATACAAATGGAACAGAAGTTGAACAAGATTGTTGCAAGAGAAGTGGAATGAATGGAGGCTTGCTTTCATTTTTTTTCTGTCTCATATTCCTACACCTCTTTGCTTTAGTAACTGCAGTTTGTCTCACGACCCTTATTAAGTCGTCTTCATTCAGATCCTTCTATATTCCTCACTTTGCTTTTTGGCTTGCCACCTGTTCCAGATTCACTTTAGTCTATGACTGACCAGAGCTATGAGTGCCCAGACTTCTTGGCTAGCCAGCTAGCATGTAGAGTTGGTGACAGCTGGATTTACACAGCCATTACAATTTTTATGAAACATGTAGGAGCTGAAGATGCTTGAGGCCCCTGTACTTTGATAACTCTGGATTAAGTGGGACAGAAGTTATCGGAAGAGGATTGACAGACAGACACCCCAACTTTAATTTTCTTTAGAATTGAGGCTTCCAGTCAAGTATTGGACCCTTCAGCCCTGTTACTGTAGACATATCCTTGCTCCTTGATTGAGAATGAGTGGCTCCATTGAAGACTTGTTGCTACTCTGTATAATGTTTCGGGTAGATTTGAAGGATTATGGCTCACAGTCTTAAATTATGTTAAAGTATATATTAAACCACACACTCTCCTTCCCCCAGATAGGTAGCTAAGAAATATCTTTTAAAAATAGTAGTTAATTCTGAAAGTGAGAATTATGCTTTGCTATATGGGTAGTTATGAAATGTGTTCTTGTCAATATAAAATAAAAATGTTGTAGCAGGTCAAACACTTGTGAATAACAACGGTTCTGCTATTTTGTTGTTCTCTGAACCATAAGAATCCTCATCACTACTCTTCACTACAGTTCTTTAGACATAGTACAAGATATACTTCAGCTTTTATAGGAAAAATAAGGAACGGTCGATCAATAATCAACCTAAGCCTTTCAGGGGAAGTACTAATGTAGTTATGCTAACTCATTAAAAGTTCAGCATTAAGCCTGAACTATTTCACTCTGTGCATCTGCCTAGCTTTTGTTATGTCAGAGGAACTACAAAGTTTTCACTTAACTGTGGTAAGTTTTTCCGTCCACCTTCTCTTTGCTAGACATTGAAATGAAAATAACTATCTGTGCTTGACACAAAGAAGCAGAAGATAAAAAAGAAAATTTAAATTTAAAGTGGAACTCTTAAATCATTTTCAAAGGTACGCAAATTTCCTTCCTAAAATTATTTCAAGCTGTATGAGGAAAAGACTGGAGATGTAGTCAGAATGATTGCATGTGCTAACAGTATATGATTTAAGAATATTTCCAAATTCTACATTTAAAAATTGTATTGTCCTAATCAAAGGGCTGTACAAGCATCTGTGCTGTCAGAATCAATTTGTAATTCATTACTTTTGTCCTACAGTTTAATAGTCTTTTATCTACGCACACACACATACAAATATAAGTAGGCACTTTTAAAGACTGTTGTATCTGTCTTAGGGTTAAATTGATTGGAACTTTATTGCACACTATATAAAATTGTATTGGGCAATGCGTTAGAAGAATAGGGAAATTATAATCTACTGGAAAACCCAACAGCATCTAAAGTAGCTTCTCTGGAAAAGCATTTGCAACCGTGGTCAGAGAACCAGGAAAATTATTTGACTTTCCTTGTATTACATAATGTTAGCAAACTGGACCTTCATTTTGCATTCACATAGCCATTTGCCTAAATGAAATTAAGTGCTGAATATGGTAAGTCAGTCAGATGATGTAATTTTGTACTGAGTAATATAAAATGATGATGTAAGGTAAAAGAAACAATGAATTGGGGCCTGTACCTTTTTCTGTATGAAGGTTCCCTCTCCAGCTATTTTTAGCTCTTCAGCTGCATGTCTAACCTTGTCTTTTATTCCATTTTCACAGACCTACTTACCTAACAATGGGTTCCATGAAATCCTGAAAGTTCATCCACATGTAAAGAACTCCATGACCAAGACATATATTTAAAAAGTAGGAGGGAAAATAGGATCTTTGAAGCTAATCCTAAAAGTGATAAGAGAACTCTGGGGGACTACATACAATGAAACAGTCTGTAATATAATGACAAAAAGAGAGAATCTAATAGTGCATGTTTCATATGAACCCAGTTTATAACTCATAAATCAAAATCTGTATTGAAAGATCTTAAAACTGCATCAGTGTTTGAAGCCAAGCTGGTGAGCAGCATGATCCGACAGGCAACCATTAAACATCATACTGTGGACCAGGCCATCAGACAGTAACCCTGCCATAAAATGCAGAGATTATTTTAAACTTTTCTTGTTACTGGTATTTATGACAATGAAATTGTTATTCTTACTAAAATAATTTAGTTTCATAGACAGGTGTGGCTGTAAGCATGACATCATACAGTGGTGCTTGCATTTTAGCGTCTACCTAAGAAAGCACCAAGAAATTTAAGACATATGAGTTACCAGGGAGTGTAGTTACAGTGGCTGCTTTTAGATAATTTCCAGCTGTGATTTGTAAATAACATTTTTCTCTCCCTTCTTGCTCAGGGGTAATTATGGCTCTGTAAAAAATTAAAGAAGGAATAGTTTATCTTTTTTTCATCTAGAGTGCTTGGCAAAGGAAAGCATCTCGCTTTAGAGGTGGAAAACCTGAGCAATAGTGGGATAAAGTCACTTATCCATGATTGCACAGCAGTTCGGTGGCAAGAACGAGAAACAGAACCCAACAGAGCTGGTTATAACATGGCATTTTCTTTTCTGTAAGGAATTCTGGGGTTTTGGAAAAACTTTTGCTGAGCTGACAGAAGAAAGGTAAACCCCCAATATTTTCACAGGACACAAGCTGCCCTCTCCTTCTCCTGCCCCTCCAAGAGAGCCCCATGTCAGGAGAAACAAGACTGAGTTTTTCAGCTAACCATTTATCTTCTGGAAGTCTTTTTGTCCCCTGGAAAGTAGAATTGATAGGACACCCTATGGCAGGCTGCCATAGTCTGAATTCTGTTGCTCTCTCTGGCTCTCTAACTAGGGAGAAAATAGACGGTTCTTTTCTCTCTCCCCACCCTGACCTCAGTTCTGTGGTTCCCAGCCGTGAAGATTTTTGTCCATTATTGTGACTGTTTCATATGAGGAAATTATTCAGAAAGATTTCACAACCAGTTTTAGAACCCTACTCATGTGGCTCCTAAAACAGCCCCTTATTCCTAAGTTGGTCTGAATAATATTTTGTCTGTTTAACACCTGGCTTTGTACAGACCCTGTCACATTCTTCTTATTCTTCTGTTGCCTACTAGGCCCTAATTAATTTATTTGTTTTTCCTGGCAAGCTAGGGCCTATAGGTCAGTCTCCCATTGTGACAGATACTATATAAAAACATAGGAAAGACAGAACTCCTGCCCCAAAGCCATCGTTTTGTGCCCCACAATTTTGCAACATTTAAATGGGTGGAGCAGAATTTGTTTAATAGCATTTAGTAGATCGTGTAAGGAGTAAAGGAGGGCCATCCTTCCATTGGTGGTGTTCTTTTGCATGGACACAGGCAAACTATTTATGTGCTCTTCTGTTCTGATACTGCTACAGAGCTCATTAAATCTCCTTTTTGCAAGGAAGGCCTGAGGGCTATTAATTACTCAGTTTTTCCATGTACGAAATGGGCAGAATGCTACTAATCTGTTGACAAGTCTGCAGGAAGCTGTCCAACTGTGAAATGATACTGAAAATTTCATTTTCTCAGAGACATTGTCATCTCCTCACATATTTTTTTTTCTAAATAAGTTAGGAAAGCACTTCTCATTACCATGGAGACTAATATTTTATTGCAAAGATTGTAATTGCAAGCGAGTTTCAAGGTTGCAAGCGAATTTTCCAGAAATCAGGTCAATTGATGAAGTACCTGCACTCAGCGTCGGCTGCTGCAGTGCACATCACTTTCATTCCGAGTCTTATTTACATTCCAAGCCCCAGGGCTCGGCTGCCAGCAAATCAATTGTGGAATTGTTGGGCTGTGATAGATTCTGCAACAGGATAATAAAGGAAAAATAACTTCACTGAAGGGTAAACTTGCTTGCATCTACCCCAGGGTATGTCAGAGTAGGAATGTGTGTGCAGGCAGTGACTGCAAAAGAGTTGATGCCCCACAGGATCATATGTTGGCTTACCTGTAGCAGGTTGCTCTTGTAACCACAGCAAAAGATTGATGGCTCAGTGCATCACAAATCAAGGCCTGCCTAATTAATAAGCATCTCTTGCAATTATTTAGTTTGATTTACTGAGAAAGAAAAATAAAGAAAAATATTACTACCTTTTTTCCTCACTTATTTTTTTTAACACATAAAAAAAAAAAAAGGTTAATTAATGCCAAAAAAAAAAGACAAAAAGAAGAATTGGCTCCGGTCTGCTGGGAGTAGAAATATTAACAATGCACTCCAGTCCCACTCCCCACTCCCTGAGGCAAATACATGGAGAGCTTTCAGGAAGTTTGTCTCTTCGAACTTTCTGTAGAAACCTTCAGGCAGAATCCAAAGACATAAGAGATTTCTTGACTGTGTCTTGGTGGAACGATGTTTCCACTCTTGTTTCTTACTTTTGTTATTATTCCCTTCCAAGCGAGTCACCAGCTTCAAGAAATTCTTCCAGAGATGCAGTGGCCTGCATGCTAGGAAATGATCTAAAATAGTCCAGGCCTTGGTTAATTTTAATAAAGATACCTGTGGCTTTAAAGAATCCTTGACAACCCACATGCATTTGGAGCATTTATATGTTCTTTCAGTATATGCTTGGGGACCCAGTTCTGAAATGTGCCAAGTGCTCTTCTGTGTGCTGACTTCAGTGGCAGTAGTTGTATAAGAGCGGATCAATGTTTTGGTGAGGATGGTCTGAACCAGGTAGAACTGTAGTCCTAGCTACTATCTACAGACATTCACATTATCTTCTAAAACTTCCTTTTCGAAATGCAATTAGTTTGGAAACCATTGTGCAAGATATCTGCTGTCTCTGAGCAAGTTTGCTGTTTTTCACAGGATCAAGTCTTGGTAATGCCATGTCCTTGTCCTCAAATGCTAACAGTCTGGTGTGTCACAAGGATGCAGTCCTATACGCACTTGGCTAAATTCTCTCTTGGTACAACACTAGAGAGAGTTGTCAGAAAATACGCTGGTGTAGCTTTAATGAATGAACATTTCTGAAGGAGCAAATTAATCCAAAAGAAGTTTTCTATTCCTACAAGACTACCATGGTGCTCACTTAACAACAGAAATAAATGCAGACAAAGAGCCTAATAGAAGACTGCTAAACCCATTTGATGCAAAATGGTAAGACAGGGGTTTATCTGTATTACTACTCAAATTCTGGATTTCATGAGAACTGCAACTGGAACTCCATAGTCTGAGAATGTATTTGAAAGTATATTACTATCTTTCTGTGGTTTATTAGCGTATCATGTTGGCTGAAATACTGAGTAGTAGTCAACAAATGGTATACTGAAACATGAATAAGAGTTATATCTCCTTTCTTTAGCAGAATGGGAGAGAAGGGGAAAAGCAGAAGATAAGGAGAAAAAAATTAAGACCCAAGGCAATAATTATAGCAGGCAATAATTCCAATTATATTGTCCCAGAAAGTTCTATAACATGAATTTTTAAACATTTGCTTTTATGCAGTTGTGGTCCCCTAAATATGTGGCAAAAGATTAATAGCTGTTGACTGCAATAATAACAAAATTTTTTCGTGCAACTCACTTGTGCTCGTGCCATTGATTTTATAATTCCTTCAGGAACCATTATCTTATATTTAGGTTCACTCAGTCTTGTTCTGGAATGGTGCATCTTAATCTATATCAAATCCTTCAAGTAGTAAGGTAAAGCTGGTTCATACATGATAAGATTTATTTTAAGTATTTATCCATCTTGGAAATAAACCAACAACTTTGAGAAGGAATTTCTAAAATAATTTTTAAAAGGCTACAGGCTTCTTCTCAATGGTAAATAGAAAAGGATTTGTTAAGACTGTTTAGGGTCAAAACATATTGATATAGTTATACCAGTGGCTTCCCATGCTGTTGTACACTCAATAGTTTTAGAAAAGGGATTTCAGCTGCTTGAGCAGTGAAGCTGCTGGCACCATTCACGTGCCCTACCTTCACACATCATGCATCCATCTTAAAGCGGAGCTGAGCAATAAACTCCCTGGTTTCAGCTTGATTTTTATCAGTGGAGCATTACCCCTTCCTGCTTATGGTCTTGATTGTCTAATGAGGAAAGAAAAAGGAACATGTGGGGAAGGGAGAAGATTTTCCCAACGGCTAACCTACCCCTTGCTCTAAATCCCCCTGTGTGGCTCTGCTGGCTACAAGTAGAGACTAACCTGATTAGGCTACTGTGAATTCCCACCACAAAATCAAAACTGATTTTCTGATTTTACTATTTCCATGCAAATAACACACCTCTAGGCCATCCACTTTTATGATCACCTTTGTTTTGGTTTGTTTTGCTCTTGAAGGGATGCTGAGATCTCACATTAAGACAGCTATCTAATTCAAAAGGTATGTTTCTCACAGAAAGGATCTTTTCTGCATGTTGTCATGTCTATGGCATTGTATCATTGGTAGTAATAAGCACCAATTAAAGCACTCCTTTTCCTTGTTTCCTTACTGTATTGAAACTGTGGGATGGCTTATTTTGGAACAAGGTAGTAGCCCTCAGCCAAAACATGCTGATGCTAGGTAAGTTGCTCTCTGTGCACCTATTTCTTGAAAGAGCCAGCTCTCGCCTTCAACCTGATAGAAAACCAGGACTAAGAGCTTGGGTGGACATGTTTCGTTTGGCAAAATTTAATGCTTCCACCAGCCCATCTCTAATTTTCATGCTAAAGTTTCAGTGAAGACAGGTCAACCCAGAGTAAGTTCTGTGTGCGAACCATTTGGTGGTTGTTCTATTTATGCAAAAATACTTGTATTTATAGATATATTGGAATTATCAGGAGCTGATTGTTGTCTTCTTCCCTGAAACTAAAAGTTTTTAACCTTTGGCTTAGATAATGTAACAACTACGTAAATAAACAAACTACCATATAAAGAGTACTCGAATAGTTGTTATACCTGTTTCTCTTAGAAGCAGCAAAGAAAACAAAGACATGAATATAATTGTTACCAGTTATTTTCTAAATCATTAAACACAGAAGCAACAGTAACATTTTATTACAAAACCAGCTAGTTCTGCAGGTAAATCTAGATCTTGTAGGCAGATGTATGTTCCATTTAGGCATTACAGGCTCTTCCCGAGGGTGCGTTGCTGTCACTTCACACAAGTTTTGGTTCAAGGGAGATCTAGAGCATCAAAATTGCCTGCTTTAGTTGTGTACACCAGCTTCATCTTCATTGTTGATGATTCTCATGTTTTGGAAGTAGGAGACCTTGTTTTGCCTGCTAAAAACTGTAGTGAATTATATATTACCATTTTTTAAACATGCAAAAACCTAATTACTGTGAATTCATTCAGTATTGTTTGACAGTGCATGTTAATAGTAATAATTAAATCATATCTTAGCAAGAAAAGGGTTCTCACAGGAGGTCCCCAAGGGCCACTTAAGCTGATGATGGTGTGTACTCACTGGAGGAAGATTATTAAGGTCAATTGGAATACTTGAGGAAATCTTTATCAGTATGAATAAGGATGGATAAGGAATCCATGCTCTAATTTGGGAGATTTAAGTAATATTTTAAAATACCATTTAAATGCATATTTACCATCATTCTTGCATTCCCAAAAGTTAATTACCTCTCTGGTTTGAGTATGCCATACAGCAGGGTGATAATTACCTTTTTTTTCCCCATAAGCTCACTGTTGGAAGGGTTCTATGAAAGCATCTCTTGGATTTTATTTTTCAATACTACAGGAAAGAAAAAGCAACCGATCATGAAAACAGTGTTCCCGTTTCTGGATTCAGCTTGCTATTTTCTGCATTGGGTTTATTGTTCTGAGTTCAGCCCCGTGCTAGTCAAGCAAAATCCCAAATCAGCAAAAATTATATACATAAAAATAAGGCTGAAAAAATAATCAATTATTTTATTGGTATAGAGCTATATTAACGTATGGCATTACCACTTGCACAAAGCTGAGAAGAAGGGGAGAAGGCATAGCTTATCAGTAGCTTATCAGAGGGAGACAGTACTTCAGGGGTGTAATTTACAGCAGAATAAGGTACCAAATAGGTAAAGCAGAGGATAGCAGATGAAGTGTTTGTAAATGCGTGTATGTGTGTAGACGTAATTATGCACAGACATGCACACACATATATACATATATACATTTTTATATTTATATATATAGGAGTGAGTGACTATAATGACTGCTCAAAACATCTTCTCTGGAAACCACCTTGGAGTGGAATAAGAGCAGCTTTTTAACCATCTCCTGAAAACGTCGTTGTTATTTTTGAGCATTGGCCATACTGCTGTCCTTTTCTGTTGTAGTGATATAGTACACTGCAGTTTTTGTGACGTTGGCATTTTTACATTAGAGATTTTCAGTTTCTTCATTGTGAGAGAGTGGAAGTTTTGTGGATCTCAGAACTCAAGGTCTATTACAGAACTGACGGTGATTTTGGAGGACTGAATTTGTGTTGCTAGACACAGCTGACGATCTTCTGCTGTAGGGATAGTGCTTGTTGGTGTAACAAGAGAACAGGATTGTGGCTGGACAGCAGAGCAAAACACTTATTTGCACCGTAAGTGTATTCTTAAGACTGCATCCATTCTTTCTTCTGTCTTGTTAAGCTTTTGGTTTAGTAGAAGTCCAGAAGGGCTGTAGGGGAACTCAGGCACAAGTGTATGAAAAGCCAGAGAATAGTTTTGACTGATTGAGGTCAGAAGTACATTTGAATAAGGCATTATGACTTAGTTTCTCTTTGTATATGCATATACATATACAACTGTTTGGTCCCTATGCAATATGTTTTATTATAAAAGTAAAAGGCAGAGCCGAGGCAAGCCCTCTTCATCCAAAGACAGTGCATACGTTCCTATGGGCTTTCAGTGGGCTGAGGTTTTCAAAGACAGATTTGATAAGCTAAATACAGAGCAAAGGCTTGTCATATTTGTCTTTTAGCGGTATACTTACAGGGAAAACATGTAGCAGATAATACACATTATTGAAACAGCTAGCAGTAAAGCTATTTTTGACAAGTACATTTAAGCATGGCACATATGCAAAATATTTCTGTGGCTTCTCCCAAAGGATAACCCAGTAATTTATAGGGATAAACAAAATGTCCAGCCACCCACTAGATGGTGGCAAGGAGCATAGTTAGGTAAAATTGTATTTACAGCAGTGTACGTGTTATCTTTTTAGCAGCAGAATCAGATTAATCTGCAACCAGATTCTTCCCCATAGGCAGATGTTAGTGCTAATCATGCTGAATAGTAGGAAAGTCTTTGTAGCAGGTCTAGGACAATAGACTTGCCCTGTTAGCCATGCTGTAGAGAAGCAAGAAGAGGAATAGTTGGGGTGGGTGGGGGGTGTGCTAAATGGTACAGACAGTGCTAGAGTTGAGATACCCCAGCAACAAAGATATCTCCCAGTGGTAGCTGTGTTCTAGAGCTGCAAAAGTGCACTGACATCTTCAGAAAAACAGAACACACCTGGCAGCAAATGTTTCTTGTTCCTGAGACAGAAGAGTGACCCTAGTGAGTTAGAATACCAACACAAAAGGTATGTGGCAGCTGCAGTGCCTGCCTGTGTCTTCCCTCTCGCTGACCTGTGCTGCATTTCATTAATTCCCTTCAGGAGTGGCAGGTGAGGGCCCTCGCAGGTATACAGCCAAAACCTCCAGCGGTGAATCCAAATGAACTCCTTGCTAGAAGGCGTTATGCATAGCATACCTAGAACACCAGGTTCCTCATTTGTTGCTATAGGGGTGGTGATAGTAAGGGAAGCAGTAAGTGGGAAACAATCTGTGGCTGACTTCTGAAAAGGTAACGCTGAACACAGAAGGCACCTTTACCACCTGCATGCCCTGTTATAAAAACAAGGCAGCTACCACAAAAGGATTCTGGTGTTCTACATATGGTATACCTGTATCTGCTGCAAAGGGCTAGTTTGTATAGGTTGCTGACGGATTTGATTGCCTGTTTGTGAACACAGCTACAAGAAGTGCTGAGGGATCAGCGGAATTTAACACCAGAATTTTGCTTGCACTTACAAATAGACCGGGGATCCTGCCCCAGCATGCTAACTGGATCATAAGTAACAAAACAGCATACAAAAGCTGCCCAAGAGGCAGAGTATCTGCTATTGCAGTTGGTGAGGACTGGCTGCTGCAGTCCCTGATAGAGGCTGAATATAAGCAAACTCAGTCTCACATTGTTTAAGGGAAAGGATGTGCATTGGTGGAAGATTTTTTTGCTGTAGTCTACAGGAAGAATAAAATACGTAGTAAATGAATACAAGGAAATATGTTGTACATGAAAGTACTTTGCCTTAACCCTAAACAAAGTTTTTGCTGAGGGTTCCCAGGTGTTGATTCAATAGAAATGACCACAGTAAACTTTTAGGTGCCTTTATAGACACGTAAAATTTCCTCATCACTCTAAGAATTGTGGAAAAGCAAGCTGTCTGAGAGTGGTACTTTCTCACTATCAAATGATTATCAAGTAAGTGAGTTGAATCATCAAAGAAGGGGAGCACAGTGGAGAGAGAAAGACCGATGGGAGACCATGTAACAAGGAGGGGAGGTTTCTTCTGACTCTGCAGTCTGAGTCCTCATCTCTCCAGTGAGTGACAAATAGAAAAGCTAGATACTCCCCTCCTACCATCCATGCAACATATTTTGGCACAAGTGGATCTGAGTGTGATTTCACCACTTACCTATCCCGTTATAGGATGCTGGGTAGAGCACTGTGTTGTCTTCTTCAACCTCATGTTGTAAACTGCATCTTTAATCTGGATGATAGTTTAGTTTATCCTCCATATCATTGCACATCCTGACCTTCTCACCAGCGCAGACGCTCCATATTTACCCCAATTCTGCAGCATGCCATGTAAATTTAGTCTGCTATGGTCTGTCTGCTTAATGATTTCTTCCATTTAACTACCTTGCTATGCAACAGATGCTAACAGAGTGCCCTTATCTTCTGTTTCAGGCCTTGTAGCACCAAGCTTACCCAGAAATAACCAAGTTTGATTTTTAAAAAAAATCATATTTTTCTTTGTCTAGTGTTTAAACCACCAGTGATACACAAAGCATGCAAATAAAAGGCTCTATAGATTGCCTGTCTGGAACACCTTATGTTCAAATCTCTTGTAATGTTTTTCCTAGCACACAATTCAAGTACATTAAGAAAGACTGACACCTGCAGTCACACATAATTAGGTCACACAAAAACATCTATAGGATAATGAAGAATGAATTAGGAAGGTCTCTGCTTCAATCACAGTGGTGGTTAAACTCACAAGGGCTATAACTACCTCACAATTCCACTCTGCATTAACAGCTATCCAGAAAATGTTGTCCAGGCCCTTTATCGTACTCTAATTAAAGAGTAAGCCACACCGTCCCACCCCGCGCTCCCCC
>JANZLQ010000008.1:3899415-3911195 GCA_026212715.1 Elanus axillaris | reverse complement strand
CATGGGCATTCACCCCATCCCTGGAACATTCAAGGTCAGGTTGGATGGGGCTCTGAGCAACCTGATCTAGTTGATGTTCATTGCAGGGAGTTTGGACTAGATGACCTTTAAAGGTCCCTTCCAACCCAAACCATGCTATGATTCTATGAATACAGAAGTCTATGTCTGAATAGTTGTCTAGAAACTATAAGAGTGCCTAGAATGTGATTTGTGGCTTGTTTCATCTCACAATAGATACCTAAAGGAGACAAATTAATCTTTCTGGGAGTGCTTATTTGTCTCCTTTGAGAATAAATGGAGCCTAGCTATCTCATCAAGATCTACATTTTATAGGTGAGACTTTACAGGTCTCCATGTGTGTAACTTAGGGACTTCAATATGAAAGATGGTTTTCACCTCTGAATCCATTTCACATCTAATTGTATGCCTGCATTCAAAACCTAAGTTCTGCAAAATTCCCCATTCCACTCACTTGGCATCGTTTGTGGTACAGTTTAGATACTGCTGCTCTCAGTGGACTGGCTGTTGCAAAACTCATATAACCCGTATACCTGTTCTATAGACTGCAGGCACCTGACAGCATTTTGGAGCTTACTCTTATATTTTGTGGATAAATTCTAGGTGACGGAGTGTTGAATATCACATTGCTTAAGACAAATGAACTATCAGGATGTCCCAGCACTTCGGAAATGCAGGAATCTAGTAACCAGAAACTCGGTCCTGGTGAGAGTTCAGCCAACAGCAGATGGTGAACACTCTGTACGAGTCCGACATGGCATCCTACTCTGTACATGGCATAGAGGAAAAGTGCAGACATCTGACTCACAGCTCCTTTGTAAAACTCTCATTCCTGCTTCTCAGAAGAGATGAATCCTGCTTTAATTTAACAAATTGTTGACATGAAGCATCAGCTTCGATTTGATGAGCTAGAGTTCTGTGCCCCAGAAGTTAATTGGGAGGAAGCTAGCCTTTTCTTTTTCCACATCAGGCTCTGTTTTTTTAAGCAGAACATTTTAGTGCCCTATTCTTTCTGATAATCTTTTTGGCATCTGAACTCATTTTTTCAATCAGTCACCTGCAGGCAGTAGGAGCAATGATTTTGTTGTATGATGATTTATGAGGGTGAACAAAGAATGAGTTGTTTTGTATGGCTTGTATTTCATAAAATTCTGAAGGCTGAATGTAACCCAAGAAGTGAGCATACAGAAAAAGACGGCTCTGGTGTTTAAAACAAAACAAAACAAAACAAAACAAAACGATCCTTCAAAAAATTTAAAAGCAAGTGAAACAAAACCAGCATGGGGAAGATGATAATTTATGTGCCTTTCTGATTGATGATTCATACTCATCCCTGCTGGGTACACATTCTGAAGAAGAATTTAGGATACCTCAAGCTATTTTCCTTCTTTTGCTCATTTCTCGGCTGTATCACCAAACATCCCTCCTGTGTGTTTTGGTTCTGAGGAGGAGGGGATTCTGTAGCTCTGTGTGAACAGCTTGGATGGGGGCCAGCTATCACTGCAAGAATAGGAATAGATTATATTTAATGCCATTTTCTTGTTCTTTGTAACTCCATGTCACTCCTGACATTGTTACACCAGAGTTCAGAGAAGCTAACTGCCTTTTGTGTTCTGTTACAACAGAAGTCCAGTTTAATTTCTTTTTTTCCCCCCCCTCCACTCTCATTTGCCATTTTCTTTCCTTCTCACTACTCAACAGTTTTTCAGCAAGGCTCAGGTAAAGATTTTAACATTGTTACTCCTGTCAGGCCTTCTGCAATATCAGCTATTCCCATGAATTCTGAAAATTTGGACTCTCTCCAGCAGTATGGACTGAAGCATCAGAGAAGGTCAGTGAAACATCATTTTTCATTTTACGCTGCTACACTGACCACAACTGCTCTGCTCTCACCTTGTCTGTGGTAGTTGCTCTTCACTGCCCTAAGCTATAGACCTCAAGCTGATAGAGGGAGCTGAACTTCCAGAAGAAGGTGAAGACACAAGCTGCCTGCTGCTATCATCAGTTGCAGGGGAAGCTGGGTTGTTCCTGGCTGTGGGCAGCAGATGTTCGTGAAATAACTGCCAAAACAGTGGTTGGGGAGACAATACATGTGTTACTTGGCACCAGAGTATTGGGGAAAGCCAATAGGTTGCCCGCTTCTTCGCTCAACACGGTGACATACAATGAAGTGGAAGATGAGACTGTGCAATCCCAAAGTCCAGCAGAGCATCAAGACCTAGGAATGATTTCCCAGACCTGTCAGTTGTGCATCCTGTGCAAAAGCTGAATGGAAATTATTCCAGGCTAGCGCAGTGCATGTATAATGAATGCATGGAAAAAAACCCTTGAAGTGTTAGTGTATGTATAAGAATTACCAGTTGTCCTCTGGTACAGAAGAGTGCCCTTTTCCCTTCCCTAGGCTGACTATGTAACTTCTTACTCTTAAGGACACTTGACAATCGCAACTGCGTTTTATCCAGGTAGCTAGGAAATCGCTCTGGCTCTGTTCTTTTATTCACGCGTGGCATGCCAGAATAGAAAGTTGTAACTTGTTTGAGATCTTCTTCTATCACAATGCTTTTAAAGTCTACTTGGAAGTAAAAGGTTCCATTTGGCTTCACTTTTTTTAACACCACTGTTAAACTTAAAACTAGAATAAAAAACAAATCAGTTGGGCTGTAATATTTAAAGTGCTAATAAAAGCTGGAAAATTCAGAACTAGGATTTAATGCCCAGGGTGAGTACTGCAGAAGTTTCCAAGCAGCAGCTAACCTTACGTAACCACTCTGGGGATTTACTTTGTCTCCTAAAGGAAAAAAAAAAATCAATAAAAGTTGAATAAATAAAATTAAATAAAATTTCAAATCTCCAGCATACTTTGTTAACACCAAAGAAGGTCTAGCTTCAGAGTGATGCTACAGGAAATTCACCATCCATGTTCTTTCTTCTGTCTCGGTACCTTACGTGACTTCATATCCCTCCTTAATACAGCCTTGTGAGGGCATTGGACATAATTTTTCACTCAGCAGTCAGCTTGGACTTCAGTCAAAGGATTTTTTCCTCGATTTTTGTAGCCTTGTCTTTTTAGCATTAGGCCAGTGGTAGTCATTATCAGGACAATGGCATCAAAATAAATGTCACCCTAGGGAACCCATGCGCCTGCCAGACAAACCACAACCTTTCTGAAGCTGCCATAGGAGGTTTCTTCTAAAATACATGTCCTGTTTCTTTCAGCTGTGATCGCTTCGAACTGTACCAGTGCCCCAGCAATCTCTCAGTAGTGTAAAAAATATCTGAATGCTTTAGTAAATATTTTGTGCTCCATGCACGGTGAAATGAGAAAAATATGTTAAAACCAAAGAAACATGCTTTGTCTTCATTTTGAGATGTTGCATCTAAGCAAGGAGGGAGGAGGTGTCTCCATTAATTCAGAAGAAAGGTGTAATTTATTTTGCCCGATGTAAGCTGTATAAAAATCAGTTCTTCAGTCTGTCAGGGTGTCTTGTGGGCTGGTGGCTCCGTGGGTGCTTAGGGCTTGGAAGCGGAGGGGAGCTCCCCATAGGACATGGTCTCCCTGGCCGGGACCCGTCCCACCACCCCAGGCAGGGAGTGGAGCAACCCCGGGGGGCTGCCAGGACGAGGTCCAGGTCTGGTTCCAGGTCTGGACTGGTGGGACCTGGGGCCAGGCAGAGGCATGGCTGTGATGCCACAGGGGCTGTAGTTCAGGCAGGGCCCAGCCTCAGCTTAAAAGTATCTGCCGGGGGAGGGGGGGGCAGCCTTGGATGAGACCCCCCTGCAGGAATGTCTGACAGCCTCTCCCAAACATCACCAGAGGGACGGAGCCAACCTCTCACGCTTCTCCTGGGGAAATCAGCATCACCAGGTGCCTGTACGCTAAATGCAAGTGGCACGGGGAACAAACAGGAGGAATTAGAGGTCTGTGTGCAGTTGCAGGGCTATGACCTCACCGGGATTGTGGAGTTGTGGTGGGATAGCTCACACGACTGGATGCAGTGGGTGCAATGGATGGATGGAGGCTCTTTGGAAAGGTAAATCCAGGATGGCAAGGAAGGGGAGATGCCCTTTATGTGAGAGAGCAGCAGGAGTGCATAGAGCTCTGCCTTGGAATGGACGGCGAGCCAGATGGGAGGTTATGGGTCATCAGGATTAGTAGGCAGAGCAACACCAGGGGCGTTGTGGTGGATGTCTGTTATAGATCAGGAAGAAGAAGTAGATGAGGCTTTCTTCAGACAATTGGAATAAGCCTCCTGTTCACAAGCCGGGATTCTTACTGGGAATTTTAAATACCCTGATGTCTGCTGGGAATGGAACACAGCAGGGCATAAGCAATCCGGGAGGTTTCTGGAGTGCATTGATGACAACTTTCTAACACCGGTGAGCATAGAGCTGACAAGAGGAGATGGTCTGCTGGATCTGATATTCACAAACAAGGAAGAATTGCTTGGAGGTCTGAATCATAGAATAGAATCATAGAATGGTTTGGGTTGGAAGGGACCTTAAAGCTCATCTAGTTCCAACCCCCCTGCCATGGGTAGAGACACCTTCCACTAGACCAGGTTGCTCCAAGCCCCATCCAACCTGGCCTTGAACACTTCCAGAGGTCCTTGAACACTTCCAGAAGATTAGGGGTTGCCTTATCTGCTGCACTTGTGAGATGGTGGAGTTCCCAAAGTTCATTCTCTGAGTTTTCTCCAGGTTCCTGAGGACTGGAGGAAAGCAAATGTCACTCCTGTCTTCAGAAAGGGCAAGAAAGAGAATCTTTTTTCGGAACTGCAGGTGGGATGGCCTCACCTCAATCCCTGGGAAGGTGTTGGAGCAACTAATCCTGGATAACATTTCCCAATACATTAAGGACAAGAAGGTGATTGGGAATAGATAGCATGGATTTATGGAGAGGAAGTCATACATTAGAGACCTGATAGCCTTCTATGATGAGTTGACTGGCTCAGTGGACACGGAGAGCGTAGTGGTTGTCGTTTATCTTGGCTGCAGCAAGGCTTTCAAACTTGTCTTCTGTAACATACTCAAAGACAAAATGATGAAATACAGACTAAATAAATGAACAATAGGGTGACCTGAAACCTGGCTTAAATACCAGTCTCCCAGGTTTGTGGTCAGCAATACAGTGCCTGCCTCAAGGCCGGCAGTGTACCACCATTGATCCTAGGGCCAACACTGGTTAACATCTTCATTAATAGCCTGGATGCTGGGACAGAGTGCAGCCTCAGCAGATTTGCAGATGATAAAAACCACAGAGAATTGATTAGACATGATGGTTGTGCTAGCATTCAGAGGAACCTCAGTGGACTGGAGAAATGGGCAAACAGGAATCTCATGAAGTTCAACAAAAGCAAATGCAAAGTTCTTTGCAGAAAATGAGCCGGGGTCCTGACAGACAATATGCTCTTGCAGCAAAGAAGTCCAAAAGGCCCCTGGGCTACATTAGGAAAATCACTGCCAGCATATCAAAGGAGGTAATCCTTCCCCTCTAGTCAGCATCTGGAGCGCTGGGTCCCGTTCTGGGCTCCTCAGTGCAAGAGACATATGGACATACTCAAGTTAGTCCAGCAAAAGGCCCCAGAATGATTATGGGGTTGGAGCGTCTGACGTGAGAAGAAGCTGAGGGAACTGGGACTGCTCAGCCTGGAGAAGAGAAGAAGGTTCAAGGGGGGGATCTTATCAACATGTATAAATACTTGAAGGGAGGGTGCAAAGAAGAGGGACCCAGGCTCTTTTCTGTGGTGTCCAGTGACAAGAGAAGAGACAATGGACACAAACTGAAATACAGCAAATTCCATTTAAATGTAAGAAAACACTAATTAACTGTAAGGCTGGTAAAACACAGGGACAGGCTGCCCATGTAGGTTGTGGGATCTCCATCCTTGCAGACATTCAAAACCTGACTGAACATACTGGAGGCTGTAGAGCTTCTACAAGTTGGCACGTATCATTACTTCTTATTCCACCAGTGCCATCTACTGTATATGAACGAGAAACAAACACCTCAGGAAAAATGATAATTTGCAGAAGTGTGGCTTTTTGCGTATTTACTAAATCATTGCATTCTGACTGGAGGAATTGCAAAGAACAGATGCTAACTGATACAGCAGCTCACACCCTACTGAGAGAATAATGTGGCAGTCCTTGCTCTACTTGCTAAAATATATTTAAATTTAAAATGGCCTTACATTGTTTCATTTCTCTGTGTTATAATGAACATTCATTTCACTGAATGATCCAATAGAAAAATTGGCTTTAGTTTTTACCCAAATTTCCTGAGGGCTTCAGAACAATAAACACTTTGGCTACACCTATTGGCATTTACTGCACAACAGGGATATGTTCCTCCCATTCTGCTACATTGAGGAGGAGGAATATTATCACCTACATATCTCATTGTTACTTCCATTACAATTGCTCTCTTGTGATGCAATTCAGAAATGAGGCATTTTTCATTAATATGGTTTACCATGGAAACTCACACGAGGTAATCTACTTCTGCTGCGTCTTTTGGTGGTAGAGAGGACTTTATTCTCAGATATCCCTGTTTCCTGGCACTATATTCTTCTGTCATGCTCTTGGCTGCAAGTAAGGCTAAAGCAATATCACTCATATATGTGCAAGTATGTGTGTATGTGTATATGATATATACCTGTAGGTGTACCTGCAAGCATGCACATGCTCATACACACCAACACGCATGTGAATGGAGAAGTACGTGGTCAGGGGCAGGTTACGCTAGCTTGATCCTCCAGCACAGGCCTGGTCTAGAACTAAATCGCTTCACTGTCCCTTCTTCATGGTGGGAAGAGCTCATAGGGACCTTGCGGTCACCTGCTACCTGGTGGAAGGCTCCGCAGAGCTCCCTCTTTCCAGCCTGGCATAAGAATGCCGAAGAGTGCAGGTAGGTGGCATTTCTTAGGCGAACAGTACTTTTGCAGGAAAATGGCAATTTTGGTTTGATTGGAAGTGTTTGTGAAATGGGGATTCTTTCTGAAAAATGAAAAAGCTTTGTTCTGGTGTTTTCAAAGTGTTGTTTCAATTACATATTCCAAAATCATGTTTCACTACTGCATTTAACAAAATTTATTTTGACTAATAGTAATAATAACCTTAAAAATATGCTAAAGAATAAAGGGAGACAAAATGCCTTGTTTGGGTTCGCTGAAAATTTTTTTACCTCAGTTGCTTCTTTCACTTCTTCTGACTCCAGTGAGGGAAATTAAAAAATAGTGCCTGGAACTTACTCAAAATGCTTTTCTTTTCTTTTTTTTTTCAAGATGTAGTAACACTGACTTGCCAAGTGTTATTTTTGGGCTTTTAAATTATCTGCATAAGGCTTAATTTTGATTGAGTTTGACGTGGATCAGGCTTGGCTAATATGGGCCTGGAGTAATGTAACTCAACCTCAACTATGCTGTGGTTTGCACGCAGGGTAAGTTAGATGATTTAATCCTATCTGGATCTCATAAATTATATTGCATTTTAGGCAAGACCTTATGCTAAAACATTTTTCTTCATCTACACTGGGGAAAAGGTGAATTTTAAACCAATTCCTAATTAGTCAAGCTTGGGCTACCTGCTCACAGGGTACAGAAAATCAGTGGTGCAGCTGAGAACTTAAACATGGAGTTAGTGTAGTTCTTTAATGGCAAATCCATCCTTCCTATGTAACAACTGATATCAGAGGATAGCTCAATTTAAGGTAAAATAGATATGAGAGCACCAGTGTTATATTTCACCAGCTAATGGATAGCAGACAACCTCTGAGTGAACTTCTAAGTCTATCTTTGCTGGTTACAGATAATGTTGTCCAATGAGTAGTTGGACAACTGAAAAATGAAGTAAATGGTACAGATTTGCAACCTTCATCCCTTCCACAGGAAGCATACTCATCTCTGCAAGTTCCTGTGCCTACCCCTGTAGGGCCTGTCCCATCTCCTTTCCATTTCCCACATTCACAGGACTAAATTTCCTCGTCATCTCCTTTTATGTTCCCTACAGTACTTTACTATCACTAAAAAAAGTATGTATGAGAATTATGACAAAATGTCAATTTATCATGATAAAGAAGGTCTTAAAAATATGAGCCACCTGTAATCTGATGCAGGAAAGGGTTGGAAATGGTAGCTCAGAAAGGCAAATGCTGCTTGTATCTCAGTGGCTGCCTGACAAAACTTGAAAGTGACAACTTCTAATGTGAATCTACTTAAATATTTAATTGCTGACTTTTTACATTATATTATTCAGGAAACATGCTTTTCTATAACTTCTAAAATAAAGATCTTAGGGACAGCTGAATATAACATTATTTATTTCAATGATTTATTCAATCAAAATGCAATTTCCAGGACTCAGAACTTTCTCTCTCACCACTTTCCACACAGAAATCATGATTCTTGCTGTGGATCAGAGGTTCAGGCTTCCTCACGATACAGACCCCTTGCCAATATGAGCTTGCCCAACTGGTTTGAAATATATTCATTTACTTGTCTCTCTGCTTCTTGATTTTGAAGAAGGAGGGTTGTATTTAGTTTTAGTCAGTGGAATGGTCCCTCATAAAGAAAGATAGAGTGTTTTTTCTTATTTCTTGGATTCTTCTTTCCTTAAGGTACCTGTAACTTGCTATGCTTGAATTTTGGTTTGTTTTAGGTTTCCTGTGCCCTCACAATGGCCCCTGTGGTGCTTATGCACAAATCTTGTGGTGAGAATTTTTACTGTATGACCTGGAATACAGGAATATTTTTCTGCTCTCTCCCTTTTATTCCGGTAAGTCTCAGCCCCCTGGCAGTGGCTAAAACCTATTCACAGTAGATGTACGGTAAGGTATTTCCTTCATAGCTGTGCTGGTACCCTGCCATCTTCGGCCTCATAAAAGGCGGCTAGCACTGCAGTTAAAAGGGGAGTAGGAAAAGAGGAGAAACCTAGAAACCTGGGTTCTCAGATCCAGTCAATTAAAATATATTGCTTCATGTAGCTACAGGATGATGAAAAGAATTCATTTTTCACAAATCACTTTTTCTAATGTCCTTTTGTGGCCTACATCTTAGGCACTCTTGTAATTTCTTTTAATAAAATTATAGTGCACCATTTCACATTTTCTCCCTTTTTGACATAGAACTCAGGGTGCATCTGCTGGAAACGGAAGAAAATGGTTTCCTAATGTTGTTCCCAAGATTACTCCTGTTTGCAAGGCAATTTATTAGAGGCACTTATATTCTCTGTTCTAATCTACCCCATCTCTGGCTGGCAATGAATGCCCACATTGAATATAGTTATTGATCAAAAAGATTGTAAACGAATCTAAACAATGGGTTTATTAATGTATCTTGTCAGAATGGAAGCAATTAAATACACTTGACAAAGTAGATGATGGTGAAGAGCCTCATGTCTATGTGGCCTCTCTTCTACATAGATGCCCTGACAGAGGTTTATGGGTTAAAACTAAGGCTGTAACATGGATCTAGCTGTTGTGATTTTGACATGATAGGCAGGGTCTTTGTTAATCCATACATCTTTCTCGTATAGAAAGGCTTTAATTATTCCAGGCAGCAAAGGGTAAAGAGGTACATAGAGGGCAGCAGGGCAATCCGCTGCCTCTTTTCCAGACCAGGAGACAAGTCGAAACACAGACATGCATACCGATTTTTTTCAGGAAGCCAATAAACATGACATGTTAAAGTATCATTCCACCCCCTTGACAGATAAGAAGGATCACAAGAGGTAGGTAAATGAAAGATGAAACAGGTCATCTTGGCTCTCTACCAAAACCAAACCCTTCCTTCTAGTGTCCATGCCCTGCTTTGGGCCAACCATTACTCAGGTTTTTGCTTAGACCCTGGTTCCTTTCAAACCTTGGTCGTCTTCCGAACGGCCTATATCAAGGATACTTTTAATTATAAAAAACATAAGCATATATAAACTGGTTGATGAAAATTAGTGGTGGGATTTCCCAAGCTTTCTGTATGTAAATTTTCATTGTAGATAAGGCATTAAGGAAGTAAAAAAAGCAAAGAAGCAACTCACACTGGCTGCTTGTCTCTTATTTGTCAGACTTTGCAGGCGCACAGGAGCTGGAGTCTGTTTTTAATTTTCATGCCTTGCATACATTTCCTGTAACTCCATCGGCCTTCTGGCACGAAACAGCAGAAAGCTGGAAGATACCAAGGAAATTTACTGTTTTCAAACTCAAACCCCCCAGGTGACAGCAGGGATAGTTCTGGTCAGGTGCATGAATGCACCCATAGGTCCTAACTGCCCCGAGCACCCTCACCTGAGACCCCCACCTATGCACCCCGCTTCCCATGGTCCAGGAGCTCCATTCCAACTTGACCCTCGGCACCCAGCCCTGCCCTGAGCTACGCGGAGAGCATGCCCGCGCCCGGCCTTGCCTCCTGCCACTCCTGACGTGACATCCCAGCTGGACACCGGTACTGGCTCACCGCTTGCCCTGCCTGCCCATGGACCTTGTCACTGGCCCCGGGCTCTTCCCTTCGGGCTGAGATCCCACGGGATGTTGCCTGCTGGGGAGGGCACGGCAATCTGTGAGGTCTGCTTCGTCGCGGGCTGAGCCCCCTCCTGTACTGCTGCTCCCTGACCACCCTTCCCAGAAAACTGGCTTTAGGACTAATCCTCTCATCCTTATTTATGGCATGGTGTGCGGGCCCTTCATCCAGGTCCGTTTTTCCATCAGTGATGCTGCCTGTAGAAACAAAGACTATTATCTTGGTGAGCGCTCCCAGGAAGACAGCATACCACCGGTCAATATCTTACAGCTTGTGAATATATTCAGAGAATTATGAGCAACCGAGTGAGGTGCTTGCCATGCATTTCCCAAATACGGGGTGTTTTTATTGATCATTGTATGTTTGTGCCTGGGTCACAGCTGAACATGCAACATCAAGACTGGTTACACAGATTTCTTCAAATCAGCACCTTGGTTTTCACGGGAATATATTTTCATCTGTCTAGAGAAAGGGGCTCACAATCTCCTCTGTTTCAAGTCAGGCTATCGGGGTGTTTCTGAGAAGGTGACTCTTACGAGCTCCACGCCAGTATTTCTTTGACGTAACTGAAGCCTAACATGAATGAGTTTTCTAGACTGAGCCGATTTATTAGGAACTGTTTTTACTAAGCATCACCTTTATCATATAACTTTCATCCAAAGGATCAAGCAGGAGACAAGCAGCTCAGAGATTAATTGCTCGTTGTGAACGGCTCCGTGCGCTTGGCTAAAACCGGCTCGGCTCTCACCGAACCCAGGGGTTCTCCACAGAACAGCTCGGCAGAACTCGCAGGTGGAACGATGGTCCAGACCTTGGAGAGTCAGCGGGACAGCAGCAGAGGGAGCAAAGAATGTAATTCTCCAAGGGTCATTTCCCTGACTGAAAACACTCTTTTATTTGCACTACCAAATTTCATTTTATGTAGCTTTGTATGTATGGGAGGCATTACCTTCCAAACAAGTAGTATTTTGTGGGTTATTATCACTTCAACCCCCCGAAGAGGCAGGCTGATTTTAAGAAAACAGCAGCTGCCTATAAAGTTTTACTTTCTTCTCTTGGATTTTCACTATTTTTTTGGTTTAATCACTTGTAGTGCAAGAAAGTGGCTTTTTTTTTTTATTATTATTTTAACCAGTTTAAGGGTTTTTTTTGTGATAAATATACCAAGACAATATAATATATAAGAATGATAGCATCATGTAGCCAATAAGCATGCCCCTTAAGTTCCCAAGTTATAAAATCCGAGTAGCTTAT
>JANZLQ010000008.1:3846532-3899315 GCA_026212715.1 Elanus axillaris | reverse complement strand
GGATGCCATCCAGAGAAACCTTGATAGACTTGAGAGGTGGGCCTGTGTGAACCTCCTGAAGTTCAACAAGGCCAAGTGCAATGTCCTGCACATAGTTCAGGGCAATGCCAAGCACTAAACAGGCTTAGTGATGAGTGGATTGAGAGCAGCCCTTAGGAGAAGGACTTGGGGGTATTGGTTGACAAGTAGCTCAACATGACACAGCAATGTGTGCTTGCAGCCCAGAAAGCCAACCATATCCTGGGCTGTATCAGAAGAAGCGTGGCCAGGAGGTCAACTGAGATGATTTTCCCCCTCTACTCCACTCTGGTGAGACCCCACATGGAGTACTGCATCCAGCTCTGCGGCCCCCAACATAAGAAGGACATGAACCTGTTGGAGAGCCACAAATATGGTCAGAGGGCTGGAGCACCTCTCCTATGAAAAAGGGCTGAGAGATTTGGCATTGTTCAGCCTGGAGAAGAGAAGGCTCCAGCGAGACCTTATAGCAGCCTTCCAGTACCTAAAGAGGGCCTACAAGAAAGCCAGAGAGGGACTTTTTACAAGGGCATGGAGTGATAGGACAAGGGGTAATGGCTTTAAACTGAAAGAGGGTAGATTTAGATTAGATGCAAGGAAGAAATTCTTCCCTGTGAGGGTGGTGAGGCACTGGCACAGGTTGCCCAGAGAAGCTGTGGCTGCCCCATCCCTGGCAGTGCTCAAGGCCAGGTTGGATGGGGCTTGGAGCAACCTGGTCTAGTGGAAGGTGTCCCTGCCCATGGCAGGGGGGTTGGAACTAGACGATCTTTAAGGTCCCTTCCAAACCAAACCATTCTATGATTCTATGATTTTATGAAAAGGCAGATAGTTTGAAAATTAATGCCATAGACTAACTTTGGTTTACTTTTTATCTTATCTTAAATTTTTGTTGCTGTTGTATTGGACTAAAAAGATGCCCCTCATTCAATCTGCTGCCTCCTTGTACTGCCTTTGGTGTCTTTTCAAACAGAATAACTAAATCTACACAATACCTGTTCACTTACTGCACTCTAAGAATGGCTTTCTTGGGTATCAGCTTTGTACAAGATGCTGTTGTCTTCTGCATTACCCCAGCTCTTAAAAATCTTGTGTCTTAAATAATTTAACAAGCATCAGTAGATATTTGCTGCAAATGAGGGCTGCACATCTGTGTTGGGCAACTGAAACGGGTAACTCATTGAAAAATTACATATGGAAATTGCTACCTACAGAGGGTCCACTCAAAACATGTATGTTTTTAGGATTCTGTTTGAATAGCATGTTGTGAAGGACTTGACATCTATCCACATTCGTTTCCACGATGGGAGGATGGTCTGAAGTGAAAAACATCAAATGCCATAGATTTTACAAAGCTTGTTCCTGTTGCATGTCATGCAGTCTGTGATAGACTATGATAGTCCTGAAGTCTGTGAAGTCTACAAGTGTAGTCTATGAAATCTATTACTGCCCAGAAGTATATGATAAATGATCCATGTAAAAAAAAAAAGGATGTGGCAGCCTGAGCTTATTGAATCTTTATTTATTCTGTAACAACTTCCTTGTGTTTTTACACATTGGGACAATTAATTTGAGTAAATTCCATTGTGCTCATTTTTTGAGTAAACTATGTGGTCTAAGGAATTTTCTTTGAGTATTAACAAAAGCAGATGTTGACTTCTGCAAATACTAATTAACATCAGGAGCATTTTAGACTTTTTTTTCTTTCCAGTAGAGGTATTTGAAACACCCAAGTGCCAAAGCAACATAACTGACATTTGAGGTCCCACAGAGTTTTTGAATCAATTTCTTGGCTTTGAAGTTCTCAGTTCATATATGTATACTTGTGCATGTATACATGTGTGTGCGCTGGTTCACACAGACTAGAGGTAGTACATTTCATTAATTTAGGTTATTTTTCCTTCTGTCACCAATAGCTGGGAAAATTTCATATTTACTGAATTTACTGCACTGTTGTAGTAAAGATGTGGATGTCATAGGGGAGCATGCAGGTCATCACTGGAAGGGTGGAAGTCAGGAGAAGAACAGAGGTGGCAGCAGAATTGGGCCAAGGAAGTCTGAAAGCCTTGGAAGGGTTGGAGAGAAGGCAATGGCAGTGATGCTCATGGTAACTGCATACTTTAATTTAATTCAATAAGCTAGGTACTGATATTTTAAACTGTTTTTATTTTATGCTATAATCATACTTCAGGAATTTTTCAGGTCTTGTAATTATCTAATTTTTTTTTAAAATAAACTTTTAATAGTTTGAGGCAAATACCTCAGGAATAATTTATCCAATGAATTTTCCATGTAAAGTTATCTTACAATGAAATTGTCTCCATGCCTGTGAATTAAATAGGCCAAGATTCTCCCAAGAGGGAATTTTTATTGTGAATTTGACTATCTAATCCATTTAAAATTGTCAGTTTATAACTGACACTTCATTAAATTGCAACTTCTGCATACTGCTAGAGTTGGTGCTTCAAGTTGGTTAGTCAGGACCCGATCCTGAAACCTTACTTAGGCAAGTAATATTATAAAGCTATAATCATTCATTGCACGTGTGAGGTCTACAGGTCTACAGAATAATATATTTTGACTAGTTCGATAATTATTTGTTAATGTTGTTGCTCTATTATTGTGTGTGATTTTGCTTCTGGATTTAACTGTGTAATTCTGCACATGTATTAGTCCTTCATTAACAGTCACAATAAATTGTGCAGCTGGAGTGAGATAATTGCATCTGTGGGGCATAGCAAAATGTAAGATAGATACGCCAATTCCCTAAGGTTATGATTAGTCTATAGGAACCATTGTCCCTTGAGTGTTCTTTTGTTATTAGCGTAAGTCTTTATTGTAGGAAAGACACAGTGTAATGGAAAATTTGTACTTGCAGTTCAAAAACTTTTTAAAAAGTTAGGTGTGAATGGGGGGGTGGAAATTAATTTAACTCCTTACATGCCACACTTCCTTGTACCTGAAAATACAAGAAAGAAAATGTTGTTCTAATGAAACATCTACTGATTCCTGCTAAGGATGCTACGTGTCTCTGAATGTGCCTGTCTGGTTTTAAGAGTCTTGCCACCAACCTGCCACTCAAGCTCCTCCATCTCAAAATGGGACATTCTCTCAGGCGATTGTAGAAGAACGATATTCATTCCCATTGGCTGTCAGTGGAAAGGCACAGAGGGAAGTCAGATCTCTTCAGAGTAGTTTCTCTACTGAGTTTAGACATATGTCTTATTACAATGGGATAGGCTGTGACCCTCATGGATACAGTTTTTATGCAGAAGCTATGCCAGCGATGCTGGTAGATTTGCAAATGATTTGCACCAATTTAGCTGCCAATGATTTACAAGGGTGCATGAGTTCAAGCAGGCTGACAGACCAGATTACATAGAAAGATAATATGAAGACACTTTCATGGTTTCACTTATTCTTGATTTTGTAACTGAAATGAAGGTAAATTTGCAATTAGTTCAGGGGGGCAAACAATTCTGGCTGAGATCTTGCCATCACTACACCATCAAAACAAAGAGATTTTTTGGTGGAATAAAGTTAGAATATCATAGAATATCCTGAGTTGGAAGGGACCCATGAGGATCGTTGAGTCCAACTCCTGACTCCAGATAGGGCAGCCTAGAAGTTAAACCACGTATCTAAGAGCATTATCCAAACACTTCTTGAACACTGACAGACTTGGGGCCATGGCCACTTCCCTGGGGAGCTGCTTTCAGTGCTTGACCACCCTCTCAGTGAAGAACTTTTCACCAATATCCAATCTGAACTTGCCCGATGCAGTTTTAAGTCATTTCCCTCCCATCCTATTGCTAGACACAAGAGAGAAGAGTTCAGCACCTCCCTTTCCACTCCCCCTCATGAGGAAGATATAGACAGCAATGAGGTCACCCCTCGGTCTCCTCCTTTCTAAGCTGAACAAACCAAGTATCCTCAGCTTCTTCTCATAAGTCATGCCTTCTATTGCGTTCACCATCATCCTTGCCCTCCTTTCAACACATTCTAGTATTTTGATATTCTTGGCATTTGTGGAGCCCAAAGCTGCACGCAGTACTCGAGGTAAGCCCACACCAATGCTGAGTATAATGGGACAATCACTTCTTTTGACCAGCTAGCTATACTATGCTTAACGGATATGGTTGACCCTTTGGGGGCAAATTGTTGACAAATACAGAGCTTTCCATCAACTGAAACTATAATCATAATAGTAATAACCTATCCACTCTCTTCTGTGGCAGTTGGCACGCATCCTTAAATAGCGTGAAGCAAGAGTAAGCATGAAGTTAAAACTGACAGTGGAGCCTGTCTTCCAAGACCGTTCAGCAATGCATCAGCAGTCACAGAACTTAATAGTCACTCAGACTCCAGGGCTTTGTTCAGGTTCATTGATGATATTGATGACTGAGGGGACTAGATCAGATGATGATTCCACTTCCATCAAATTATCAGCTATGTGTGCTCTGTTTATGGCAGCTGGGGAAATGTGTAACCTGCTCATAGTCGACAGCTCAGATCCCTATTTTTCAGCAGTGGAAAGAGTAAAAAACACTGAAACCCAAGAATAAGCAAGGTTGTGAGGTATGCCCTTGTAGTTTTAGTAAACAGAGGTCTGCAGTAGGATATTTTCTTTATGACTTCCTGACTGTGCTGGGATACTTGGCAAAGCTAATGTTTTGTTGGGAGATACGAAAGACTTTTAATTAAATCTTCAGGTGCCAAAAGGTTAGGGTAGATTTGTTCTTTCTTTCCAGTTTTTGCAAAGAAGACACAGAAGGATCCTATTAATATTACAGAAGGAGTGAACATTTCATGAAGGCAGGGAGGAAACATTGACTAGCAAATAAAATAACTCCTGAGAGGACAAAAGGCATTCGAATCTTTGGAAAGTTTCTTCAATATTAGGGGAATTTTTGTTGGCAGAATACTTGGAACCATGCACATAGCAGCTCTATGCTTTAGGACTCATGGAAGTCACGAAAAATATTACAGTTTATTTAATCCTTTTACAGCTCCATAAATGTCAGATTTGTTGAGAATTATTGATTTTTTTTACAGTCAGTTGAAGGATTGATTCTCACTTTTCTCTGTCTCAGGAAGAATGTTTCACCAAAGAGTCGTATTTGTAAATATTCAGGGGATGAAATATTGGGTAAGAAACAGAAGCACAGTTTATACTTGACAATATAAGCAGGTAAACAGCATTCGAGATGTCTTTAACTGCAGCAATTCTTGATAACCTTCATGACAATATTAAGGTGGGGTGTTTTTCTTTATTGTCCTTGGAACCATTCATATAATAACAGCTCTAAAAAACAGAGTTTCAAACATGAAGTTTCCCTCTTGGCTTCCATGCTGACTTGTATGAAATCTAACCTTTTGAACTCATGCTTCATTAACTTGGAGATGTATGAAGGCAAATATCTGCAAGTTAAGGTAGGCACTATTTTATTCCAGACTCTCTCTTTCTCATAAACTTCTCACACAATGCACAAATATTCCCAGAACTGCACAAAAGGTTCAAGTTGGCTGGAGCAGTTTGTCTCAGACACTGTTTGGGGAGGTGGGAGGTGTGGACGCGATATTTGATTATGTTTCCCCATCTGTGGATGGCTTCAGTCTCAGCTTTTGATCACTGGAATCTAAAAAAATATTATATTCCTTACTTCCAAAACATCTACTGCTCCATTGTTCTTGAGGAATTTTGTTCTATTATGTCTGTTGCTTTTTTTATACCTGGCTTCCTGATGACATTGTATACCAATCTGACGTTTGCTTCGTATGAAACTACTTTACAAACTCAGTCCTTTGATTTTTCACAGATCCTTTCACAAAAGCACAGCATAGATTTTCAATTATCTCAGCAGAAATGTCAATGCTACATGTTTATCTTACTTCAATGAGCAGTTGCAGTTGAGGAAACAGAGAAACAGAGGGACACTATAATAACATCTGCACAAATGGCTTGATACTGCATGGTACCCACCGCCGCACTTGTAACACGCAGCTTTCTCCTCTACCGATTGCTTGCTCTGGGAATGACCAGCAATTTAGTTTTGGCTAAAAGTCCTCACTTCCCAGTGGAAAAAAAAAAAAAGAATGCAAAATCAATTTTGTATTTTGTCTACACATCCATGGGCCTGCATGGTATTTTTCCTTCTGTTGATAAAATGTATTCTCTTCTCCTTGAGACAGCCCTAGAGAGAAGAACCTCTACACATATTTTGAAAGTAGGTTCCTAAATCTGTAAATGGTTCTTTTCCAAATTCTAAGATAGTTGTGTCCGAGTTTGCCAGGACATTTCTTACAGTGTTTATTCCTGTTCAGGTTATCTCTTCTGCTGAATTTTGCTGGTTCATTGCTGATACTGATTAGAATTATCTGTGTAGAAACCTCTATCAGTATGGGCAAGAGTGACAAAATCTGGCCTGCAGTAAAGAACAGGTTATTCAGAAGAAAAAAAATCGGATGGTTGAACTAACCAGACATTAATGACTGGGTGCAACAAGTACTGACAACTGAACATTTGAATGAATTATTTATCTCAGCCTCATGCACAGTACTCAGGTACATGTTGTGTAAAATTAGATATTGTATTATCAGTCCAAAGTTTAAGCACTGTGTCTAATGCCCATGATAGCTAAACAGCCTCTTGACATTGAGTGTTTATTTGGGAAATGAAAAGCTTGTTAAAAACCTTAGAAAAAATAATACAAACTTTTGGTTATGCACTTTATAGTCATGATGGTTAACAAACCAGTTAATGTGTTAATGTGTTAGTAATTCCTATCTGAATAGATCTGGCTCAATAATTGTTGCAAGACATCATTCATTTGTATTGCTCCAGAGAACATACACTGTCTGAATTCTACTTGTGTTCATTAATTCCTTTCCACTTCACACACAGATATGGTACTTGACATGCTGTCCTCAGTGATGTATAATAGCGATTTGCTTCTGACCTCAAGGTCACTTTCTTTTCGTGTGTGCTACAAGCTGAGATTTCAGGAAGCCTGTATGAATGCTTATGGTGGAACCGGTGCTCTATAATAACCCCTGTTGCTATGTGATAAACAGTTAATTACTTCTAAGGCTCTCTTGTATTCTAGAGGTACGGAGCTTTAAAAGAGTATTTGCTGTGCTACATGTATGCCAAACTTTATTTCAGGGACTGGAAGGAGATAGCTGCATACTTCCTTGTATACCAAAGCACTTCATACCCAGTTCAGGCTACTGTTTGCAGATTTAAAAATTTGTAATACTGGCTGCTGCCTGCTTCCAAGGCCTGGGTTTCGTAAGCGAGTAGGCTCAGTCTAAGGACGTGGCTGAGAAAGACTGGCTGGAAGGCAACTGAAAACCCTCCACTGGGAAGAGGTAATTGTTTGTCATAAAAAGGTGTTTGCTATAACATTGTAATTAAAAATAAGACTATGGCATATAGCATTTAAACCTCATACTCACAATTCAGTAAAGGCTGCAAAATCCCTGCATGAATTTGCGAGCTAGGGAGTTGTTAAGTGTGGCACGGAGGAGAAACAAACCCTTATCATGAGGCCTGGAGTGATGGCTGGCAGCCCTGTCCCAAAGGACATTCCAGATGATGCGAAGGAGGAGGGTAGAGGCGCTTGTTCCCTTCCCAAAGGCTGGTCAGTATGTGCGCTGGTTGCAACTTCTGTCTATCCAGAAGAAGAAAAGAAACAAATAAAGCAACTCTCTGGTGGGATAACTTGAAGAGCTAGGAACAGTGGGTTCTGTTATTTATTATTTTATCGCACTAATATAAAAAAATGCTAAGAAGCAGGAGAAGACGATTTTGACTGAGAATCATGCACACTGATGGGTGAGTCTGCTCCACTTCATAAGTGACAGAGATGAAACTACAGACAGTAGTTCCAGGAGATGTCAAAGGAAAAAGAAAAAAAAAAAGCGCCAGATGAGAAGGCTCTAACAACAGCCTTCAAAAGCCTCCCACAAAGAAAGTTAGATTTTTTGGTTTAGGTCCCTATGCCCTGTTAATCAACTCTCTACTTGCCTTCAGTTTTGCAGTTACTCCCCGCCCTCTACTCCCAACATGTGCGAATGACCCCTCCTTAGCCCTTCCGTGGGGTTTTCCAGAAGGATTTTCGATTAGGATAGAGTATTTGGGGCAAAGGGCTGATGGATTTGTCTAGATTCCGGAATAGAGATGACGGATTTCTTACGACATCTGAGAAAGGCTTTCTAAGGATCATCCTCAAACTGCATTGCTCAGGACCCAGGGAAACAGAACCACAACCTATTAAGATGTGCGAGTTCCACAGGAATGCATCCGACTTCTGGCTCTGTAGGCCTTGCAAATTTCTTTACAGTTGTTCCAACTAGTTCAGATTTGTGTTATTTTAATGGTTTTAAGCTATGAAATGCCTTTTGTCATGTGTATTTCAAGCCTTTTGTATTTTCATGTATTTTCTAAACAATCTGACCATCTCAAATTTGGGTAATGAGGCTGGCAGCCTGCTAGCGTGGGATTGGGGTGTAGACATTTTGTCCCTGATTTTTCTAGCTATATATTTAAATTATGGTGATTATCATAATTCCAGTATACTCATATTCCAGTAGTGTGGAATTGGGATTATAATGCCAGACCTGGATATGCTTCAGCCTGTGAATATGAAGTGTTTTGTGATTGTGGATGTGTTAAACTAGCAGTCTACAAGACAGTAATTGATGATATCATTAATTTTCCTGTATTGGCCCAAACCGAAATAAAATTGAGCTTGCTGGAGGAAGCTGCATGGTGCTGCTTTCTCCTCAGTGATTACTCTAGGGGCGGTGTGGGTGGAAAATTCTGTTTCTATGGGTGAAGAGCTGAAAACTCACCTAAAGAAGAAATGGCAGGTTAAATCCACTGCTTAAAGACCAGACCTTTGTCACTAGAATGACTCCACACTTCTTGGCTTTTGCCAGATTTTTTTGCCTTATTATGGGTGTAACCCAGCAGCCTTTCTGTGTGTCTTACCACTTCTGCTCTGCTGAGCTGTAGACTTCCTTCATTCCTGGAGGGCTTTACTCTCACTCTTTGCATGTTTCATGGACTGTTTATGATTGAGCTATTCCCTGACTTTGTACGATTAATGTATGACAGAGGGAAGAGGTTACATACTTGCCTGAAACGAAGGTTAAATGCCTGAAATGGGGGATCATGTTAGACTCAAAGAATGGAAGACTTTTCATTCAAGACATTTAATTTGAAGTTTTATAAAATGAGGGTCAAGATGCAATCTGTAGAACAGACGATTCATGTAGCCTCTAGCCTGTTTCTGAGGATGAACATAAGAAAAAAAGTGTCTTCAGGAATTTAAACAAATGGTGAGCCTATTGATTAAAAACAAATGTAGAAAGAGCACAAGAGGTAAGGGCAACAGTCCAGGTGTGCCTTCTACCCTCATTTTTCTGATTTACCTGCTCAACAGATTTATATTTTGTGCTTATTTGGGGCATCTTTAAAAAAAGAGGAGCAATAGAAATGAAGAATTGGGTGAAGGTGTGGAACACAAAAGAACAGGGCAGGAACAGGATGGTGGCGAGAAAGAAAGTGATGGGGCTTTTTCAGACTACTCACTCACTAGCCAGGAGAGGTGATAAGGAAGCTGGAGAAGGGTATTCCCTTCTGCCTTTTTATTCTTGTTCTCTTTCTTGCACTCCTGATTTCTCTCCCTCTTGACATTTTAAATCAAAACTGTCTGGTAAATTCAAGCCAAAGTCAAGGATGAATTGCTCTACAAAAAAATATGCTTTTTGGCAAAATCAGTTGAAGAGAGAAAAAAAATTTCCCATGCTGTAGCTCTTAGCTGTAGCTCTTAACTGTGCTGCAGCAGAGGAACAGGAGAGTATATGTAAATGGGTGTGTATAATTTACATACGATGTGAATCTGTATTACATACAACCATAGGAGCAGACACCGTAATTGAAACAAATATGTTTTGATAATTTTGTGTACTCTTAGGCAGGTATAGATAATATTTAGATGTGAAAGAGAATAAGCAGTTATAGATAATATTTAGATGTGAAAGAGAAGGAACTATGTTTGTTCTCAATCATTGCCTACCATGCTGAGACAAATCCACTTCTCCCTTTTGTCCCAAGTTGGTTTTCATAAACCTGAATGTGCAGTCTACATTTGCAACAAGAACAATAAAAATTTCATGTTGTTTTTTTATGTTCTCAAGTGCTATGGTCTAATATTTCATTTTGCCGTTGGATTTCAGATTAAGGAAGAAGGTGCTTAGCAAAGAGATTTCTCCAGTAGTAATATTCAAGATGTGTTTACAGGGAACCTGAGGACTACTTAGAAGGACTGTTATGGTAGAAAAGGAGAGGTAGCATAACTATTTGTTTCCCCCTTTTTTGTTTACATTCTCAGTGTTAAGCTCCTGAGGTGGAGGAAATCAAATCAAGTCTTTTTGAATTAAGCATTATTATTTCTGCCAGGCAATGGGAACAGTTTCTCAGCATGGTAAAGGATTTGCTGGTAGCTCTTGAAAGGAGAGAAAATTATTTTTCAGTTGCCTATAGATTTCCTGGCAACTCTCCTTTAAGGAAGCTCGTGAGCTCCCGAGATATCCCTTGACCTGGTCTAAAAAGTCAAATAATCTTCCCGGGTGTTGCTCAACATGGAAAGAAACACAAAAAGTCCATCAGTCCTCAGACTGATGAGGAGCAAAATTCTCGGGAGTGTGCACCTGCTATGAATTTTGGGCTATTGCTTATTGTAAAAACAAAACCAAACCAAGCAAAAAAATTCCTTTCAAATAAAAATATTGTAAAGTACTAGTACTTTGCATGGGGCTGGAAATTATGGTCATGCAGAATATCAGAAATCACTCAAGTCTGTCACTGTTTTCAAATGAAGGTTGTTTCCTGTGTTTTCTCCCTTCCAGTTTTGAGAGCGCCCTCCATTTGTACTTCTTTCCGAGACGTGGTGCAGGAGGGCTATTTGGGAAATCTCAGAGCACTTTGTGGAAAAGTGAAGCCTCTTCTACCCTTCTCAGCATGGTCCCGGTGCTGCTGGATGCCCAAAACCAGAGTCCTGAGGTGAGCAAGGTGAAAGATGTTGTCCTTATTTACAAACAATTAAAACCAAGATGCTTGCAGAGGGTTTCCTTGCAAGTTGCTCACAGCTGTTTCTCCTGAATTCTTGGCTGCCATTTGAAGTCCACCCCCAAAAACCTTACAGTCTTTCTGCAAGCCTACAAAACAAGAAGAAGCAAGCACGCATTCCAGGAAGAGTATTGACGTGCAATTACAGTATTGTTTACTGCCAGTTGAGAATGTAAACTTTGGAGAATGAATGTTAAAGGACCTCAGTGGGCCACGTGTTCCTCCTCCTCTTTATCATTCCTCTTTCACACCAGCTCCAGGGAGGCAGCCTGCTGGCCCCAGATGGTCTGCTGAGCCACTCACATCTGGCTCTTCTTAAGGGAGTTACTCATAATGAGCTGAGCACCTGGGAAATCAGAAATGAATACCTGGAGTGATATCTTCATTTCATCATCCATTGATATGGGAAATATGAGAGCCTGAAAGTGTGAGACTCTGCAGCTGGTAGCTGGAGGAGCTAACAAGCATTTGTGCTCTTCAGTGCCACGGCATGAATGGCCAAGTCTCTCACTGTGATCACATCAGGACTCTGCTCCTGCAGATTCGGCAGCAGTGAGGCCATGCTAGTGAGGGCTTCCTCTTCTATTAGGAATTTATCTTTCACATTCACAGCTCTGAGCAAATATCTAAATATTTTAAATGCAGTGCAGTATTTTTTGTGCCGCTCCTGTGAAATACACCATAGGGAAGGGCTTCATCAATTTTACAGAGTGGTCACAGCACAGGCAAATCACTGACAGAAGGAGAACGGTTTTCAATTTGCCAAAATGTAGACTTTAATAAGTATTTCCACTGATGAAGAGGCTTTGAAATAGCATGGTCTTGTGAGCACTGCAGCCAGCATGAGGAACGAGGGTCTATTTCAGCACTGTGTAGAATGCAAACAAATAACTTCAAATCCAAATCCAATCAAATAAAAATAGTATTAACCTCTCATATAAAGGGTTCTTCACTTTCATTCTCCTGAGCTTTGGCTGCTTTACTGTGGGGTATTTGCAGCTCCCAGGGTGACCTTGGTTGGGCAATATATTAATCATCGGTGCCTCAGTTTTCCCACCTCTACAAATGGTGATGATAACATTTACCTACTGCACTAGGGCTCTATAAGGCTTAGCTAACATTTCCAAGACACTTGGAAAATGCTGCAAGATGTTCAATTGCTGTACATTACCACATTAAGGCATGAGTGATATCTCTGGCATGAACAGTGTGATAAAAGAAGATGTTCTACTTTTGACTTACATATCAATATGTCGCGTTGCACCAGGTGCATCTGGAATGGTACCAGGTTTGCATATGATGCCATATAGTTATGTAGCCTGTGATCATATATAGTAATGCCATCCTTAGTGTATTATGGATTACACACTTCAGGCTTGATGTTACTTTTGTTCTGATTTCATGCTACCGTAATTCCATCAATTTCAGCTACACCTCATTTACAGCAAAATGAGCAGATGCTGTACGAACTCTGTATATGGTTTGCATTCAGCCTCGTAAGATTCATTTTTGTCTTTGTGGGAGCAAGTCTCTTCTGCTTTCATTTATTCTGTTCAGGGTTAGCATGCATAGGGGTGTTTGGTTGTTGCTCTTACTGTGGTAGATGGCAATTGCTATTATTAGTGTTTGCTGCTGGGGTATCTGGCAGAAATGCAAACAGAAAAGGCAGGCTCTGGAAGGATGAAATGACTGAATTGGTTGCTCTTCTAAAGCATGTTTTCAGTTTTCCATAGAATCAGGTTTTGCTTCTATTTTTATTCTGCTTGCACAGACACACACACTTTGACTCGTCCCTGAAAGCTTTAACAACACTTACTAAACCCATCACTCTGCTTTGTGCTTTACATCAGCCAAGAAAGGTTGAAACTCTGGCAATCTCCACAAATTCCACATTACGTTTGTCCTTGCTCTTGCAGTCTGTGACAATTCTGGCAATGGCCCCAAAAGCCATCGAAAACACTTTTTCACTTGGATTATTAAAACTATCAAGGATCACTGTAAATATAGCTCGGAGCTCTTTCTTCTGCAAAACCAGACATGCTAAAAGGGCTGAAATAACTACCATTTGCTCTAAACTGGATGGAGAGGAAAATGATTAGAAAATGCCGGTCCAACGGTGCATGCACTCAGCCATCTGCTACAGGGACAGCGAGCTTTGGAGGCGGGAAAGGAAGGTTATTTTCCACTTTCTTTCACATTCCTGGCTTGCCATAGTGCCAATGCACAATATTCTGCTTTAGCCTGACTTATTGTGCCTTTTCTGAGTGAACTGTATTATTTTTTTCTTGTGTTGTGAACCAACTTCCTGATTCTGGTATATTCCCTGAATTCAGTGATGATCTTCAAGGATTCAAAGCCATGAATGAACAGCTCCCCACTTACCTTCTGCAGGTGCAGAGCAGCATTTCCAACTACGAGAAGATCAGCTCAGCTAATAGCAGGATTTAGGTCAACCAGCCATTTCTTTGAGCTCCCTGGATGTACTACTCATCTTTTAGTACTTTCTAAATCAATTCACTGCAGAATACCTAAAACAAAACCAAGTGACTGGCAAACTGGTGGGAGAGGTTTCCTAATGTTTACCATTCTCAAACTGCTCAGTTGTCTTACAACTAAGAAAATCCACGCTTGTAAAATCCACTTTGCTCTGGTTATGAACATCATCCTTGCTAAGTGCCTTAACTTTTAAAATGCTAAGGATCTTCTATTTGCAGTCCTGTAGCCTGCCTTTTTCCTTTGTAGTTCTCATGCTGTTGTTGTGCTGTTATTCTCACCATTTTATGCATGCAAACCCCAATATTATTGTTCTGTCAGGTTTCTCGTGTGAAGCAATTGCCACCTGCATTGAACTGGCTCTTTGTTACCCACTTTTTCCTAGTCCTTACTTTGAAGATTTTAGTTTACATCAGAGGAAAACCAAGACTCAGTGAATAACAATGTATATAAGAATCATTTAAATAGCCAATAAGTATTACTTGATGATGTGTGTGCACAAAGATTGACAACAGATGACTGGGCAGCACCTGCAGCTGATCAAAATGTTCTCCAGTCAGTGCTAATAGTGGGAGCAGTCTTGAGAGGTCCTGATGAAAAGTGTCCAGGCTTATGGGAAAAGCCTGGTGAAAAATCAACAGTTTTTGTTCTTGATGGCAACCTTGAAGTCAGTGTATGCGACTAGCCAAAGACACCAGAAATAAAACTTTGTGCATGTAAGTCTATCTCAGCACCTTTTTTTTGTGACACCACGCCAAATACATGCTGAGGTGGGATACAAGCCCAGGACAATTTAACTATTGATGTGAGTCATTCTTTTGTTGAGAAAGTCTGGCAGCACTAAGCCTCAGATATCCCTAATTCTTCAAAACAGGAAGGAGGCTGAGCCCAGCAACCAAGGTCATCGCAGTCAGCTTCGGCAGCTGCTGGTGCAAGAGGGGAACCACCTTGGTAAAAATGGAAAAAATCGAGTCTGTGGTAGTGTTTGACAGTGATCTGTTGGATAAATATGATTGCTCTTACTGTTAGAGGAGAAGGAATAATCCAAAGGAGGATGCATTATAGAGCTAGTCCGACCAGATGAATTCAGAACATTTTTCCCTTACCTAGCTAGAAGAAGAACACCTTCCAGGTAAGTCTCTGGCATCGGTAAACATTTCAACATGGTTGACAAATTTAATCAAGGAGGATCCTTCTTAATGGCAGCTTTCAGAGCGTCAGGTGCATAGCTGGATTCAGGACAAAAGGTGGACTAATGAGGAATCAGCTGGCAGGCCTGCACAGGTAGCCCAAGGCATACAGTAAAATAACGAAAGTTCCACTGTCATTTCAAATCGGCCACTGCCCTTGTGAATTTAATAAGGATTGGAACTGACTTTTTCTGTCCATGTTTGGTAGTGTACTAGGCAGAATGGAATTGTGGGGTTCGTGGTGATTAGCTCTATCCAAAAGCTTACCAGTCTACTTCATGACGAAGGGCTGGCTGGCTTCAAACTATAAAAGTATATACACCCAAATGCCCACAGCTGTTGAGACAAGAGGGGTAGGTGATTTTGGCGCTGAGAGCTGGCATTGTAGTCTGCCTACCTGTGACTAATAGAACCAGCATAGCTGCTGTTTCAATTTCTGTGTTGGCACATTAATTATTTTTTCTGCTGCTACCTAACATGTACAGTTGGTTTATCAGTCCTATTTATCTAATGGTATTAAGTGCCTTGCAATAACCCAGTATCGAATGTGACTGGAGTGCCTTTGCAGCTCCACTGAAATTTCAATTTACTTCAGATCTGAACCCCCCTTGAACCACCCTACTATGCCTAGGAAAGCCATTCATTTCTCCCATTTCTTTTCTGCTTTACAGCAGACATGCTGATGATCAGCTGCTCCTTATTTAAGTCAAGAAAAAGGATGACTGTCGCTTTTGGAGTTACTCTCTTTGTGTTTTCTTCACTTTAAACGTCTCTTGTTCCCCCAAAATAAGAAGCAAGCAGGCAAGACACCCAGATGCCAGCTGAGCATCTCTGGGGTTTTTGTTCTTCTCGTCTTCTGGTAAGCACAATTGAAAACAACATTCGCTACAAGTCTCTGTGAAGCAAGCCTATCTGCTTGGATTAGCCCAAGCCTGATCTACTATGCTAATAACATTTGTCTTTTCATTTCATTGCCATTATTGCAGCTTCTTATGCCTTTTACATATTTTTGTTTATAAAACATTGAATTTTAGTACACAGACTCCTCTGCAAGAAAAAAAGGCAGACGAGAGAGCAAAATCCAAACTCTGAAAGTAGAATAAGTGGGAGACAGGCAACAGGAGAGTTGCTGTTTCCAGGTATACAGGTATGCTGGGTTTTTGTTTGCGTTTGGGGAAGAAATAGGAAACTAACCATTTCTCATCCTGTATGTCAAGCAACTTTCTGCTGATAGGTTTTCTTCTGCATTCATCAGTGCTATTTAGAGCGTATATTTTTACTCAGTCTGGGGCACTATTATTGCAGACGACTCCACTCATCTTCATGAAAATACTTCCAGAGGATTCTCCCATCCAAAAATTTTGTAAACCAGCTGTCCTAAAAGCCTCCCTTGTGAACTTCCTCACCCAACTTATTTTTGGACTTGACTTCAAACTATCGTCTATGAAGAGTTTGTAAAAATAGGATTATCCATTACATTAACATTTAATTATCTCATAAAACTGGATGCTTTGAATCTGTCCTCCAGGCCACACACAACATCTGGGGGACTCACTAAGTAATGCATCTGAATGACCAGGAAGATTAATACAGGAACATAAAGAGCACCCATAGGCACTTTGCTTTCCTTATTATGGAATATTATAAACAGGACTTCTGTTGCCTGGGGAAAAAAAAAAGAAGACAGAAATTTAACTTGAAAATAATCTGTAGCCTTGCTGTCTTTGCAATAAATACACTTTGCTATTCGCTCATGCTACAGCAAATGATACGTTATTGTCACTCAAGCTGACAGTTAGCAGAGGGATGCTGTCACCAATAATCACAATTGCCACTGGCCAGGTAGCAATGGTACAGCCATTACCCTCCACTGCTATAACTGTGTGAGGATGGATGGCTTGAGGTTTTCTTGGTCAAATTTCAGTCTTTAAGATAACTATGATGATTGATTTTTAATTTATTTTTCTGTAGGAAGGAAATAATGCACCCATTAGAAAGATTTTTGGTTTTTTTTTTTTTACCTGAAGCAGACAATGCCATGAGGCCAAAAGGAAATTGTTTTTTGACAATCTGTAAAATTAGTAGCCTAAGTAAAGAGAGAGGCCAAGCAGCAAAGATGAAGAACCTGTGGTAGACCTGGCTAGAAAATAAAGGACTACCCTGAACCATATATCTCTACAAGCTCAGGCACACAGAGCTGTGTTTGCCATAGCAGCATGATCCCTTCCTCAGTTTTCTTAGCACATTCATTTTTTTTTCAGCTAGCGGTCCTGAATGCCCCTATCTTTTAAGGTAAATAGAAGCCTGAAAGAGAAAAATTATCAGACCTTGAAAGAAAAAGTCAAACAAACTGATTGTTCCTGCTTGGTTTTTTTGTTTTTTTTTTTTTTTCTTTAAAATCCTGTCTAAATTCAGTAATAGTGAAAAAAAAGTCCAAACAAGTATCAGTCTGCACACAGTCTGCAGGCACTTCGGACTCAGGTCTTCTGCCACTGTCTCTCCTGACCCCCTGTTTTTCATCTGCTAGGAGACAAAGGTTGGGGAGATTTTACCCGACCTCTGTTACTTGGGTGTAGAAATGCAAGCAGATATTCTTTCAAAATTTCTCTGTTTAAGGGTCACTTTGTCTTAAATTTTTTCTGTTGCTAGAAGCCAACATCAATGACCAGAGAAAGGTATTCCTGCAGAGATTTCACATTTCCAGCTTACTCTGGCAGTGGTGGAACTCCCCATCTCAAACCCTCCCGAGAGACCCTCCTGAGCTCTCTCGCTCTCTCCCCCTTTCCTCATAGCTCTGAAGTGATATTCCCTCCTAGTTTGATTTACAGTGGCCATACACAATCCACAGATAACCCCTCAGGCATGTACCAAAAGCCTTCATTTATGAAACAAGGCAGCACTGTGTCCTAAGCCCGCCTGCATGTTCTTGCAGCAACAAGTAGCAGAGAGGCACGATCCTCAAAGCTGTGACTTAATTCACAGCTTTCAAACTTGTTGAAGAAAGGTGGGGTTTTTTGTCACCTCAAGGAGCTCTGCAAGAACTTGGAGGCTGACATTTTTTTTAGCGCTGCCTGTTAAGCTGAATGGCTGTAAATGGAAGAAAACATACTGATTGTACCAGATGTTACCAAACCTCTCCCCTGTCCTGCTGAGAAAGTGAGGCTGGGAGCAGTTATGTGAAAGTGTGGAGGGACTGGACTTTCAGCTATCTACTTCTTCCCATTTTTGCACCACAAAACGAGCCTTGCGCCAGAATCACTGCAAAGTTACCAGGACCACCTGAGCCTCCTGTGCACGTTTGCGCTCTTTTGCTCTGTTTTTAGTTTAGTGTGCCGTCTTGCATGTAAACTGGTCTCCGGCATACTCTCCGTTGCATGATAAGCCATGGTTCTCCATCTGGTCAGTCCGGAGATGTAGAGTCTGGTTTAATACCAGCAAATTCATTCACACTCTTCTTTTGGGAATGCAACCACTTACCTATCACAGGGGAGGGAATATCTCAGGAGGGCTGAGAGCATCTCCCCTGGGTGCTCTTCAGCTAGTAAGCACATGGCTTCTGCAGCTGCCTGACTTTCTGTGTAGCCTCAAGGTAGAAATAAATTATATCTATGAACTGTGTCACCCGGAAGAAAATAAAACTAATTCAATTTATGTTTCTTCTGTTGATTCATTCCTCTTCCTGGTTTATGTCTGAACAAAGTGAAGGTCAGCGTCTGAGTGGGATCGATGCACAGCTCTGCAAAAGACTCCTGTGCCAAATAACAAACAATACAGCTTCAGAAGTGAGAAAAGCTAAAGGCTTTTCTCTTCAGCGCAATATGTGCATCCGCTGCAATGCTTAACAATTTCAATAGAAGCTGAGGGAGCTGAGGATTTTGCAGAATGAGATCGTCACACAAACATGAATGGGTGGACATGGGATGGTTTAGTAATCCAGGTATTTTTGTGCTGTAATCACTGGGCTTCTGATTATTCCTGATCTCTCCTGACAATGGGTATAATAAGAGGTGTTTCAGATTATGGTCCAACAGGGTTACTAATTTATATCTGAAATGCCTGTATGTGAAAACCTGAAATGAAGCATTTTCAGAAGGACCTCCTCCCTGTTTTCTGCTACTTTCTAAGACTGAAAATGTGAAAATGTTATGAAAATGGGTTTTCTTTTTTTTTTTTTGATACTTCTGCCTTTGTCCATCAGCATCTAAAAAATGGAAAGCTGTGAGAAAGAAATGAAAACCAACAAAAGATAAATAAAATCTAGTTAGGCCCTAAAAAGGCTTTGTTTAGATGTGGGCAACCAGTTTGTTGATGCCAGCTTTTGACTGACAAGACAATGGTGTTTTCTGGTTTTCAGCCTGTTTACTGTTGTACAAACAGATCAGAAATCCTCCTAGCAGCCTTGGGGAGGAACTGCTGACTCCGTTCGTTGGAAAAGTGGGAGGACTGAAGCCTCCTTGCAAATGTGTGCCATTGCTCGGCTCTCGTTTGCAGGCTGCAGCTCTATTAAGATGACTGGGGGATGAGGAGAAACAGTGGATTTGCTCCAAAGCTTTGCCTCTGCCTGATCCGGCACTGCTGAGGCTGGGGACGCACACCTTGTTTCAGCAGCGTCACTCGAGAGATTGTCGTTCGCAGAAGGTGGAGAGCTCCTTGTCACCACCCTCCTGCCAGGCAGAGGGTCCCTGGGACCTCCTCAGACCTGCCTGCTGCACCCCTCCCATAGTCGGTCCCTAACTCATCCTAGACACGATAAACCAGACAGCTTAAGGAAATTACCTGCTAGGTCCTTGCTAACCCATCTCCTATTTTCACAGGGAGCAGATTGGCTCAGCCGGCTACCTGATCAGCATGTCATCCTCCGTAAAGACTAACGACAAGCGACTGAGCGAGGGAGGGTGAGCTCTTCACTCGGCGCGGCTGGGACCTGCTGAGGATGCGTCCACAGGCAAATGCAGACTCCTCTGGGGGTACAGGGAAAATATGTCTAGTGTTCCAGAATGAAGATTTCTATCCCTGGGGAAAAAAATAAACCGCACAAAAATCATTTGGAAACAGTGGAGAAGGAAGTCCCAGAAATAAGGAACTCTGCTCCAAAATTTTGCTGTATCCTTTGTACTGCTCCTCAGCTCCTTCAGGATTGAAGGCAGCATTGCCAAAGCTGCTTGGACATGAACGCTGGCTTTCTCTTTTAGGCCAGCTGCAGCTACAGGGATCCGGGTTGTAGCTGTGGGTAGTGGCGTGGATTTTTCAGGGCTCTGAAGCAAATAGGAAAAAAACTGTTTGTGACATTAATGCACTGAAAAGATAAGGAAGGTAACACAGCAGTATAGCTAGAGTTTCAGTTTGGAAGCTCTGGGGCTGGGTTAATAATTTTACACAGCAGGTTACCAAATCTTCCTTATCACAGTTTGTAAAATAAGTTGGACTATATGACACATCCCAAAGGAATACAAAGGACAAGTAGGATGTGTTTGAGTGGGAGAATAAACGTACAAGACCTAGCGAAGGATCTGCAAGAAAACCTGTAAGGAGACAAAGTCAGACCACCAAGGAAAGCACGTACATCAAGAGGCAGAGAGACGTAAACCTATGTCAAGAAACAAGTTTCAGGTACATCGGGAGTAAATCCACAGCATACAGAGAGAAGAATGAGAGCATAAACATGCCAAGGAAAGCCAGTATCCAGCAGGGAATTAGAATGGGAGAAGTAAAAAGCTGTGATTTGCAGTCAGGGGAGAGTCCATTGTACAAGTGTGACAGAGAGAAATGCTAGCTTATTCGGAAAATAAAGGCAACATTGCCCAGCTTTAGGCAGCAGTTTGGTTTCAGGATCTCATTCATGATACTTCCAGATGAAGCTCTTTCCCTGCTTAATTGTGTTGCATTGCATGTGTCCCCGTAGCCAGCATGAGAAAATTCCAGATACCTGCATGGGTGCTGTGGATACTCAGCACCTCTGGAAAAGCAGGAGGACAGGAAACACCAAGACAGGTCAGACTTGCAATCCACCTAACTCACTGCGGTACCTTTTTCTATTGTCAGCACTGGATGCTTCAAAAGGAGACTCGAGATGCGGGGAGCTGACAGGCAGCGGGTGATTTCCCCTTCACGGCAATATTGTGAAGGATGATGTTGTTGCCCTTCCCTTACCTGCAGTGAGAGATTCCAAAACGTCATTTCAATGAAATATGATATGACTTGTGACATCCACATTTTAAATGCTGGCATGAATATGTTGGTGTCTCCCAACAGGGACAATAATCCTCAGTGACCTTTGAGGTGAATTGCAATACTGACTAAGCAACGGAGGTAAGCAGTACGCCAAAATTTTGCTATTTACCCATTAACAACTGCATTTAGGTCAGCAGTCACCAGAATGAGGCTGAGGACAGACATCGCTGGTGGTTGAAGAGAAGGCGATAAGGGTCATGAACATGTCATAGGTACTGTTCTTACTTGGGTAACTGCAGGAATGTAAGCTGGTGTCTCTGGCCCTCGGGCTGCAGACACCAAGCTCGGGATAATGAAAGTATCCTAGCACAGGGCTGAGTCCTGGAGAAGAGCCAGATTTGATTTTCCTTTTATTTGCACTGGAGCTACTGAAAGCATTGTTATTTAGCAGTAGAGGATTGAGCAGGCCCTTGGGATGAGTGGAGGAATCTGAGTGGTCTGAGGCACAGTTAAGTGTCGATGTAAGTATGTTGCCCTCCCTTTCCCTTTCCTGCCTTCGGTAGTTGTCCTTTTAAAGAGCAGAGAAGCCAAAAGAAAATTATATCAAGAAAGCAAAACTAGGATGCTTAACTCTGAAGGGGTGGCTGCCATCCTCTGAGTGAGACAAACAGCAGCCAGCTACAGATGTTAGCATCTCAAAACGTATCCTGTAAACTCAAGAGCTAAATCTAAGAACTGGGAGCTTAATAATTTACAAAGAGAGCTTGTGAATAATTTAAAGGTTGCAAGAGAGCCATTCCCTGGCCTGAAATTAGTTAGTTAGTCTGGTTGCCTTCTTGCACTCATCGGGCTGGCAGCTCTTCCAGGGAGGGGAGGATTGTCTCTTGTCTGTGCTTGCTCAGCACACAGTGGAGCACAAATGTTGGGAGGGTATACTACTACTACTACTACTACTACTACTACTACTACTACTACTAAATCAATGTGGCCGACACCTAACAAATAGCAATCCCAAAATAGAAAGCGGAGGCACTTATTGCTGATTCAGGGGAGTGTAAGCCTGTTTGAAGGCAAGAGTCAAGGCAAGACAAGATTTCTTCACACATTATATGGCCAAATATGGGGCAGTTTTCAGAAAGCACAAATGTCACGTCACTCCCAATGAGATGATTTCCCTGCTAAGACCAAGCCCTCTTCCAAAGCGTGGGGCACTACACACCCTCAGTGCCACAACCCCATGGATTCCTTAAAGTAAGAAGTTGGAGGTGTCATCCTTTCTGTCCACCTGGCTCTCAAGACAGACGGGTGTGATGGGCACTGCCTGTGGCACGATGATGTGTCAACAGAAGTAAATACTGGACAGCAAAAAGGCCAGCCCCCCAAAAATTGAGTCCGGCAAAGTTTTAAGCAACCAAATAGTGGTGGTGGTGGTGAAATAAAAAAAAAAAAAAAAATTATCAGGTCTTAACTCAAGGCTTTGCTACCAGCATTGCCTGTAGTCCCACTTCTCTTTCCGCAGGGTATCAGAGGTTCTTTTTCTCAAAACCAAGCATGCCTTTTTTCTTACAGTTACAGGAGCACAGCAGTCATCAGACCCAGCCTCTTCCTTCCTTTCCCCCTGATCCCAGCCTCACAAAATACAAGTTTTTGCTTCTCTTGAGAGGTATATCAACTTCTAAGTCAGCAGTGAAAAGATATCCCAGCATGAGAAGAGCATGCGTTCTTTTGTATAAAATGTCATTTTTGGAATCAAAAGTAAACCCATAGTTTAAACAATTGTATTTGGTAAAGAAGCACAAGTATGCTGTTAGGAAGTATGTTTGGTGTGGCCTGACTTCACGAGTCACGCTTTGCCTCGGTTTCACTGTTTTGTGCGAGGCTGTCAGATCTCTGTGTGTGAGCCCATCCAGTTGCCTGTTTTTCCTATTAATTTTTTCTGGACACTGTGTCAGCTTCAGTCATTTTGCAAAAGGATAGACAGCCCAGAGGTCACTGCAGTTCTCTGAACTTCGTGAGGGTGGGTGCTGGCGAGTGAAGTCCTGTTGAGGCCCTGGCAGCATGACATTGTCCTTTACCGACAACATAAAAATTCAACAGGAGAGCTGAACTATAAATGTCCCAAATCTGACAATAGTTTCACTGGTGCTTGCGGCTTCTTAGGGACCTAAGTCAGTCAGCTACAATATTCAAGTCTGACAGTAATCAGACTTTATTAGCATCTCACAGAACCACTTGTTCCTTCCTAACGTCTCCTGAAATTGGAAGCTGACATATTTTCCAGTCGCTGTCCTGAATATTTATGTGCTGCTGCTGCCCATGTGTGAGTTCAAATAATCTCTGTAAAAAAATGGCTGCCCTGATATGTAGATAAAACAACATCTTTATCACATATCTAAAAACATATCGTGATTCTGGTATTGTTTGTTATAGAAATGTCACCCAAGGTCAATGTTGATACGGGACAGATGAATAATGCGTGTAGGACTTGTTCATCAGCTGTTGGCAGATAAAAACTGGAGTGGGTGGACATGAAATAACACCTTCAGATGTTGCCTGCTTTACAAATATTGGGATTGTAAATGCACCTCCAGGAATCAGCTCTAAAAATAGAGTGAGACAAAAGAAAATGAGATGTGAATAAGAATTTATAATAGTGTTTTGTATAATGTCTCCTTCATTAGCATCCATCTGGACAGAACTGATTAAGTCTCTTAGCACAACGTCACTAGGCAGGAGAGACAAAGATGAAAGGATATTCCACAGCAGACAACCAAGAAGTTGTACCATCAGTAGAACGAACGCATAAACGCTGACAACCTGCAGGCTGCACTTCATTTCCCCTACTTTACTTCTAACTGGTGCTGTGACATGTGTGATTCAAAAATGTGCTGTTTTCAATCTCGCCTGCAATTCCCCTTTGCTGTGTGATGAACACACTCAGGGGGCAATGCACAACCTCGTCAAAGGCTCAGTCCAGACAGAAGGGCCAAAGTTGACAGAGGCACTTCTAAAAGACCAGGGGGAAATGCATTCTGTACAGACAATTAATTAGAAAAAGTGGATGTAGCATTCAGGCTGCTGTACTGAGCTGAAAAACAAAACAGCAGAGGATAGATTTTCAGGTAACAAGCAATTCATTATCAGACAAACATATCTATGTAGAAAAGATTTACTGTCCATAATAATCTTTTTGGATTAATGGTTTTAATTAGCAGAAAAATAGCAGATTCAAACTGTTGGATCATTCTACAAAGATATCCCACACTCTTTGTTAATGCAGGTGTTATTAACTTTGAAGAGAAGTCAGGCATGGAAATACTTTCTTTTTATTTTTTTTCCCTTGCAAAATCTTTCCCTAAAATATCAAATTAAAAATCAAGCCATTATAAACAAAAACTCAGGCAGATTATGTATTCTGAGTTATACAGGCTTAGTCTGAAATCAGATAGATAATTTGTTAGGCTTTTAGTACGAAGCATCAGGAGAGTCACTATAAAACTATCTAAATCAGAGGATATGTCTACATTTTTAGCTTTACTTTCTTAAAAAGCAAGGTCTATGTAAACCATTGGTGGCTGAACCCAACCCAGTATGAAGCCTGGAAGTCTCAAAAACAGTAAAGTTCCTGAGTGTTCTCTAAAAGGAAGCTTTAACATGATTTCTAGTCTTACTGGGTACCTGAGGCACCACCTGGAGAAATGCCTGTTAAGACCCCTAAGAGAGAGAAAAGCTTTGTTTAGAGCTGACACTTTCTTGGAGGCTACAAAGCCCACCCGAAGAGAAACCCTGCCTACGAGGAGGTGGCCGTCTATGCTCTATGGAGAGTATCTGCAAAGCTACACAGGGAAAAATCATTCTGAAGATCCATGGGAAGGCTACCGAGCACTTGGGGATCGCTAAGGAAGAGGAGGATGGCGCAGGAGCCCTTTCCCACTTCCCTTTCGGGATGGAGAGCGTGTTACCGCGAATGGTTGGTTTCCAGGGCTTCCGCTGCCAGCGGCTGAGCTGAGCTGGAAGGTTTTGGAGTCCCTCTCTGCCTCGCCAGCAACAGCCCTGAAGGGTTTTATTAGACTGGGCAGCGTAGCAGAGTTTGGCTGCAAATAGCTGATCCTGTTTTGGGAACTCCAGCGGTTCTTCTCCGGCTGACCCCAGGCGTCTCCCCTACGCCGTTGCCTTCCTCGGCAGCCTTGACAGCCTTGACAGCTTGGAGGGAGGTTGGCTCGCTCCCAGCTCTTCTCACGCAGGCTGTGGACTTTTTTTCTGAACGTTCTGAACGTTCGTATCTTGATTTCCCAGGGAAACAAGCCTGGGATGATCCCTTCTTCAGCCTGTGGGTCCCTCTCCTCACTCTTAATAATTCTTGAACTTAGTTGCTGTTTCCAGTCAGTTTTGACAGAGAGGCAGAGGTCTCAAAAGTAATTATGTTTTTACCAGTCTTATAAAAAAAGGCAGTTGGGTAGATGAGAAGCAGGAGTATGAACACTTTCAAATTCACCCCTGGCTTATGTCTGATCCCTCTGGCTTATTGGCATCGCTGAACGTGCCAGCCCAAGGATCGCTGCCAATATATTCTGTGGGAAGACATGGCATGTATTTGCGGTGTTAATGGAAAGCCGCTGTGTAATTTGGCAAACAAAAATAATACCAGAGGTCACAAGTGGCAAGAAATGGAGGCTTTGTCGCATCTGATGCTCGTGGAATTACTTATTCTGCATGAGTGAAAGACCACTTTGTAGCCAACATTAGAGAATGTATATCTGTTCATCAGTTCATCTCTAGTCTGTGAAGCTGTTAGTCAAATTCCAGGCCAAGGGAAAGGTTTCTTAGCACAAGTACTACCCCAGTAACATGATCTGATCAGTGCTGAAATACCGGGCAGGCCAAAATTGCAGTGAGATGTACAATAAGAGGCCTCTGCTTTACTAACAGTAGATTTAAAAACAAGGGGGAACAACTGGTGTATCCTGAACTGGGAAGTGTCACTTTTCCATTGCTCCTACATCTGCTGTATATAATTACAAGGACTGATGCTCTAATGATGTGTTTTACAGGCAGGTTGTTTATGACACCATACATCAGGAGAATGAAACCCTTTGGATGATCTCACTATAAATATCTCTCAAGCAGTGGCATTCTGCTGAAACTTACTGGAAGATTGGATTGTGCTCAGGATGGGGACCGGACTTTTCCATGAGCAATGAGTGCTCTGAAGCTATCTTTTGCTACGTAGAGACCCCAAATTGCTCAGAGCGGGTTCCATAAAGAAGCAGCTCCTCTATTATCCCCACAGTGAGGCACGTAGGCAAAATCGTGTTACTCTGTAGTGAGCTATTTATGATTACAATTTGAAAGAAAGGTCCCTTAGCTTCCCTAAATGAGCTCCAAACCTGTTTAAATGGTGGTTACTAGCTTGCAAGTTGTTTTTTTTTTGCCTACAGTTCTTGCTGAAAATCATGTCTGCTATGAAATACAGGTATCCTTCTGGCTTTCCTCTGTTTCCCTACAAATCTCCAAAGCCGTGGAATCAGGAAAGTTGGAAGAGAAGTGCTTTATAGCATTATGAATGTGCTGACATAAATACTTACTAATCAGAGTGATAAATATCTGTCTGATCCAAGCAGCAAAATAAAATAAAAAGGACATATTTGTGCCAGTGTATATCAAAGCCCCTTGAGCTGTGCTCCTCTGTCAGACTTCATAAATACTGGATCTGTCAGCCCAATTCAGCTGCAGCACTACAGACAAGACAGTAGGAAATTATTTATTTGATATGATTATGATATAAACTTCATGTCTGAGTCTTCTTTCCCTCATAAAGTGGAATATTAGATTAGATGTTACCATGTGTGCATTGTAATCAGCCTTCTTTTCACTGACTTTTTGATTGATGAGAGAACAATTTTGCTTATTTTACTTGACGCAAGAAAAAGCTAATTATATTCGTTTCTGAAAATGTGATATTATTAAAATTGAGAGAAATGGCTCCAAATAAAATACAGAACTTGGAAAAACAATTATTTCTATTATTAGCAACAAGGCACATTCTCTCTGCTGTAATTATGGGGATACTTGAAATAATCTGGCTTCTTGTCACCATTATGGAAGGCAAAGAGAAAGTGAAAAGTACCAAATAACTGCACTTGAGGCAGATGTGCTGCATCTCTACTAGCACTACAACCCGTATGTCAGCTACTCGACTTAAGGTAGTTTGGGAGGAAGATCCTTAGAGAGAAGAGAGACAGGCAGTTAAAAGGCCTTTCCCCCCATTCACCTCCTTTTATCTCTTCTCTTGTGCCTGTTTTTATCTCATCCATCCTTTGGCAGTCGGGCAGCATGCTAACGAGCAAATACCCAGGACCGTCATTGGGGAATAATTACTGCTGGTGCCAAATGCTCGGTCCACGCTTTATCAGACAGTGTGTGGTTGTGTGTGAGTACATAGGAACTGATCTATATGGGAGGATCAAAAAAAGTGGCTAAAGATATTTTTATTCCCATGCTTTGTAACAAGACAGTAAACATCTGACATACTCATGTTGTTCCAGTTCAGCGCTTTATCCCTTCCAAAGAGTTGTTATTATGCTCGGGTTCTTATAACTGCATCTTTACATGCGTTTCTACTGAATATAATTTCATATTTGCAATGAGGCTGTGTATTAGTCAAACATTTTTTCATCTGTTCTCTAGAAATTTTTTTGAATGTATCTTTCTGGAGAAAGGCAGTGACATTACACTGGAGCAAACAGTTGAAGATATTTAAATCAGCTTCTAGATGAATGCAAGCAAATGTCAAGGTGACAACTTGCTGGTGTTTACAGTTTCACCTTCAAATGTTGCACTATGCATTTAATCTATTTATTATGTGCCCCTGTGGCAGCTTTTAATTTACTACCAGCAATTGAAATGGTGCTTTCTCAAATATGTAGGCGATACGTGCCCTATTGAACAGCAAACTGAAGTTAGAGGAACAATAAGAAACTAGTTGTATGTGTGTAAGAAGTAGATGATAGAGACCAAAAGACAAAGTCAACATTTGTTCAGCAGAACACCATGCTCTGGACATTTTGTTGAATGTGTAAATTGTAGAGAGCAAAGGTGACTTACACCAGAGTTTGCCTGTAAGTAGCAGTGTCCCTTCTAAAGCTACAGGGTATAATCTACACCACCAAACTACTTTACGAGGTTGCTTCACTGTCACCAAGAAATTTTCTTAAAAAACATCTCACAAAATAAAATCTGAATAATATAAGTAGTTGATTTTTGTATTTGTTAAGATGATTATTTGGCTTTAGGTATTTTAAATGCAATTTGTTTAGAAAATTATCCTGATTTCATTTTCTAGAAGGGGGCAAGAGCTCCGAGCAGGGGGCAAGAGCGCCGAGCAGAAACAGTATTTTTCATTTCAGTCAACTGAACTTTTAAAATTCGTTTTTTTCAGGAAAATCTATTTTTGATTCACTAAACATATTTTGAAAGCGGTTACTTAAAAATATGTTCTCGCAAGCTCCTTTTAGCCATTTTGTATAATGGCACTTCTGATCATATTGTCTACAAAAATCTCTGTAGTGGAAACAAAGTCCATATACTATGATGCATTTGTACCATGGAGAGTATCCAGTGGCAACATGCACATCCTGGACAATGTCACGGCTAGAACAACACTTTTTTCCTATAAAGATCCCATTTACATAAATGAAAATTACATGTGTCCTAGTACAGTATAAATATTCTATATTACATAAATAAAACTTTATTCAAATAGGTTTAAGGGCAAGTATGTGCGACAGCCTCCCACAATTTAATTCCCCCCCAAAAGTAAGTACTGAATTACCGTACTCTTACTGCCTATAATCTAATGCTCATTAAAGATGTTTTAAAGGGGAAGGAACAACAAAAGGATTCTGGTTTTGCTGAAGGATGATTAAAATACACATCACACAGGGCACATCATCTTCTCCACAATAAGCACAAAATTTTAATTAGTGACGCAATGTCAGTGGCCACAGCCACGGTGCACCCTGATTTCGTCAGTGATGTGTTGGGTGTTAGGAGCTCGTCAGAGTAGTCAAGTCAACCATTGGCGCAGGTTTTGATGTATCTCAAAGTGAGCCTGCTGACGTGGTATAGAAAATGGGAAAGACAAACCAAACAGAGTGGTCATTGTCAGAAATGCAGGTGCCCTGGCAGGGGGGAAGGAAAACGAGGGTGCGTGGGATTTTGAACACGTAGCGTACACGGCAGAGCACGGCTACGCTGCTTGGTTCTCCCACCTTCTCTACCAGGGTCAAGCAGAGGAAGAGTCTTTATGAGAATAAAAGAAAATCAATACGTGAGAATTTAACTGAAGCAATTGTGCTTGCTTTCCTGTGTGAGTTAAAAGGCCAAGATAATGTCTTACATCCTAAATGAATGTGTTAAGAAGAAACATTTGAAGCAGGTTAGGGTGGGAAGCGCCTCTCTTCCGCTCATTCGGGTGAAAGCCACGCGCGGGCAAACCTCTGCGTCAGGAAAGGAGAGCTAGCAAGTGATGCTGATTCAGTGGTTTAGAGGAATTAATTATAGACAGAAGGAGACAGGCATCTGTAGCTGTGGCAGGGTTTGCTGGCATGGCCGGCAGCGCCGATGCTGCAGTGCTGCTCCCCAGACCGTGGCCAGCAGGTGCCTGAGGCCACCTGCCCTGCACCTTGGCCACTGGCTCCTGTGCAAGGCTGCTGGTGCCAACTCCTGCCCGTAGCCCGGCTCCCCAGCCGGCTGCGGGACGGGACCACTGCTCTGCTGCAGGGCAATGGGGCACAGCCTGGAGTGCTGGCACCCCGAAATGACACTTTTTAGAACTTGTGTGCCTCTGAGCTGGCATTGCAACTCTTGTGCAGAAGGCCACGGGTGGAGAAGCTGGAAGTGCAATGTGGGATAGACAAATGGACGATGAGGATGAGGATGACGATGAAGAGAGTGTTCCCAGGGAAGCTGGCCCAGTAAACAAGCCAGCCCCGGGGAGAAGGCTCACAGCTGACCCTCCTGAACTGAGGAAGGGGCTCGTCTCTGGCCGGCCAGCCAGGTCCACCCAATCTAGCATCCCAGCGCTCGGGCTCTCTGGGCTGATTTCCTCCTGTGCTCCCGGTGACGTACGTGTGTATTTGCAGGAGCTGCGTCTCCTCTGACCCGACCTTGGACTGAGCTCCTGGCCGAGCCAGGAACCAGCGCCTGGGACCTCCCCGCGTTTCGGTATTTTGGGGGTGCCATGTCGGGGCTCTCTTCTGCTTCCCGGCTGGCTTAGCTGCCTCCCTGCCCAGATGACAGACCTGTGCAAACCCCTTGATTAGGTGCTCCACTCTCCCAAAAGATTTTGGGGAGGGATAAGGCAAAATGGTGCATCACACCCTGCAGTGGAGGATTGCAGAAGGGCCAGGCGCAGATTTAAGAGTTTGTTTCACCTACCCCAAACCCCACGCCTCAGTCCTTTGTGAAAATCTAGAAGCAGTGGGTCTCTCAGGTGAGGCATCTTTTCTTCCCATGAGGGATGCTCTAATCCTTTGCCAGGAAGGCAGAAACCTTTGAGTTAGGTACCAGCTAATCCTGCTAATAGCAAATTCCTGAGGCACCACCTCACCAGTCAAATCGGGAAAGTAGCAGGACTCTCTAACTCGGTCAGGAGAGAGTGAGTTAGTTTTCCCTCACTTCCTTTTATTTCAACCTCTGCCAGGTGGAAGGAGATAAAGAAGAGCAAAATTCAAATATTTCCTTCCTCCCTTGCCCTAAGTGCTAAAATAAATAGAAAAATAAATTCTTGATAACTAAGCAGAGCTCCAAGCCGGCTCTGGCAAGTCATTATAGTATGTAGATTTGTTTTCTTTATACACAAAACCAGAATCAAAATCCTATATAAGCTTCTTTTGGCAGTATCTGAAATTGCATGCCTGATCTCTTTACGCAGCAATCCCTCACTGAAAATGCGCCTGCAATTTAAATGCTGTGTGAAGCACTTACTGTTCATACTCTATGCAAAAGTCTGAGGGAGGAAACAGGAATTTATCTTATTGCAGTCATTAATGTGACTCTCTTTAGCTAAGCAGAATAGTACAGTGTTCCTGGTTACACAGGGGCCTCAAACTGTATTTTTTTATGGTCACATATAAACTGGCCCATAATAGCATATCAATAAACCTCAATTACACTCAGGAAAATACTAAAAGCAAAGCTCAAGTGAAGCTCAATAAAGTCTACAGGCATATTAGAGCTGTATGGAATAGTGACATCCATCTGGTATTTTTCAGTGACTTCTAGTCAATTACTACATTTCATCGTATGTAATCCTCTTTTATCTTCTGTTCCTGCTGCTACAGTAATTCTCACTCTGCTACATCTGTGACTTTACTGTGAATTTTTATCACCTATGAGTAAGTGGATCTTTTTTTTTTTTTTTCACTGCTGTTATGCTGTACCTGCTTGGGGAAAAAAAAAAAAACAAAAACGACCCAAGAAAAAAAAAGAAAGATTTAATTGCAAGAGAAGTGAAACACAAACCTAGAGACCACAAGGTAAGGACGTAAAATAAACCTATTCAGGTACGGACAGATAATAATGAGCATGGCAAAGGTAACTTTCCAATCAGAACATGAATTGTTGAAAACATGGTGTAGCTTGAAGTGTCTGGAGTGACATGTATTTTTAACAACCTCCTATGGTTTGATCATACCTGTGACAACCCATTAAAAAGAGCATTCTAAAATAAGTCATAATTGTATTTTTCTTGGAGAAGGAAGGCCGTCATGTCCTTATGATGAACATTAAATCCAGAGATTTTTCTCTCTGTATGCTAAAAACCACAGGGTTAAAACCCGCAGCAGAAGACAGTACTAGTGCTCCGTGCAAGTCTAATCACATGCTAAAGCCTACAGGGGCTCCCACCGGTTTGTGGGTAGATGGAGAGGGTGCAAGGAAAAACCTGCTCATTTCACAGCCTTGTGCGAAAGACAGGCATCAATAAACCTTTATACTGGGAGAAGCAGAGAGACTGCTCTCTTGGGGCTTCGGACAGAGAAACCTGGCTTGGTGTACATGATGAGATTCTCTATGGGAATATTGACTAATGCATGGAGCCATCTTCACAGTTACCCCAAATGCAGGGGACGCTTCTAGATAGGAAGTGAGCCGAAAGAGTCAAAATGAGAATTCAGCCACAGAGGAAAGGGATAGAAAGCGTAGTGAGAAATGCGTGGGGTGGACCTGCACCCTGGCTCTTCCGCACCCTTGCAAGCGTTCATTTTCATGATGTTTTCAGGCGGTTGACACCCCTCCCATGGACAGGCAAATGAAAATATCACCCTTGGCACGGTCTTTTTCTACAAAGATGGCTTTCCTTCCCAAGTACAAATTCCCAAGGGGCGTGGAGCAGAATTGCTTAGGCATTTTTTGGCTGGAAGTAATTTTGCTGAAGATGAGATAAAAATGAAACTAGGGCCCAGCTTGTTTAGTCAACTGAAAGAGGCACTGATTGCTCCCTCAAAGTACCTCAGGGAAACAGGACTTTCTAAGCCAGAAGACAAGGCAGAGAGCAGAACTAATATAAACAGGCTAGCACTACACGTTACCTGCAAATTAGTAGGTTTCTAAGGAGAGGAAGAGTGTGGCTCTGGATCTGCTTCCCAATAGGAACAGGGGCTGCAAGAGGTCTCATCAGATTCAAGATAGAGTACGGTCAGCTGAAGGAAGGGATGAAGTGACATGATTGAAAGAGGCAGCAGGAAACATGATTTGATGGTGTGGGAGGTTCCTTCCAAGTCTGTACTCCTACGAAAAATGTTTTTCTCCTTTAAAACCAAACAAAACCAGGTGAACTATTAGATCTTGACTAATTCCTCCAGTTTGAATGAAAATATCATGGATAATGTCAGTGAGAACTACAACTGAGAAATGGTTCAAAATGCACATATCACCCTTACGTAAAGACATGAATTTATTTTTATAATTCTTTCCTGTTCCAGAGAGGTGGATTCAGGGACAGGCAAGCCTCCTCTCTCCCCCCCCGCCAGCCAAACCTGGCAAAGGGACGCTGCTCCCCCAAGGACGATGGTACAGCAGTACCTTTGGTGTATTCAGAGCTGTTAAAGCTCTAGAAAAGCAGCTTCTCCTACAGCCCTAGAAATCCCTCTGAGGAGGCCAGTCTATGCCTCTGCTGTGATTTGCTTGGAGCTGGAACCAAATGTCACCCTTATGTCATGGATCAGATGCTAGAGCCAGGAGCTGGCGGGAAGGATGGCACGGCTCCCCAGACCCTGGGTGCACGCATTCAAATGTCACGCAGTTCCCACAGTAAGCAAATATGCAGCTGCCACGAGAGAACTGTTAGATGCTTTTAAGTCCTGGTTATAAAACTTGTTATGTATTATTTACTCGGCGCTGACAGCTTGCTCTGCGCTGTGCACACAAAGCGGTGCACTCTCTGCCTGTGGGAGCTTTTGATCTCAGGGATTAAAAATCAGACACAATCTGAAGGTTTAGGAAACGCATTCTGAATCTGGATTACTGGCTGGGTGCACCCAGCATCCTGACCCACTGCTGTCTGGACTGTGTATTTCCATTCCAAGGCATAGCTGTTCATATCCTTCCTGTGGAAACCGAGATGCATCAAGGGCTCTTGACCTTTCTGGAGTTGGGATACTGCTGGGACATGTACCTAAGAACCAGGAAACGGTCCAGCCTCTTAATCTACACATAGTTTTAAGCAGCTTTATATCCAGCGAAGGCAAAAATTCCTGGAAGACCTGAATCAGTCATTCAGCACTTGCATATGACTTTTTAAACACATATTACAGTGCTCCTATGTATTTTTTTTTTTCTCAGCAGGTCTAGTTACCTGAGAAGAGAATTACAGTGATGCACACTTAAAATACTTGGCTCAAAGGTTGCTCAGGTACCCTCACGACATGGTATCATGCCATTCGAACATATTCAGGTTCAGTGTCTCCAAATGGCATCAAAACCGGCTGCCTGGAGTTAGCTGACAGTAAATGCTAAGAGCAGGGATATCTGAATCCCATCGTTCTTCAAAATCTTGGCTGCTACTTTTTTTCTTCTACGGCACCTTGTTTAGTACAAAAGCCTTTGACCGGTGCTTAACCTGGGCTAAGGTTGAAGGTGTTCCTCGGTCAGGGGAATGTCAGACCTGTACCACCCAGCTGGCAAAACAAGGACCTCAGCACTGTGGTAGATGTTCTTTCCAGTGGTCCTTGATGGGGCGCATCACTGTGTCACAGAGAACAGGCAGCCTTGATCATTTCTCAAGACTGTGACAGGATTCAGGATGCCGGGACTGAAGGAGGATGGTCATTCTGTGTACAGAGAGCATTGGATAAAAGATGTGGTAAAGGAAGGTTGAAAGAGGTTGAAATAACTCAGGGAGCATGGGGACCGGAGAAGAGAGGAAAAACAGAAAGTGAAAGGAGCTACAGGCAACTTCATGAGTATGCTGAATCTGAAGAGCCCTAGCAAAAGTGAGAAAAAGCCAGTGAGCACCAGTCTTTTACTGGGTGTGTGTTTTGGGGATGGTAGATGAAGGTTACTGGGTCAGCAGGAAAGGGATTCAGCTCGACAATAAAGACACCCAAATTCAGGTCAGTCTCTACTTATGAGCTGTGAGTACAAGCTCCTGCTATAGTCAGTGGAGGTCTAGGAGGAGGTTAGTTACCTATGATGAGTGGTTTCTGAGGTGCCGTAGAGTACCCAAGATACTTCTCTGCAGATACCAGGTGTGTCATACAACTTACTGCATCTTGCAAGTCTGCTCAATGACAAACAGGATATCCCACAGTACCTCAAAATGATACCAGATGCCTGTGTGTAAGCAACTAAATCATGCACCTGGTCAATAGAGCCTGAGAGATCCAAAGAGCTATTCATCTAACCCTTGCAAATGACACTAAATGGCTGTCTGGACACCATTGGCTCGGTTGAATAGGAACTCAATCCACTGCATGGACATGAGCATCCCCAGGTCCCTGGGGGATCTCTCCTGAGACATCTGGTGGTGCTCAGCAGTCTCATGCCTCTCCCCGCTCTCGGTACTCTCCACGTTTTGGCTACAGTCTTGCTGCTTTCACCGTTGTCAGGCAATATTTCCAATAATTATGCAGTCATAACCCTCTGCCATACAACACAATTAATCTTTATGAAGTTGTAGTTTCACTGAAATGGAAGACTTGCTGGTGTCCATTAGCAGCTGCTGATTGATGCAGTTTTCTTTATTTTGGCCACCCTTGAACTTTAATTATGAAATTAAAGGTTGTTCAAAGTGCCACAGTCAGACAGCCCACTGTTCCAGATTTAAGTGGTGAAATGCTCACCTGGCCTTCACTTTCTGAGCTGGCTTCCCAACCAGTGTCAGGCCAGGTCAGATGAACAGGGGTATAAAGCAGTACAAAACTTGGCCCTCTGATTTCACAGTTCTTGCTTTATTATTTTAGACCTTCATTCTTCCTTGTAACATATTAGGGACCAGAGCCACAAAACAAGAACATGCAGTTACCTTTTTGAAAGATAACTCGTCTTCAGTGAAGATCACCATTCTCTTGTCCTTTTCCACACTCAATGTCCATACATCATATTTTGCTTTCCTTCTAGAAAGTGGAGCTGGATGGGGTTCTAGCTGAAGAGGACACTTCCCATTTTATCAAAGGGGTGAATGAAGGAGGAACGACAAGGGAATACCTCAAGTCCTTTACTGAAATCAAACCTTTGGAGACCTAATTATGAAAAGCGTGGGGTGACCCGAGACAGGCTGTGAGTGAAAGCTAATGGCAGGGGATGGGGATCAAAGGCGTCTAAGCTGCAGAGTCCAAGTTTATTTCTACCACCCTTTTCAGTCTTAGGTACACTGCAGCAGCCAGACTATGCTGACTGTAGTTTTGATTTTGCAAAACCTTTTGATGCAGCTTTTGCAAAACCAAGCCAGAATAGTATGAACCTGGGTTTGCATCTATCCAAGACAGCAATGTCTGGGTCAGGAAGGGGGAGGCTTGGGAAGAAAAAGTTAATGTTTTTTTGGTTGAGCTCACAAATGTGAATAACCTTTCTAATGCTCCTGCCTGATTTTCAGACTACTCGGAAAGCCAGGCACCTTGTTTTCTTCAGTTTTGCCTTTGATAAAACTTGTGTACATCTGTTAGAGGTCTCGATTCAGTCAAACTTGAACATATGGCTAAGCTAATTCAATGAGACTGTTTGCAGGCTTACAGTTAAGCGTGTGGTTGGGAACTTTGCTGAGTCAGGGCCATATTGACTCACAAGGCAAGGTGGCACATAGATTGATATTTGGTTGTTAGAGGCAGAAATAACTGCCTAGTTCATTCTGACTTCTTCATTTTTTTTTTGTTTTAATACGTCTCTTTTATTGGTAATACACAAAACTATATTATAAACATAAATACAAAAACCCACCATCAACAACAAAAAGAGATATCAAATCCTGACAAGTTATACCAAGAGAGGAATAAACCCAGGGCAGTTTTATCTGAAACTCTGCTGAATTGCCATTTGTTCTCAGTTTCCTCTGAAATTTAACTTTCCATATCGTACCTTCCAGAGAGTGACAATAAAAAAGGTGATGTCTTATAATGCATGTAATAAGAGATTTTTTTGTTTACACAATGTGTGCATATTGAATCAGTGCAGTGTGGCTGACTTGACATGAACCAACAGCCATTTGGTTGTTATTTTCCTAACCCATGCTGGACATCAACAAATATTTATTCTCAAAGACATAAGGAGCTGTGAAGAAAACGTATGAAAAAAAGTGAGAGAAGCAAAGAATAAATGACCGGTCAATTCTGAAGTGAGCATATCGGGATAAAAATGTTAGCTCAGCTAAAATAAAGAAAACAGGAGTGGGAGAAAGTGATAGCAGAGTAGCGAGTTGAAACTGGGAGCCTTCAGATGGCCCTGCACAGCGTTTCTGTCAGAGGAGCGACTGCTACAGGAGGGCAATTAAAGAGTCTTTGAAGTGTGGACATGAAACCGTGACAAGGAAGACTCCTCATTGTCTGTCTGGCTCTTAAGGCTGTCCAAGGGGCAATAATCCTCTCCGAGAAGGGCGCTGGGTGCAGCCCGAAGGGGCGGCCAAGGAGGGGGGTTGGTGCCCCTCGGTACCCCTTCCCGGTGCAGAGGCACTGGGGAGGCCAGCTGTGGCGACTGCGCTTGGCCAGTGCGACGGCGCCTGCTGCCCAGCGCTTTGCGTGCCCGGTTCCAGCACTGATTTCCAAATCTGGAACTGCTTCTCAGAAGGGTCGTGCGTGCGTGATGGATGGAGAAGGAGGGGATTGCGCTCTGGGCAGTGGAGACTTTGAGGAGGACCAAAGGCGCAGCGGTAGACCCGCTCGTGAATTGGGGAAGTGTTCGGTGGGAGAGTCTGACTCCGGACAACGCAGACTGTTGTCACTTAAAATGGAAAAGCCCAGTACTCAGACCTGGCTGTAGAGCGTCACGGCATTTGGGTTTGGGATGACTTACGCTGCCGAGCCACTCTGTACATGGGGGCTGGCAGTGCCATGCTGTGCCATTGCTATTCCTCTCGGCAGCAGGACACGCGCGTGGCAGGAGAGGCATGGCTCTGGTGCCTTGCTGGGGAGAAGGCGCTGTTCCTCACCGTTCTGGCTCCTGTCACTGCTTTTATCTCCTCTCCTCAGCTCTTAGCCTGAGCAGGAAGCCTCACCCACTGAGGAGATGAGGCAGAAAGCAAGCTGTCGTACCCAAGGGGTATTACAGCAGCAAGTCTTGATGCAAAAAAAAAATGCATTTTATTTGCTGGGTCTTTTATATATGTGCATGTGTTGGAGCATGACAGAAAGCAGGAAATCTAGTCTTAAAATTTTCTATCGAAAAGCAGTTACATTTTAAGTTTTTTGGGCCAGTCTCATTGGTTAACAAACTGAACATGAGCTCCCACTGAGACGTGCTGGCTGAGAGTGTGGATGAGAGCCAAGGAGGTGTAAACAGCAGGATGCCAGGCAGGAGCAGGAGGTCGTATTGCCCCCCCGTACAGCACCAGCAGGGTCGTTTGCAGAATACCGTGCCCCACGCTAGTACCAGTCTTAAAAGGGGAGGGAAAAAAAGAGATGATGAAAACCGGAGACTTTTTAGAAAGGATGATTTAAGGGGATTTTAGAAAGGAACAACAACGAGGACAAGTATGGAAAATATACTCTGCTGTAAAGGTCTTGTGGAAGCAGCCCCTTTAGCCTGTCAAAAAAAAAAAAGGAGAGGATCCTGAGCTGAGCTGAGAGCAGCCTTTGAAGACCCCCAGAGAGGGTGGGCGTACCTGACACTAGAGAAGTCATTAACCCCGTGGAAAATGCAACAGCTCGTGTATGTGTTCGGACTACCAACTGAAGCTTGACATTTTAAGGAGGGTTTGCAGTTTTAAATAAGAAAGGTAATTAATCATTGGCGCAATTTGCCAAGGGATATATCTTTAATTCAAAACTGAATTGGTTTCAAAAATATATTATTTAACTCAGTCAGGAATTAGCCTACTGTTTTGTTGGAATTTAACCCATATAATCACAGCGGCCCCTATGGCCTTAAAATCTATTAAACTATTATTTTTTAAAATCAACCCAGGTTATCTTCCCTCAAATAGTTTAGTTGCTAACCCAATCACATCAGCCATCTTGGGGGGATTATTCATAATTATGGAGCAGATAGATAGTCATCTCAAGGGAAGAAAGGTAGGGGCACTCAATTCTTTCCATTGTTTAAATAAGTTTGAGCTCTGGTAGAGGATAATGCGTAAGAAGTGGCAGCTGTGTTCAGTGAGGTCAGTCTAAAAGGAAGCATGGCAGAGCAGCAGCTTTAGGGAAACTAAAATTAAATTCAGAGAAGGCTCTAGGTTAATAAAGCTTGCTTCAGAGGAAGGCCAGCGAAAACACTTATCGCCCTAGTCAAAATGCACATTGCATGTTTTGACAAAAAAAAGAAAGCAACAATATAAAAGAAGTCAAGTGAAAAGAAAAAAATAATTTTTTCATGCTTTATGTAGAACAGATGCTATAGAAAAAGATGAGCGATATCATGCGACAGTCATGGCAAAAATGACACACTTTATAGATGTGAACTCACAAAGACATTTAGGTCACAGAAAATATAGTTCAGAATAATCTGAGTTATTTCTGAAGTGGATACAAGTAATGAAAAAGATGTCAGCCTATGAACTCTGCATTTGCAGTTAGAGAGTAGGGAATAGCATGATGTGAATATGTGAATAATTAAGATACTGCAGACACTTGTGGAAGTGGGGGCAAAAGCTGAAAGGTGTCTTTAGACATACATTTGACTTTGACTGATGGTTTAACAACATATGCAAAACCTACTATTTTCATGGTGTGCTTAACATTGCATGTCTGGTGCTGAGTTTTACACTGAGATTAGCATTAACAATAATATGCATCTGAACTGGAGGAATGACACAAACTATGTGAAGATCACATCTACTTGGCATTTACTTGTCTTGTGATTGCTCAGGCCGGTTTCCTGCACTCAGACCCTTGTTTTCCATTCCCCAACAAGTTCATGTTTTCTGTTTGAACCATAGAAATCTTTTAGGAAAAACCAAACCAAAACAACCTCTCCTCCCCCACCTCAGCCAGCTGTAAGGCAAGGGTCTCAGGTGATTCAACCCATTCCTTCTGCAAAGTAATATGCAGCCTTTGCATTACTTTGCAATGCATTTGCAAAGCAATGCTAATTTATCTAGTAGGTCACGTAGCTTATTGATGCTCTGAGTTGCACTCACACGGTTAGTCATTTTGGTATCAGTGAGATTCCTTGAATGTATAATATCTACTCAGTGGGACTGAGGCTTCCAAAATGGGACTCGGAGAATATAAATGGCTTGTGCCCTAAAGCAATAGCTGCAATGCCCTGGTGTGGATTTGCAAAGTGTGACAGAGACTCCAAATGAGGGACACAAAAAAATTAATTATGCAGACAACTGAAATTGCTGAGGATTCCTTCCTTTAGGGGACATCATTCTTTCTGCTACCACGGGCTCATGATTATTTATTTCAGCTCATAATTTTCCATCACAAAAGTGTTGAGACACAAATCTGTGCCAAAGGGGGATGGCTTTTGAATTAGAATTGGAAGCATCCTCAGAAGGCGGGGGGATATGTACTTAAAATGTGACTTGAGGGACAAAGATAGAAGAGACTGCTTAGGGGGACCAAGTCTAGTCCCTTTTGGGGGGGGGGGTGGCAATGCTGAACAGATTCTGGATATGTTTCAACAGCAGTGCAAGGGTTGAGCTGTATCCTGTCCTGCTTTCCCAGTCACTCACACTGGGAAAGCTGTGTGTGACCCTTTCCATTTTCAGGGGGCCAGCTTCCCTTCTTGTAGAAACCAGGCACAGGGACAGCGTAGGTGTTTACTTGGATTTTGGTTGAGGACTGCAGCATGCAGCATGCCCGGAGTGCACACCTTGAGCCAGGCAGTGAAATGTGCTTCCCTATCCCAGGAGGAAGATGCAGCAGTCCAGAATGGTCTGCAGAATGTTACATGTCCAAAGCATTCACATTTCCATATCAAAGATGCATACGTGCAAAATGAAGAGGTGCCTCATGAACGTTGCATTACACATATATGCAAACTTGCTCATGCACTGTTTAAACCAAGAATCCAAAGGATGCTGTCAAAAAGGGTTTAATATTTCAAGAACTAGGGAGGCGAGAGCATGCAGGAGGAGTAAAGCTACTTATGGATTCAGTGGTAGCGTGAGCATTATATAATTCTCTGAATTGGAATACAAAATTGCACTAATTCTTTGATTTTGGTTCCACTTTGTCTGAAACAGAAAAGGCTTTCTTGTAGTTTGTTCATGCTGTGAATTGATGTAGAATCTTTTTGCAGATAGTTTTGGCCTGCCTGAATATATTACCGGGTTTATTCATGTAACTGAGACCATTTAGACAGAACTGGCAATACTCTGTCTTCTGAGTTCAGAAAAGTCAGTCTGCCTTAGCGAGAGTTGCTTTCCCTGCCTCCCGTGAAAGAGGTAAAGCCTTTCTGTCTCATTCACAGAAGTGGAAAATCAAAATGATTCTCGTCTTGGGATTCACACTTTGCTGGGTACATTTGTGCGAAAATAGAAGAAAACTAGATGACATTGGTTTTCATAGCCGCTTTAAAGCCTGAAGCAGGAGCTGAAAGGGAACTGCTGGAGAGCAGGCACACAGGCATCTGCTCTCAGCTTTGTGCTCAACATCCAGATACCACGACCAGCTTTAGATACCTGTTCTTACAGAACATGGTTTGGCTCCTGTATTCCTGTATTCCTGTATTCCTGTAACTTACAGAGGTAGGGCTGGTGTGTCACAGCTTGACCCTGCGCCTGGGCACTGACCCAGCACTTTGCTGGGGTGTGTGCTGGGGGATAACACACCTGCACGGCGGCCAGCCCTGCAGGAGCAGAACTCACGTAGTCAAACTTTCAAGATTTCACCGAGTAAAAAAGGGCAGATGCATAAAAGAGTTTTCTGCGTAAGAATTACAGCAGTATTAATCTTTACAAAGAGTCGTTTCAGGACTGAGGAGTCTCTGTTAACTCTCTCACTATGGATTTGGAGAGCTGGACTGGAGGGAGGCGAGACCTTCCACAGCCAATGTACTGGTGCAATCTATTATTTGTTGTTATTCACAGTGTTATTGCATCGGTGCTTAAGGATGCCTTATAAAACATTGTCCCCGTCCCCAGTGCAATGGTGATGTCAAGAGACGGAATGATGACAGAGCTGGGGAGGAGACACGGGCAGGGAGGGTGAAGTGAATGGCACAAGGCTACACAGCAGGTCAGCAGCAGAAGGGCGCAGGTCTCCAGTGTCTGACCCGCATTGTGCTTCCTCCCCAAGTCTCAGCCTTGCACCACCAAGAGGCTTTCCACCCTCAGTGTTCGGTCTTAAAATAAGCAACATGATAGCATCCCATATGTGGTCCCTGAATTAGTGCAGAATGGAAACCGGTTTTACAGTCTCTTACATTGTTTCCCTGCTGCTGCTGTCACTTTTCAGCAAGATACCCCAGACAGCAGTCTGGCTCAGCAACGGCAATTTCAATTAAAAACATTTGTTTTCACGTTCCTTTAACAGTTTCCGCATGGTGAGAAGTGCCTTCTCTCCCCATGCGAATTTTGGGCGTGGGACAGTGAACAAAGAATGTATGCTTCTCTCTATATGGAAAAACTTAATTCTATCGTGGCTTCATTTGGCGTCGTGCTGTAGCAGAGCCAGGGTGCTGCAGTGTTGTATATTGCACAGTGCTAATGGGGTTTTATTAGAGAAGATTAGCCTTTTTCCAACTTAGAAACAAAAGCAACTAACCCACAAACAAAAAAGGAACTTGTGCAGAAAGGAAAAAGTTTGTTTGCTACAACATCTAGCTTCTAAATATGCTGTTACAAGCTCACAGATCATATTTCTGCAACTTCTGGGCTTGAGTACACTTTATGTTGGCACACGTAGATTTAAAGAAGTTGAGACATTCCATAGTTTAATGTCTTGACATTGCAAAGTAAACGCACTTTTCCAGCTGTTCAAGAAATGTTTTCACACCAATATGCTACGCTTAAGGAAACGTTTGTGACGTGCTGCAAATGAGTCCATTGACCAGCCTTGGGGCTGGGGCAGAGTTTTTAGGAAAACAATGTTTTCTGTCTGCTACCAACTTAACTCTCCTTCTTCCAAAAAGCCTATTTCCCCCTCAGTAGCTGAGTCCACGATGTTTCACAAAAGTCACGGCAGTCAGCAAGGAGTCAAGGGATCAGGTCCTGCCCTGTGTTTGAAAATGATACGCAGGTACGTTCATGTTTGAGGTGAGGCAGGCATGAATAAAACTATCCTGGCATTTTTGACCTTGGAGGAAACAATACTCACTAGCAGTGATTAAAACCCATCCTAGAGGGAGACAGCAACCTGGTCCTCTCACTCCACAGGACTGCTTGACACTTTTTCACGTACCTCAGCTCTCTAGATACTTCCCTACCCAATTTGAAAGCCTCTCTGGTGCTTGTTAGTAATTGCCTGTGTAGATTCACCCTAAAATGACTATTTTCGGGGAGATAGGTACCTACCTTTTTCCTAAAGTTATGTAGCTTCTAGTTTTTGGGCAGGTACTTGCATAAATTCCTGGAGAATGAGAGAAAGCTGGATACATTCAGGTCTAGCTTGACCTGTGCCAGAACACCTCTCCTCTCATGCAGAGGGGTCCGGCAGCTGGAGCACTCATCCAGAGTGGAGAAACTCAAAAAGAATGATCAAAAAGCCCAAGGCAAGCTCAGCTGAGGGTGTACCCCTTTCCAGCCATTGCTGGGGCAAGACAGAGAAGGGTGGTGAGGAGGTTGCTTGCTGCTGACATCGTCCTGGTTCCTTTAGCTCTGTGTCTCCTGCATCCCTGGCTGTAAAATGCCCAACCGTAGCTCGGATCATCCCAGGGCAGCTGCTCCTTCTCAGGAGGGGCACAGGCGGACACAGCTGTGACCTGATAGAGAAGCTCGATATTCCTGTTGTTTTCCTGTAGTCTCAATGGAAGCATTAAATATTGACTAGAAATGGATTTCAAGTGCTTTATTTCCTTACATAAGAAATGCATGAAAGGTGATTTCTGAGTGTTTTGACAGCTATGTCGGGTAGAAAGAGCATCCCCTTTCACTGAGCACTAGGAGCCTCAGCTACTTCTGAGATGTACCTAAGTCAGGCACCAAAAATAAGTCAGACTGAGGAAAATCATGTTCTTTTTCTCTATTGCATGAACAAGGAGCACAGGTGTCATGTTGCCTGTCTGTGTGAGTGCAACAACTGTTGTTGTGGGACTGAAGTCAGGGACTTCCCGAGTAAAACGCAGAGACCATATTGTTCCATAAGGATCCAGGTTTTTTGTATTTGGGGCAAAATAGCCTACATGTTGAGAAAGTGATGGAGAGAGGTGAGTTGACTCGAATTTAAACTAGACACTTATTTTTAGATTTTACAGTTGTATTACCACACTGAGCAAGAGTTGGTGGCTTGGAAAGGGCAAAAATGAGGGAGGGGACTGGGATGAGCAAGTAGAATATAGAAGATGGCAGAAGCTGGCTGTACTTCAAGGAAGGCTGAAGAGCAGAACCCCAATGGCAGAAAGTGGTAGATGTGAAAAAGAGATGAAGAGATTTCCTGAAAAGACAGCTCTAGACAACCAGAAAAGTGAATGCAGCAAGAGAAGGAGGTAAAATGGATACTTACATCGTATGAATTTTTAAACAACCAAAATTTTAGAAAAATCACTTACCCTACAAATTGTCTAACAAACTTCAGCAAATGCAATGGGATTTTCTAAACTCCATGGGACTACCATCCTGAGGAAATGCTGTTGAACCCTGAGTAAGTCCAGATTTCATGGCATATGTAAAGTAAAGGATATTTTCCCAAGCAGGAAAGCTAAATCAAATAAATAGCAAATGTATTTTTGAAGTCCAGTAAATAGTTCTGGAGTTTTCATGCCCAAATACAGTACCTGAACACACATATCCTATAGACCTGTGGAATTACTTACTACGTGGCTATTTCTTCATGTTATTTCTCTCTTTCTTCTACTGCAAAGAGCATGAGCTTAAAGCAATATGTGTATTACAGAACTTGCGATTTTATATAACTCACCCTAAATGAGAGGCTCCCAGAAGCAAGAATAGAAGTAAGCATCTTTTTGACCACCTAATAATATCTTCTGCATTCATTAGCACTTGAATTAGGATATGGTAAAACTGAGACTGTATGTATGACTGAATTTTTACTGAATGTGGACAGTGTAAGGCACAGCTGTGCAAGACAATGCAAGTCTGCAAATTTGACTTTTCATTGACTTCAGTGGCCCCTTGTGAACATCCACCAATCAATAATTGAATAGATTAAAACAAGAGGTCTCTAGAACCAAACACTAGAGAAGCCTGTTCCAGTGTATTGGTATTATAGCAATTTAATCCTGGCATGAGAACAAATATGTCTACCAACTGTCTGAGTAAATAAATTGGCCTGCTAGAATTGTTGTTAATTTAACAGGGCTGGGGTCATGGTAAAGTCATCTTATCTGTCCAAGGATAAAGTGTGGACTAAACTAGTTGTGTCTCTTCACAGTTTCTGGAGCGAGAGATGGACACTTCCAGAATTGTATTCATCTCAAGATAGATATTGAAAATGCCGAAGATGAGTGAGAAGGCCTGGCCTTTGAAGGTGTCTGTCCCCTCCACTGATTAGATGGTTATCCTAGTCTAGATATCTAATCTGTAGGCAGTCAAAATTAAATAATGATCTTCACAACTGGTGTCATTGCCATTAGGCAAAGTTCAAGAGGTGGAGGAAAGATACATGTCATCCATGACTGGGAGACTCTAGCTCCTGCTTATATGGGCAGGAGAGAGAAACAATGATGAACTTACATGAATCGACAACTTCAAATGTCCAACAGGCATCAAAACCATCGTGTTCATTGGCCACCTGAGGAACTGACCTTGGTAGCCCTGGATACTTTTCTAGCTGAATCGCTCATTGACTGCTTGAGCTTAGATATCTGTGCCAGTTGCCAGGACGATTAATTTGGGCATCCATAACAAGCAGTTTGAAAATGGCCCTTAGGTATTAATAAAATAAGAGGGTTTGGATGCCAAATGATTGTTTCTGTGGATGACATCTCTCCTGGTTGTCACAGTGGTACTCTATGTACAGAGAAATCTGGACTGAGGAAGGACCTAGAAAGGAGATGTTACTCTGTACAAGGTTGAGATCTCTATTTTCCTGGTAAATGAAGAATGCCCGTAACTGAAATTGGTAATCCATAAAATTCTAATTAATTTGAATCTCTCTTAGAGACCTGTGCAGTTATCTTTGAGTGTTGATCAGGTTTTGTGATAAAGAAGTTAATTCTCTGGAGAGTGGTGGTGGTAAGAAATGAGGCTTTTTCAGGCTGTCCATACCTGCTTCCTTTTCATGTTAACCAAGAGTGTATTATACTGTTAACACTGCAGAACCAAAGCAAGCATGTGAGCGGGAGCTCATGTCCCCTGCGGCATGTCCATCTTCAACAGAATGATTAATTAATTTCCAGCATCACCTGCTGTGTTTGGTAATGTTTGTCTTGCTGTGGCTGCAGAAGTTAGAAAGACTCTGGCTTGTCTGGCAAGACCTGAGTGGAATTTTAATAGTGAGCAAAATCAGCATTAGCTGTTTCTGTACTGGCAGAGAAATGTGGAAACCACTGCTACAGCCTCTCTCAGCAAAGACACCAGCAAAGGCACAAAAGCAGAGCAACTGTGAAGGTACTCTAGGTCCATAAAAACCTAGTCTTACCCTCACAGTGTGCCACAGGACTAATGATTTTTCCTCAGGTTTCAAGAGTGATTCAGGCTGGAAAAGCCAGAAAAATAAGATACTCTGTAATCTTTTATGAGGATTGCCTCCTTCCCACTCTCTGGTACCTAATGGTATTTGCTACTGGTTTTCCCTCTGTAGTTTGATTTGTAGGGGTTTTAAAATGTCAAAACACAGTTTACCGGCATTTTATATACTCATAAATCCAAATAAATAATAAAATAAAAATTGGGCCATTTATTCAGTCACTTTTTGGTGCATAACCTCATTTTAAAAATACAGGCTCAGCTGCAGGGTAAGCAATCTTTCAGCATTATGTTTCCAATCTGTCAATCTGATCTGAGCTTGAAAGACTCACATTCTGTTTTTTCCATAGAAACAAAACAGTTATTTGACAGTAAGTATAGCTTAAGCTGCCTTACAGGCAATATGCATCCCTACTTCTTCATTGTCATTACCTTCGAAAATTGGCCAGTTGTCAGCTGAATGAACCTTGATACCGGGCACTTTGAGTGGCCCCATACGGAGAATTTGCCAACAGAAACATTGACAGACTCTGGAGAAAATATGTGTCAGGGATGAATCTCATTCCACCTTTGTGATCATGAAAAGCATCCTACATTTATGTTTATGTGTAAACCAAAAATTATATACCCTTAATTATGACTTATGCCTCATCTCTTCTTTACAAGGGCTGTTTTCAATGCTAAAGTAGACCAATAAATTTAAACTTCCCTACTTTATCTTCAAGGCTAAGATAGTTCTGCCTTGTTCTACTTTTTGGACTTAATCACATTATTCTCAAAACCAGTTCTTTATTTCACCAGTGCTAGCTGCCTTGATGTTCTATTCATTCCCTTTTTGTTATCACAGTTTTCTGTAACAAGACTCTAAGAGGAAAAAGTCACTGGCTCCAGTTCCCTGGACAACAATATAACAACAATGACAACAATAGAGGTTGCAAGGTCTTAAGTTGTCATTATTAGAAATGCATTATAGACAATCTCTAGTAGGTAGAGTTCTACGAGGTAGCAGATGCTACTGAGTTGCTTACTGACCAAAACAAAATCTCATTTCCTAAATCATACCAGCTGAACAAAACCTAAAAAACCTGCAAATATTTGAGCTGCCTACTTTAATTTGTTCCACTGTTTTAGCCTTTTTTTTTTTCTTCTTTTTTTTTCTCCCCTCAGGAAACAGAAAAAAAATATCCAGCTCCTTTTGAATGTTCAAACTACATGCAGAAGATGTTTCAGCAGAAAGGCCCAGAGCAAGTATTTGCCCTGGAAGATCTAAGTGGGAAGTCTGGAGACTGGAGAAATAAATATCCTAGCAATATTCCTAAAAGTAAAGAAATGGTAGAATTTGTTTATTTTCTGAGTTTGGTACAAGCGGTCCATCTGTTATTTCTGGGTGGTCAAGAAGTTTATACTGGAAAGATTATCCTATAACCCCCAAACAAAGCCAAACCACAAATACTTAAACAGCTACGAAGATTTTATAGTAAGAGCCACTGGAAAAACTCTTTTTGGAAAAGTCTTCCAACACAGGAGACAGATGAAGAAGTTTTGAAAATTCTTTCAGGAAGAGTTTAAACAGAGACAACGGGAAGCTGTCTATCATCTAATGTACTCACGGTAACATTTGTAAATGCTGAGTTAAAAAATGTTGATTGTAGTTGTATGAGTTTACCATTTTATCTCAAACATATTTTCCCTAAAATAGTAAGGAGTGCTGGACATACACATATGAAATTACCTGATGTTTCAGTATATTTTTCCAGCAAAGTGACCTTTTCTAATGATTGAGATTTCCCCTTCTGCGCTTGTTAGTGAAGCCTACCAGGGAACATAATCCTAGTGTCCTTACTTGTGCTGAGCAGTACCTAATAACACCCAGTACATTTAAGTTGGAAACAGCAGAAATTGGCTTAGAACCAGAAATGCATTTGAGTGCCTAAGAGCATATTTGCACAGCTCGCTGCGGTGCGGTGAACAAATCCTTCCGCTGAGCTACCTCCACACCCCAGCTCTGCGACGGCCAAGAGGCTCGGTGCTACCTGGGCCTGGCTGTGCATCCGTCTTGGGACCTAAGCAAGATTGGTGCAGGGTTGTCATATGGATGTAACAGTCTGCCTCGAGCTTGACTGAAGATCTCTGTATTCCATCCCACAGTAGAGACATACCCTTGCCCTCCACCTGTGATGACCACAGGCATGCTACAAAATTTCTGCTATGTCCTCAGCAACCTCCAGAAGCAGGACCAAGGTTATTCAGAGCTAGATACCTAAAAGTGAGTATGAAAATCCAAGAAGTCCAAAAGACAAATTTGCTGGCTTGATTTTCAGAAAATCAGAATACATTCAAACTTTGTTTGTTTCAGGGGAAGCAACATTTGAGAACACAGTCTGGAAACAGGGCTTCACATAGCTGGGATTAAGCGTGACATAAATATGGTTTTATGTCTACCATTCTTATCAAGAAAACTACAAAAAAGACAAGAAGAAACAAAACTTCCACAATTTAGGATCTGCTGGATCTGTACCTAGGAATGCTAACTCATAAGGAACTAGTAGAGACTTCCATAAATACCAATCCATGGCACATGTTTACAGCTGGGTGAGTAAGCTTAAAGGATATAATTTTAAATATCACTGTGGCTGTTGGTAAAAAGCATGAAACAAACTGCCACATGTGGAATTTATCTCATCCACCAGGAACCATAGAAAAGTCAGATGTCTGTGAAGAGCTAATCATTTAGACTCATGTTGTACCCAGCAAAGACATACCTTCTAGAGGACTCCTTATCCCCCGTGTCTTAGGTACCTACCTTTACATGGGATAAGCGTCTATCTGAAAGTGTCTTTATTTATTCTCTGACTTTAAGGAAGAATTAAATAATTTCATTAAATTTGAAGTCTACTTTTTACAAGTTATAGATAGACAAGATAAAACAGAAAAATAAAAAACTTGGAAAATATGTAAACACATAGAAAAAATGAAGTACAGAAACACAAGAAAAAATGAAGTACAGAAACACAAGACAGGGAGACAAAATGAACCCTATGTAAAGGGTCTTTGTAGAAATACAGTTCTTAATTCTACATAAATTTAAGAATGAAACCAAGAGGCACTTACAGAACTACTAAAAAAGAACTATTTTTAAAGTAGTCATTTAGCAAACAAGAACCTTACATCTAAGCAATCCACTGATCTCTCCTTTTATGACCTTAATTTTGCATAAAGAAATAGCTAGACAACAAATTTTAACTATGGTTTTGGATTATGGTGGGTTTGGGGTTTTTTGTTGTTTTTTTGTTGTTGTTGTGTTTGTTTGTTTGTTTGTTTTGGTTTTTTTTGTTGTTTTGTTTTTGTAGACCCTGAGTCAGTAATTGCACAGCAAAGACAACCAGAAAAAAGCCTCCCTGTGCTTTGGAAGGAAGCAATTGGAACTATCCAACACCACCAGAGCATTCAAACTACCCACCAGGATACTCTCTTCTGCTGATCAGTTGACAGGCTCTAACGGTAATCTCTGTGACTTGCCCTTCAGCAGATGATGTACACGATCGTTCACTTAGGGATGCAGTGACATTAAATATTTGCATGGCATCTTCGTCTTACCTTGGTACAAAAGTGTCCTGGTTCTGCACGTGGAATACGGTTTGGCAAGATACCAAGGAAAAAATAATTTCACCATAGCCTGTAACTCTGGCTACCTCTGCCTTCCATCAATCTAAAGAACAATCCTTTCGGCAAATTCTGCGTAAGTAAGACAAAATGAAACTAGGTGGTAGTCAAGCTCCTATAGCCCCTTTGCAAGAATTGGTTTTAGCAATGAATGAAAGACACGGAAGCCATATCGACTGAGAGAAGAACTTCATATAAATATATGAATGTTAGGTAGTTGTAGAGGGAAAAGCTTGTGTTTAAGAACCTGGTGTAAAGAAAAACATCTGGAGACTTCTGATTCCTGAACGGTACATGGATTCTAGCTAACTGTAAATAACCATGAACAAAGAATATCTCAGTAGCCAATATTTTTCTCTGCTGGTATCAAATGAAATTCATTTGGTATCAGCTGGAGTTTTTATAGTGCTAATGGAAGTTATTTTCAGTTATCACGTCAGCCCATAAGTATACAAAGGCAGCAATTTTGCTAGTAATCTGGAGATCAGTTTGTATGTAGGGGGTATACTTTAGACTATTTCTGCAGTGCAAGCTTTTATCTTAATAAATGTGGTGAATCATAAATAAAAAGGAAATGATAAAAAAAGGAACATTCAGCTGGGGCTAAGGTTGGGTTTGGAAACATTTCATAGTGTGAATGTCTGAACTCTAAAACATGATGTCCAGTAAGCCCTGTGCTCAGTGGGGAACCAATGTACCTGAGAACTAAATTTGACTGACATTTTCCTTACAATAATTCCTCTGATAAATCCTTTAACATATGATGTGGGATATAAACTAGTCAAATTCTGCTGGGCTGCACAGCATACATGTAATTGCAAATCTTTTTAATAAACTCATGCATTTTAGCACATACCGGACTGCCAAAGGTTTAAGTAGCCCAATAAATAAGGAAGAGTTTAACTCTGCTTTCTATAGCTCTCCAAGTCCTATCAGCAATGTCAGTCTCTAATTGGGGTATGTTGATTAGTATTTTAACACACTTTGGTAAGAGGCAAAATCACTCTCCAAAATTGCTCGCTTAGAAGAGCTCTCATATCTCAAACCTCTCTTATTCATTTTCTCTAATGACAAATTTAACATTAGCTAGTTAAAATTTATCTAGTGTAATGCATGCATAGTGCTTAGAAGTTACGCAACATGGTGTGTTACAGCATGCCTAGACAATTTGGCTGTGCAAGAGAGTAGGGCCGGGCTCTCAAAAGGCAATACAGCTGAGTTTTCTTATATTGCTTAGAAATGTCAGTGACTGTTAATGATAATGGCCCTTAAAGATGAACTGAGCTTTTAATAGTACTCATCAGTCTTTATAGCTCTGCGAGATGCAGATTGCTGTACTGCGTAGTGTTCCCTGGCATCCTGGTGCCCCAGCTGTCAGACCGGGAAGTCTGTCAGGGTGCACAACAGTTCCGTCCCTGCTTGACCACTAAAATGCCTTCCTGCTGGAAAGAGTGAAGTGTGGAGGTACATGATATGGACCCAAGTTTGATCGTGTTGCATGGTTGGGACCCAACTGGAGTTTCATCAGACTTGGAAGTGGTCCCATATCCCACCCTCTAGCTGGAGTCCTGTGATGCTCACTGCAGCAGCTACATGCTCGTTGCTTATACATTTGTAAAGGAACTGTACTTTAACTCACCATGTCATTATGTGCAATATGTCTACATTAGGATACCTGCTATTAATGCTAGTAATGTAATATAGCTGATGAAACTGTGTATTGACCTTCCATATTTCAGGTAAGTCATGGTCAGCTGATGAGATAAACAAAAGCAACTGGCTGAATTTAGAACATATTGTTACTGATTTTTAACAATATTTAACTACAACATTTACCATTTCTTTTGTCACTTCTAGTAAAATTTGAGTTATATGAAAAGCACACCCTCTAATTTTGTAAAGAATTAAAGCAAAGGCCACAATAATACAATGGTTCAAATGTTTTCTTTATTCAGTGAGTAAAACTCATTGCTGCTTTAAGCTGAAATGCAGCTAAACAAAAATTGGAGAATCCTAAGCTGTCACAGATTTTCAGTCCTTTAGGGTTTAGAACACAATAATGAATCTGGTTTTATGCAATCTTCACAACAGTTACAGGGACATAGATTGAAACCAGCACTAGATTCATAATTTTCCATTTAGGTAACAAAGCACTGCGATGCAACTGTTTGGTTATACTTCTTTAATGGGCATTTTCTTTACCTGTGCAAATGATTAAACATCAGCCCACATTCTTTTTGCCATTCTAGTAAAACAACTGAGTCACGAAACCTACCTGAGCTGACAGGCAAAGGCAAACTTACAACTGCTTTATGTAACCAAGATGACAAAATCCTGTTTCCCAGCACTACCGAGATCTGGATCTTCATTGCCTTTCCCTTTCTGTAATCGGTTCCACTTTATTAAAGAGAGTTCCAAGGCTGTGAAAAAAACAGCATCACCATGACATCTGTACTCACTTTGCATTCATGACTGTAAGGCAGTACAGAATTAGGATTCTTCTGGTGAGTACAGGTGCTCTCATTTTTGCACTAAAGAGCAAGGTGGTAAAGATCAATGTCTGCATTGATATTAAAACAAAGCCATTGAAGTGAACTACTTTAACTACTAAGTTCCTTGTCTAGAGGGTGGTCTGATCTATTCTATTCTATTCTATTCTATTCTATTCTATTCTATTCTATTCTATTCTATTCTATTCTATTCTATTCTATT
>JANZLQ010000008.1:3812694-3843324 GCA_026212715.1 Elanus axillaris | reverse complement strand
TTCCTTTCCTTTCCTTTCCTTTCCTTTCCTTTCCTTTCCTTTCCTTTCCTTTCCTTTCCTTTCCTTTCCCTTTCCTTCTTTCTTTTCCTTAATAAAGGAGTTCATGTTCGTAATGTCAAGAAAATTACCTTTTCTTAAAACACAAATCACACCCTCCTCCATTCTAGAAGTGGCTGCTTGAGAACCAACAAAAAATCAAAATATAGCATGATAAAATAATGACACTCAGCATTATATTATTAAGACAGCTTGCAAAGAATATTTTTCCTATTGGGCTGAACTGGCACCCAAAGTGTCCCTCCAATGGAAGTCAACAGAGAGAGTAGTATGTTATTTTTTGTTATTGGCACAGCACTGCCTATCCTGCCATGAAAATGCAGAAAACATTTGAACTTTGGTTTGGTTTTTTTTATTTGTTTGTGGGGTTTTTGTTTGTTTGTTTGGGTTTTTTTACATTTCCTCCTTTAAAAAAGGAGGAAAGAAACAACTGACACATGAAAAGAATGCTTTGACATTTGGGTGTTTGGTATATGGAAAACAAACTTCATGATTTTTTCTTTGAAGTTTGTTTCTGGGCATTTTGGAGTAAATGACTCCTTCATTCTGCATTCCATGGCCTATTCTCAATAGCTTTTTTTTACAGACTGTTTCAGAAGGAAACCCACTATAACTCTGTTAAAAACACAGTAAATCTATACATTGTCAATGGTGTTTTGTCTGTTGGTTGTCACTTAATATTTCTTGATTGAACTAATGCAACCAATGACCTCTCTGAAACTGATCTTCTAAACTTGATAACATTAGACACAGTGAGGATATAGGTTTCTAACATATAGACACAAATGTTAAGACTTTTTTTTTTCACCTTCCCTGCAGGTAAGAAGCTGGACTAGTGAAGTCTAGAAGGGATTCTTGTTGCCTCTCTTTGGCTCCCTTCCAAAAATGAGACATCTGATTAAAATTAGTCCTCTGGGAGCGAACTGAGTCTGTAAAGAGAAACCAGCAGGTGTTTTTTCTTGTTCTCAGGTAAGTGTCAGGTAGATGGGACAAGCTGCCCTGGAGAGGAACCTTTCTGTCCATTGCCTGATGGGTTTGTGAGGAAGCACTTATACCATCTTAGCTGAACCTTTCCAGAAAAAAATTGCCAGATGCACATTTCAGCATAGGAAATTTCCCTGGGAAAGAGTCTTTGCTGCTCTCAGATTAGCTCCACAATGGTAAAAGTACTGGCTTCAAGAAACCTCTCAAAATGCTTTTGTAGATCTGTTGTGTTAATAGCCAGTTACAGAACAAGTAAAAGAAAAGAATAATAAAAAAGGAAAGGCTGAGATAAACACTAAATATTTATATATTTTTATCAGAGTCATTCTGATGTTTTCTCCAAGTGAGAGATCCAGAAGTCAAAGAGAGTATAGGTGTCAAAAATGGGTTTTTCAGTAACAAAAAGGAGATTACTTTGCCTTTGTTTTGCGACACATGGACTAAAAGAGTTAGCAATGCTCTGATGCATGCCCATAATTTTTTGTGATACCAGAAGAGATGTGGCTACCCCTCAGACTGTTATTCAAACCAATGCCACTAACTCCAGACTTTCTTTGATCACTGCAAATGCAGTGTATTCCCAGGTGGTTATTCTGTACTCTCAGGCGCCAAGAAGACATGTGGTTATTTCACTGAACTCAATGCAATCTTCAAGATTATATTTCATAATAGACACTAGCCTATTGATCATGACATCAGTTTTAATCAATTTTTATAAAGGTTTTAGTTCATGTTTAAGGCACTTATATGGAGGCAGAAAACTTCCTGGAGATTTAGAAAGAGTTACTTGATCATGCAGTAAAAATGTCAAAACATTAGTAATAAAAAAATCTATCTTTCCTCCTGTTAATATTGATTGTATTTTATGGAGGATAGCTGGTTTTAAAAAGAACTCAGGGCTCAGTCTTCACTCCAGTCCTCTGAGACAGGATGAACGTGAAATAGTCACTTACTGTATTTGAGAGTTACTACAGATGCCTCATGGATCTCTAAGTTTATTAACCGTGCCTTCACAGAAATTCAGAGTTCCAGTCACATGTTCTAAAATCTTAAATATTTACTTTTGTATTTGGAGGCAGAACGCGTTCTGTGATTTATTCATTGAATGCTTTATAAATGTAATTGCAGAAACGTATGGGTAGGCTGTCTTCAAGTGAAGTCCACAGTCATGAACAAACACATTGTTTACTCCACTACCATGAACAGTGAGCTTGAGACAAAAATTCAGCTTATATCAAGCCAGTTCTACAATATACATCCTTTCCACAGAGGAGAACATGTTTAAGGAAATGTCAGTGGAAAAGGTGAAGAGCTGTGCAGAACTGGAGATTTTAAAATCTACATTTTCTCTTTTTTTTGCATCACAGAGAGATGGTAAACTCTTTCCACCCACTTGGGCAACCCAGTAGCAGCATCTCTCTTAACTTACATGTGAGTCAACAATATTTCTAGGTCTTGCACACTGAAGATAAACACGTAACTTTCTGCAGGCGTAAGAATTGCCATGCTTTCTCCTGGGAGTCATTCAGAGGTAGGTGTGTTATCTTTGCATATCACACATCTGCTTTTTTGTTACAGTTTTCATAAATGAACAGCATTTCATCTTGAAATGTAAGTTTGCCTTATGAAATTAAATCCTACCTTACTGAAAGAAACAGCAGATTTTTGCAGTGAGTCCAAAATATTATTCCTACTTCAGCCTGCAATAGGCTAGCATCAATACAGAGATTTGGTTATCATTACAGGTCTATAAAGTGCAAACCTTTCATTGTCCAAGAGGTTACACAAGAGAGAGAATAATATCTTAAATTTTAATTATAGCCTTTGCTTTATTACAGGCTATTTTATCTGAGGAGAAAAATCACAGTCAATGTTTTTTTGTTCTAAAATATCTTAGATGATTAGGGCCCCTAATGTCATCTGATGATTCACAGTGACAGTTCTCATTTATGGCCAATTGACACCAAATGGCAAGAACAGACCTGAGGGCAGACTGAGACGATAATTTTTTTACAGCTGAACTTGGCCAGCACACCAGCTGTACAATTCCACCATACGTTACTACTTTCAAGGCAAATGTGAACATTATTTCTCTCAAGGAGCTCAGTGCAGCACTGTCAGGCTTTTGGACCGTGGCCCCTGAACCAAGCTTTTATGAGGCTTCAGTACTCCAATCATACTTTTAATAAACAGAGTACCTAATAAACAGGAGACCTCTCTGTACCAGCCTTTGCACGGTAGAAAAAACTGGTATCAAAACTTTCCTTAGTCTTCTGTGGTTGCGTTCTAAAGAAAATATGACTAAAATGGAAATGTTCAGGCATTAAATAAATAAAAATAATCTGTCCATCCAGAAAATGATACTCAATTAAGAGTTGGCACTTTCTGTTTGATTAGTTATGCCAGTCTCAGTAAGTCCTATCACCTTTAAATGGTTTTCCTCTGTATAAATTGGAGTGCTACATCCCTAGCAGTAGATTTCACCGCTGCCATGCATGCATGAAGTTAATCATTGTGCATTTGCAGAGGCGCCCATCAACCTAGGTCTTTCTCTTCCCAGGCCACGGATGCTTCCTCAGCCAGTTTAATAACTTCTTATTCATTATGGTGACCACGAATTCTCAATTATCTTTCACTTTGCTCACACTTACTCGCCAGATAAAAGTCCCTGACACAGCCTTCCCCGTCCCCTTGCAGCCTGTCAGTGCAGCCATTCACTAGGGTTTGTTTGCAGCTCAGGGACTGTTTCTCCTTCCCAGGCTTATTCTCAGAGCTTCAGAGCTTTCTGTAAGGTAGTAAATATGCTATTGATTTAGGACCTAATTTCAGAGGGATCACTCACATGATTAAAATTACCATGTGCTAAATTATCTACAGCATCAACCCATCCCCAAGTCTTTTTCCATGGCACTCTGGAGTTACAGAATCCCTCTGTAAGGATATAGGGGCAATGCTGGTCTGTTCACTACCTGCACACAGTTCTGTGCAGCTACCTGTTCTGCCTCTGACTCTGGCTAAAACTGTATTTCCAGGTAGACTATAGGAACAGGACAAGGTATATGATGCTTCTCCTGAATACTCTACCATACTCTGACTTTTAGCAGCTCGGTTGACAATTTGAGTGGGTTATGGTTACTATGAACTTAGTAACTGTCAGTGGATTTCCCTTCCAAGAGCTTAAACAGCGTCCTGAACTTTTAGTAAGTTCACTGTCCTGGGGCTATGAGTCCCACAGCTCCATTAGGACTTCTCTTTTGTGCCTACTCTGCATTACTGCTGCTCATCACATTTTCTGTAATATAAATGTATTTGTAGCTGTTTTCTAACTTTTAGAAGTTATGTAAGGATGTTATATACATAACATCATAATTACATTATAATTATATCGCATTGCATTATAGTGTTATAATTGTTGATTTATACATTATATTATATTATATTATATTATATTATATTATATTATATTATATTATTATATTAATTATACTACATTGCATTGCATATTTGGGGGTTTTATAACCTAAATAGCTATATGAAAAAGAGTAAAGCCAATTAATTCCCGATGGACAATGTGCAGTTTGGTCCAAGTTGGAATTAAGGACCACGACTGGCTTTATGAGGTCCCTTCACACATCTGCATCAAATTAACAACTTACAGTGCTTCATGGCCTCACATTTTACCACATTAGCTATTTTACCACTGAAAGTTATGAGAGATTTGTCACTGGCTTCCATGGGAGCAGTACTGAACCATATATGAACTACTCAAGGTCACACAGCTATGAAGTATCAGGTCCAGGAAATGAACCTGTATCTCCTGACTCCTTATGTATTGCTTCAACCTCAAGGTGAGCCTTTGGTCCTCTGTTTTCCCTTAAAAAATATTTTGACCAAAACATCTTATTTCCTCCATGTTGTTACAGGAATAATTCCTCTTGTAGTATGTCTTGGTTACACTTCTCATACATTTTTGATCTGGAAAAAAAAATAACATGCAGCATCTTCCAGCTAAGTTCTCTGTTGAAAAATTAATGGAGCAATTTTGTACTTCCTATTGATCAGATCTTCCAAATAGGCTTGTAAACTGAAATCTAGTCTTCCTCAGAGGAATCAAAATCTGAAGTCTCATTCCATGCTTGCCCACATTTTTTGGACACCTTTGAATAAGCTAACAGAAAAGATAGCTGCAGGGTCCAGAGGTGTTGTTCAACGCAAGCAGAAAACCCATCGGATAGTTTGTTGGCGACCAAGACTTTTGCCCTCAGTTACATGCCCTGGAACACGTGGAAAGCGATATGACTGTGGCTATGACCTCCTGTTCATTTTACGGTAAAGATGTTGATGAAGCGTGAGCAAAGGGGTTGTGAAAAATATGTTTCAGTACTTAAATACTTCCCAAATCCACCCCTCCTCCCCCAGCACTTCCCCAAACAAACCTCAGCCTTTTGGAAATTTTTTGGCCATATTGTTTATATTGAGGACCATAAGGGACAGCTAGCCAGCAATGTGAAATTCTTCTAAGGGCAGTAATATTATTTACAAATGGCATGTTCTTGTGCTGCCAAAGAGACCAGATGCTATGGCAAAAGAAAAACAACTTGGAAACAGGAAAGCACTAATCCCCATTAGGATGTTCATCTCTAAACATTCTCCGAAGGCATTTTATGAAGCCAACTGCAGGAAATGTACCCATACAAGGTATGGGCTTAGGAGGGAAAAACCAGCATAAGCTCCTATTTATGTACTCTGACCTCAGAAATGGTATCAGATCGACTGCCAGTCTCTGTAGAACAAATCAACAGCAGCCCCTGACATCAGGGATTTATTCTTTTACTTGTGTCATTTGGTTCCCAGAGATAGCTGTGGAATTACTGCTGTTCACTGACAGGCAGAAGTGTGGCTATCACCTCAGACAAATGAAGAAAATATGATAGGGAGTTGTTTTAATTAAAAGAGAAAAGCAAAAGGGAATTACGAGTTGCACTGAGGAGCGCTGCTTTCTAATTATCTAACATACGTGGGAGATGTAGGCTACCACAATTAGCACTTGGGCGAGATGGATTTGCATCAGTAGCCAAGGCAGTTCCCAGGTTTGGGCTGTCCCAGGACTGACAGCACAGGTCTGGCTCTTCTCTTTGTCACCGCCTTTGCTCTTTGCTGTGGTGTTGGTGGAGAGGAAAAAGCAGGGCAAGGAAGTGTATTAGTCCTATTGTATCTGGTATGGGGTGAAGCATGTGTTTTGTAGGTTGCTTCTTTGTAGTCTTGCATGAAACAAGTAGATACAGATAAGCCTTTTAATGCTCTGTCATATACTCAGAATGTGTTAAGGTGACACAGAATGTTAAAATGTCATGGGTTTGCATTCTGTTAGTGTCTCAATTAGACCAGTTACTCTCTGTAAATTTAAAATAATCATAACAGTCTTAGTTTCTACTAGAAAACAGCAAAATGTATGTCAACTGTGAAAAAAAATCTCAGAAAGCTAAAAAGGGAGGTAAAAAATATTAGTAAGTAATCTTCTAATATATGTGATTTAACTCTTTTAGATTTGTTTGTTGTCATCCGGTCTAAAAACCCTATGTATTTCTAGAAATTGAAAGACCTTGTACATGAAAGACTTACATAAATGTGCAGCTCACAACAGTAAATAAAGACACTTGGCTTTGCAACTGTGACTTGGCCATAAGCTTTTTCAAATTCTTTCTCAGTCTATACAAAACTTCCTTAACCTGAGGGAAATTATTCATACATTAAAAATTTCATTTTATACCTCTGCAAGGAATAATTTATAAGATAGACACAGAACAAGTTTTGAAATGGCCAACAGCTCCAAGCAAGGAGCCAATGTTTCAGGAACCAAATTTCTTTATAGAAATGGGATAATGCTACTGAAAAAAAAAATTTGGTTTGCCTTTTTTTCCCCTCAAGAATTAATCTTGTGAAAAATCTGCTCTGTTATTTTCATTAATGACCTTGGCAAAAAAGGTTAGCATTTCACAGATGAATTTTCTAGTGCTTGCTGATGCCATAAAGGTGGATGGCACCATTAATATCAGAGAATATGAGTATTTTGTATGAAGCAGATGACCCTGCAGGTTAGAGTTTTAGAGCTGTGATGAAATTTAATAACACAAAGTGAAACTTGAGGAATTTAAGGATGAATAACAAGTATTGCTGCAGCAATTACTGCTGTGGGTTCATAAGCGGGAAACAGCAGAAGGAGGAGAAGGAGCCAGGTGTGGTGATACTTATGGGATGGCCATTGTTTGGTGACCTTGTCAAATCATGTATGGGTCAAGGTTGTACGACCGAGGCTGTGGTTAGAGCCTGGCTGGAGGACTGGGCAGTGCCCCGGTCACTCAGGTTGAGTTGTCACTGTCTAATACTGTTTTAGTCATGTTGTGAGAGCTCTCTCCCAACTGACCTATACATGGAAAAATCTGTGTGAGACATCTTCTCCCTGTTGACCTCATAGCGGTGACTCAATCTAAAATACTACTGTTTCATTTCAGAATGAGCCACCCTGCCAAAGGACCACGTGGACTCAGGGCTCCATTGCCTTTTGCAGAAGAGCCAAAGGGCCTCCTGCATCAGCTCCTGGTCTCCACTCCTTCCTGATCACCTCACAGGACCTACCAAGGTGAAAAATGATGTAAGTCTGGATCATAATCCACTCTGCTTTTACATGGTGGTTACAGGAATTCATATTTTCTCTGCTTTTAACTTCAGTAGCTAGTAACTAGGTGAAATTCCAAGATTTATATTAAACAAGTTCCCTGGAAGCAGGGACTGCCCTATAACTGAGTGGTGCCAAGTTCAAAGCAGTTTGAATTAAATTCCTTTGTCCCTTAAAATAACTTTGAAACTGTTTTCACACCAACTCCACAGGCAGGCAAGATTATTGGTATATAGAATGTGAAAAAAAGTGTTTGAAATCATTCTGTTTTTCAGAGCACTCAACCTCCAAACAGTAAGACTAATCTGTTATCTAGTACACCGAATTTAATGAATAACATTGAAGCACTGATTATAACTGTTGATTTTCAGCAGAAATAAACACTGAATCCTTTATAATTAATAATAACATTTTGATACTAATATGATTATAATGTTAATAATTATAAGTTAATACATTGATAATTATATGTTATTGTACTCCCTGGATGTAGGAGTATCTTAAACAGTTGGCAGAACAAATCCTCTTGATTCCCTGCTTGCAAAAGTCTTGACTATTGGTGAAACCTTGCTAACAACAATATAGATTGTTATAGCACTTTCACTTTGTTTCTTTTTCAGTACTGTCAGTCCATGTCTCCAGACTTTTGTAAAATGATTTTGCTTCTTAAAAACACAAAAGCTGTCTGAAGACTGAACATTTTGAATGTCTATCTTTCTACCCTTTGAACAATTTCCATGCTCTTTTTTACAAACTCACTCTGACAGCATTTTTTAGGCTTTTGACTGGAAGTTTTGTCCTAGCTCTGTATCATCTTAATGGTTTATGATCTCATAGTTCAGTGAACTTCTGTATTGTCTTGATTTTACTTCCAAGACTTGAATCCTGATCTGAGGCTGTCTCCTCTGCTCTGGCTCTTCTAATTGCCTTTTTCTCTAATCCTCATTATACTCTACTTGGGAACTCCACAAGCCTACCAAGACGGTATCCCTAACACTGGAGACTTAGCTTTGTTATTGCTTCACAAAGGATGTTGAGCCAGGTTCACACGCTCAAACATTTCTTAGCAGGGTCTATAGCTGCTAACATACATTGACTGTAGTTGTGAAAGTTACTTTGGGGGAAAAATAGAAGAGCGATAGAGTGAAAGAAAAAGCTGACAGGCTTTCCCCAGGGCTAGCCAGGAGAAGCGATGGGGATCCCCAGTCAAACATCCTCCCCAGGAGCCCTCTTCAGTGCAGCAGGGTGTCATCCATGTCCCGACCCCCCCAAATGTTTCCTGTGGTAACTACATACTCTTTGTCAGGACCTGCTCAAACCCTCTCTTGCTGTTTTCGCTCACGGTGCTATTAGCAGTGATAGGAGCATGCTTTGATGAGGGGTAGGTGCTGCTCTCGGTTGCTAAGCTCAGTGCATGAATATTAGTGGCTTCCATAATGTAAACCAAAAGCTGCAACCAAGGATAGGAAAAAGAGAGGATGGAAGGTGGGATTCTTATGCCAACGGCAAAAAAGAAGAATCTGCTGTAATGACACTAGCAGGGTTTTTAGGTGCAAGGCCGTGAGAATGACAACATGAGAGCTATAGGATGAGAGCAACAAGGGAAATATACAGCCCCAGAAGCTCTGGAAAGTGGCGCCTTGGCAGCCTGAGTGAGAGGGTACAGAGCTGGCAGTGAAAGGCAGGTTGTGGAGTTGTGACTGCAAGGCCCCCAGCAATGCAAAAGGTATCTCAGGCACTGATCAACATTATGAAGTCCAAGAGTTTCCCTGACTTTTTCACTTCTTATATGAGTATAGGAAGCTTTATAGGATTATGATGTAGTTCAGATCTCTTTAATACACCCTGATAACTGCCTTGCTCTTCCTCACTTAACTGCAGAGAGCTAAACGAATCTTGAGCCTCTGCTGGGCAATATTAAAGAATAGTTTCTGAAGTGGGAGGGAAAGATGGGTTGTTTCTGAAGTGGGAGGGAAAGATAGGTTGTTTCTGTTCTTGATGTGCTCTGAAAACTTAATTAAGAGATAAATGAAGAAAATGACTGTGAAGGCAGGAGGAGAGCTTGTATTCCCTTCTACTAGCATCAACTAAGTCTAACTGCTCCCATTCACACCAGAATGATTGATTTTCTAATAAGCCAAGCCAGGAGGTAGCCTGGTTTTATGTTTCCCATCTTTCTTTGAATATTCTGCCTGGGGCCCCAGAGAGGAACTGGCTTTATATAAATGAAGTCTAAGTAATCTTAGACGTCTCAAAAAGGACAAGTCTATGTGTGTGCTCTGCATGGCTTCTTGATCTCCAAGGAGGGAAAGAAAAATCTGTGTCATTTCTAGTGTGGCTGTTAGGACTCATTTCATGCCAAAACCTCCTTTTTGTAAGGAAGGGTCTTTCCCCACCAAACCTTGCTACCCTTGATTCAGTAGCTTTGAGAAAGCCCTTAGGTCTATCTGCTCTCTTCATTGCCCCTGCTTCCTTGGTGCACAGGGAAGACATTCCCTTTTCTGAGTCCTGTACCCAGCTGTTACGAACTGGCCATTTGGGGATGGGGCTGTTGCCTCCCTCAGGAAAGAGGGCAGTTGACAGACATTTGTTGATATCTCAGGGAGATAATGGAAATAAAGCAGTGGGTATGACGTATGTGGGGGTGTCCAAGAATCTCCAAACAAGTGTCGAGGACTACTGGTAACTCCAGGCTACCACCTTGCTTGAGTTTATGATGACCATAAGGAACAGGCCCCAACAGTGCCTGAGGGAGCACCGATAAGGTTAAAAGCTGACATTTTTGGGGACCTGGCCTGTATATTTATCCCATGGGGCAAAGAGCTCTGGTGGAAGCTTAGTCACAGCCATGTGAGAATATCCAGAAATACCAGGGGAAATTTGCCCTCATGAGCTTAAGCATACCTGAGGAATGATCAGGTGTGATGACCCTCTCTTGCAGGCTGTATTGGGAAATACAGCTTCTTTCCCCCTGGGAGGAGGACAGAGAGCATCCTGAGCCCTGGAAACTGTTCCACCACATGGTTGAGCTTCCAGAGTGAATACAGATGGTAGAGAAAACAATTTAAAAGGAAAAGTATCCAGGAATGAGAAGGTCCATCCAGAATCATGAGTCCAGGTGGAGACACATATGTTGGTCATGATTGTCCCTTGAGGGTGGTGGATCTGGCAATACCAGTGGGCCTTGTGTCACACAACCACTTCTGCCACTGAATCGTAGCCACCAAGACTGTGAAATGTTAGTGTTAGAACAGGTGATGAGCTGCAAAAGAATCCAGTTCTCAAATCCCTCTGGATAAAGTTGTTTCCATTCCCACAAGTGGTGCTGAACACCACAGAAATTTACCAGGAGGGAAGGACAGAGCTGAGGTATTGTGCTCTGCTGCTTAGTATAGCTGCAATACACTGGGGTAACAAGATAGTGTTGCTAACAAAGCAGGTATGTGCTTTCATAACATTTTGTGTAACTGGGCAGAGGGAGGAAGCTGGCCTGATGCAGGAGGCTGAGGGTATGCATTCCAAAATGTAAGAAGATGATGTACACCTCTGCTGTGTCCAGTGTGCAGTAAACACTCATAATGTTGGCCAGGCCCTTGAGGATGTTTAGATTAGATCACTTTGTTCATATAATCCAAAAACTGTCCCAGAGAAACCTCGGTCAGGGCATCGGTTTTGCTGATGCGGTGTCTCTCCTCCTAAATTACACAATGATGAGTGTGTGACCAGTAGCCAAAATGATGGATGGCCTCCACGACAGCAAAGACTGCCATGGATTTACTGATGTCACAGCGATACATGTGACTGACGTGTGGCCGGGTGAGCATCCAAGGGCTCTTTGTCTTGGGGACCCAAACCAGGTAAGCTGTTTCTCTCAGGCCAGGGAGGGCATTGCTCTCATTGAAGGGGGCCATAAATATAGCTTTGATCAGCTTCAAATTATTGCCTGGGCTGAATGCAAAATAACATTGTGAAATTCAACAGCCTGTGATATATATGTAACTGGAGAGGACATGATTTAGTAGTCCCTGTGGCCCTATTATCTATGAAAATGATGTGCCTCTCAATTAGTCCTAACAGTCATCAAAGCAGGCTCACAGTCACCTAACAGCAGGCGTGATGTGGTCTCTTTAGGTGCAGCTTGGACATTATTTAAAAATTCTACCTGGAAGAATACCAGAAACCACCTGCTAATGGTCAAGATTTCAGCTGATATAACCTACATAGTAAGGATTGATGTCGGAAGAGCCATCTTAGTACTGGAGCTTAATTAGGTAAGCGTTGCAGCAGGTTTTGGTTGAGATAACTTTATGGGGCACAATGCCATTATGCAGCTTTACATCCAGAGGAAAACTGCCGAGCTGAAAAAGCAGCACAATTGCAATGAATGCAACCATAATTTTTTAAAAAGTTGAGTCATTGCCAGTATCTTCTAATAATAATAAAAAAAAGACTGAGCATGACACTTTTTTCATTAGCTTCATGGATCGATTGAAAATTCAGGGAAGTGAGGGAATAGTAGCACTGTCTCCTATTGCAAAATATTGAGGCATATGTCTTACAGTCTAGCTGTAGCAATGCACCTGAAGGAAAGCCAACAACACTCTCATTTGTAGTTCTGGTTTGCACTCTGAGCAGTGTCTGGCAGTGACCAGACTATGCTTTTCCTTTTTGTCTAAAATCAAACATCTACAAACACATTCATATTCATCAAAAGCAGAGTTTGAAAAAGTTTCAGAAAGAAAATGAAGAGATAGTGAGATCTCTGCCATGAAGAGGTTTTGGTCTACTGCAAGAGCTGTCTTTTCTGCAGAATGCAGAAGGCTGCAGATGACCACCATAAGACTTCCCCTTTACCACTCTTTACAAATCACACTGCTGAGACTGGTGAATATAAACTGGTATAATTGTACCATCTTAAAAACTCCACAGACCCTCTTATTTTGGCAGAGGTGCTTTTTTTTTTTTTTTTTTGGCTGAATCTGATGCGTAGGTAAATGTCAGTTTCCAGATACAGCTCAGCCAACGGAAGAAGATACAACCCCTGGATGCACATTATCCCATCCTGCTGGAGGTTACTGACTTGCTAGACCTGTTATACCTAATTACAAGTTCAGATTTACCACTTTGGCTTCAGCAGAGCCCAGACTGCATGTCTGTCAAAGCTGAGATTCATTTAATGGAAGTACACAAGATCCGAGCAATCAATATGTAGATTGTCCAAATGATCACCTTACTGTCTGCAAGCAGCTCCTTTGACTTTGGGATTCTGGGGTGCTTTTTTTTTTTTTTTTTTTTTTTTTTTTTTTTTGTAGGCATCTTCCTGGTTGGGTTTGAACAACTCCTAAGATTTTAGCTTATACACCTTCAGTTATGAGCCCTTGTTGCATAGCTGGATGAATGCACTAGTCCTCTCTAGCTATGGACTTGCTGATCCACACACCCAAGAGGTTAAATGTATGGAGGCTGTTAAATGTATGTGTGGAAATTTGAGTGAGCCACAGCTTTCCCAGTCCCTTTTGCCCACTGGGAAATTCTTCCCATCCCCTCTGAGGCCTGGCCACTGTCTCTCTGGACCTCACCAAAGACCCTCAGACTTTCTGGAGGAGGTACAAGCTCCCAGCTCTCTACTGTCTGTGCCTCTCTTTTCTGCCATCCTCTGCAGCCTCAAGAACCTTCTCCCCATTTAACTTGATTCATAGAATCATAGAATCATTGAGGTTGGAAAAGACTTTCAAGATCATCGAGTCCAACCATCATCCATGCCCACTAGACCATGTCTTGGAGCGCCTTGTCTATGCGCTTTTTGAATACCTCCAGGGATGGTGACTCAACCACTTCCCTGGGCAGCCTGTTCCAATGTCTGACAACCCTCTCAGTAAAGAAATTTTTCCTAATATCCAACCTAAACCTCCCTTGCCAAGGAGCACAGAAAATATCTGAGAATACAGATATAAAATAAATACCATCTGTTAATTAGAAATAAGCATAAACAGTGGCAATCTAAGTATGCAAATGAAATAACAGGGAAACCCCTTATTATTCAATGCCTTATTTCAAATTCTAACAGACAAAAGCAGACACTTCCATTTATATATATATATATAAAACTATTTGGCAGGCTTTTTCAGCCTCAGAAATGAAACAGCTAAGGCAGGTATTTATCTAAGTAAGAGCAAGGTTTGGGCCTATAGACCTGCAAAGCGACACATGCATGGGCTTCCTAATCTGCCATAGACAAAATCAGTCAGGTAATGTTGACCAAAGATTTAAACTAAGACAGTCTGAGTTTGCCTGGGAAGAATTAAAGGAGTTGTTCCACTGTCAGACTGGGCAATGGTTTCTGACAGGGGGTAGTCAACACCTCTAGAGCTGGATGGGGAAAAGTAAAACATCTCTGTGGCTTAAAAATGCTTGTATCATTCAGCCTTTAGGGGGTAGTGTCACTTCCAGGTGGACCATGTAAACTTCCTTTGTAGCCAAGTCTTCGGCTGAACCAAAAGGGAAGCTGATGATAGACATGCCGGTGGGAAAATGTGCATGGGTACGTACAGATTTCATGGGGTTGTTTTTAGTGCGTGTCACGGCCTCTTTGTACTCAGCTCCCCAGTAGATCTAGGACACTAAAGGGATTCAGTAAGGAAACTTTTAGTATTATTAAAGATTTCCTCTGAGATATGCTGCATGGCCCTGAAGGTACCACCAGGCCTTATTGTCCTCAATAGGCCTCATCTGAGACTACCTGCCCAGGACCCTGGGCCTGGTTTCGGCTCAGCCATGCCCCATCTCAGCTCCAGCGATGCCATGGGAGTGCCTATGCTCAGTCGTATCTTTGTGCTGCCTCTGGCCAGGCTGAGGCCCCAGCTTGTTGCTCCCCCAAAATGTCACGGGTTGTTGGTGGCCTTGTTATTGGTCCTGTCTCTGCCCGCCACACTCATCCCTGAGGTCCCCATGGCACCCTGCTTCCTAGGCCCAAGGGAGCAGCTGGTCAGTGCTCATTTTGGAATTTACAACGTTTCTTATATAAAATAGCCATATCTGCCAACACCATCTAGTAGGTCTGAAGGACTTTTTCCAAACCAACCCTGTGTGTGCTGTGTGCTGCCTGTACTGACTTCTTGCCATCTCACCTGCTCTGCCATCCTGGGTATGAGTCCCGTGCTTTTTCCTCTATGTGGGAAGGCCATTTCCTTCAGTGATAGCCTCTGGTGTCCTCTGTCACACCTCTTGGTCATGGCACTGTCCTCTTCCTATAGCTGCACTCTTCTCATGGGGGAAAGGGCTGCTGAGGACTCAGTATCTGCTTCTCTCCTAGGGAGGACCACAGGAGTTGCTGAGCATGAAATGGAGTAGATGGTCTTGGGGAAAAAGTGGCATCTAGGGGATGAGATTCACCTGTAGTTTAAGAACCTAAATTTAGGATTTCACGCTTAAGGATCTAGAAATGACCTGTGCCTCTAACACTCCTGTTGGTCAATATTGCTCTCCAGTGACCAAAAGGGGCACTGAAACAAACACCAGCTCCTGTTTTGTCTCTGTGTGTTTCCATCAAGGTTTTGAAACTTGCAAGCCAGCCAGCCTAAAGCTAGGCCCAAGTGTAGGCACTGATGTTTGGATCTGCTTTTTAAAGTTCTATATATACAGGTTTGAAGTCTGTGGCTTTTAAGCAAATGTACCATCTCCTCTTAGGAAGTTGGAGAGAGTTACAGAAAGTGGGATTTAAAAAAATTGACCAAAATCTCTCTTTTCACGTCTATAATCTATGAATGAAATTTTTCAGGAAATATTGCTGGGCAACTCTTTACTCTGCTGAGAGAGATTAGAGAAAATGAGAAACAGAAATGGGGCTGCAGTTAAGCAGGACTGGCAATTTGTCACTGCTGCAGGACTAGGAGAGCAGAGGGAATGATGCTGAGGTTGAAACACTGAAGAAAGTCTTCAGAGTGAAATTAGCAGCAGTGTACTGGATGGAAACAAATTTTCTTCCTTTATTCAATGTTTTTGTGTCAGAAATTGGAAAGTGCAATGACCTAATTATTACTTTATTGTACTGGCATGGCTTCAAGTGACTGCCATTTCATACTGATTGAAGATTATGGTTGCTGACTATGTTACTGTAGAAATTGCACATGCTCTTTCACTTTGATTTGAAAGTGTTATGTTCAGTGAAAATAGCCACTCTGTACTAAGAGTTGCAGCTCAGAAGTTTGTCCCACGGGTTTCCCATTATACTAAAGCAGCAAGATCCAGGGAAAAAAGAAAGAATGAAGATTTAGAAGAAAACTATTTTCTAGTCCTATCGCTGCGACTCAAACACTGGAAGACCTTGTTCAAGTAACTTGTGCTCTTTATGCATCTTCAAAAGGAAATAACTCTCCCTTCATTTCTCAGTGAAACCCCTTAGGGTTCACAATGTTTTAATTGGCAAGACTGACCTAGATGCAGTCCAGAGGCTCGGTGATGGTGAATATGAGCAACAAAATTGTTTGTCCTTAAAGGTCAAAGGTTGAAGTAAAACTTGTATCATCACCTCACTTTCTTCTTTTATTATGTGCTAGGAACATTATAGGCTATGAAACTTCCTAAAGCACCAATTCAGCTGTGAGGTAAAATGTAATAGTTTATCGACCTGTCATTTTATCAAACTACCCACGCATTGTTAAAAGACTGCTGGGGATGGTAGACCTTGCATTAATTTCTACATTCATTGGCTACATAGATCTGAACCCCTCTGTACCTCTGCTATAAGAGAATTCACATATGTGTTTAATTAATGCTAGGTTTTAGTGATATTCAGTATAATTTACTGTGTCATTATGGCTTATTGTAGATGCTCAATTTGAAAGGAGATGACAAATTTGTGCTTGGAAGAGATGGCATTTTTTAATTTTGCAGGTGATTAAAAAGTATAGGCCAAATTCTTTCCCTAGATTTCACTGAATTCCTCTGAGACAGGGTCTGGCCTTAGTTTACAATAGACTTATGCAAGGCTGCAAATAAAGCTCATTTGCACAATGTTGAAAGGACATTGTTCTATAGGGTATATAAAACAGCTCAGCTTGTCTTTAACTGCTAGCAAACTCAGGTAGGTTCAAGCTAATTACTTTTTGGCACAGAGAGACTTGAAGTCTTAGTTGCTTGTTCTGAGCTGTCACTTATAAATTAACTGTCAAAATTCCCCAATCTTGTGTGAGTTCAGTAGCTTACTACTTTGGCCAAAGGTAGCATATAAGCTTTATATATCAATTTATAAAATACATTGATTTTGCTACTTAGAAATGTTGATAAGACCATTATGTGTCTTGATTTAATTTATTTTACTCACATTTTTTTAAAATTTAGGTACTTAGCTGCCTAAGCCTAGGCAACTAGTAAAAAAAAAATCCATAGGTATAGATCTCACAAGAGTTAGAAATGGCTTAACTGAGACAATATAACAAATTCTGTTTAGAGAAGCAGATCTCCCATTGACATGAGAATGCCTAGGATTAGACCTTATGTGAATAGTATTTGAGTTCTTAGGGACTTTCATTATGTTTTCAATACACTTCTGAACTGTGTTTTCTATGTTAGGAAGGGCATGACTGTAAAAACAGTGTAGACCCAGATCATATTTTACTTGAAACTTCATATGAAATGCCTTATGTTGCATCCTAGTATGCCATAAATTAAAAGTATTTCATTTTTGTAGTCTGTTTTTTGTTTCTTTTGTTGATTTCAGTCCAAATGTTAATCTCTGAATCTATATGTAGCCTAAAAGGAAAAGGTTCAGAACTGAGTGGCTGGCACTGATTTCAGAGGTCTGATCATGGTTAGTCAGATTTGAAAGTATTGGCTTGAAATACCATGTACTTTGGAAGACTTCTCATTTAACATTTCTTTGAAATCTGTTCATGCTTTATTGCAAACAGTGGTATTGACCTGTGTGTGGAAAAGACCTTCCTTCATCAAATTTTCATTGCATGTATTCTTCCTCTGTTTGTTGTTTGGTTTTGTGTGGTTCTTTTGTTTGTTTGTTTCTTTAGGGATTTTCTGAATTGGTCAGTAACTAGGAAAATATTCCTATGTCTTCTCATATAAAAAACATCATAACTGTACCATGACAGTCACTATTATTTGGAGAGCGACCAAATGAATTATTAGTGGCAATTGTTCATTTGATGACTCATGTCTTAACCTTCAAGAATAGTGAGAGAAGGCCAGTAATAATTAAAGTTATAAAAGGCATTTGACAGGGCTATATATGCAGCCTTACAGGAATGTGTTTACTCTTTTCTCTTCTGTTTTAGATCTGTGTCTGCTTTTCTTTTATCTGCAAGGAGAAAATTGAAAGCAGTTTCTTCATTTTATTCTCTGTCTTTCCAAGGCTTTACTGCTTGATCTGGTGCCAGCATCTATGCAACTACTACTAGTCAAATTTGTCTATAAAGATAAATATCTTTTGCAGAAAGCTCAAACCAAACATGAATAGAGCTTTTCTCCCTTACTTTCCTTTCTCCCCCATCCAGGTTCTGTGTGCAACTGGCAGCAGATACCACAAAACTCTGACTTGGCAAAATTTCAGCAGCTTTGTGTGCAGACACACAAGGCTTGATCCACATAAGCACCATGTAAGATTATGTGGGACAGCTCACTGAGATGGATCTCTGTTCTTTTCTTTTGCTCCTACAAAAGAAAAACATCTAGCATTCACCAAGCTGATTTCACTTGATTTGTGATCAGCATTACCAGTACCAGAGACCTGGCTGAGCGTGGGTTAGGCAGGATTACAACAGGACAATAGGCATGGACCGGTAAAAGGCAATTGTGAAACTTCAACCTCCCATAAACAGGATGAGTGTCAGTTTGGATTTTCCTATTTCTTTCCTGTAATTATAGGAAATGTAGATAGCTAATGCTTAAAGGGTTGAAGCTGGGTGAGATTAGTCTACCCCTTTGACTGGGAAAGTAAGAATAACTTGCTATGGTAGTACTGCAATACTTGGCCTAATTTTTGTACAGAAAAGCATTGAAACTACAGTCATATTTGCTGCCAGAAATAGTTAATAGTGATAGAGGTTGTTTTAGGAAGCTGTGACTAGCTGCTATGCATTTGCTGGGAATTTATCCAATATTTGTTTCCAAACATAAATAGGCTTTTCTGGAAGTATATTAAAATAAACATTTATTCTTTTACATAAGCTTTGTCTCTCTCTTCTAGTCTTCATTGTTTCATTCACTTCTCATTCTTTACTTCCATAATATCTAGCAGATATGTAAGATTTTAAATAGCAGTATTGTCTTCAGGCAAGACTATCTAGGCAACCTGAGGGCCCAGCAGCTGAACCATCCTTTACTTATACTTTTCCTGAGGGAGAGAAAAACTTAAAACTTCTCCTCTAAGGAGTGGTAAGATCTAGCCTGCCTAACTTAGAGATCAAGCTGGTTCTTAAAATTTAGGCAAGTACTGGGACAGTGCATCTGAGCAAAATGCTTCATGTTGCCACATAATCAATGACAACTTATTTAGGTAGATTGTATTCTTCTCTCTAATCATTTAAAGGCATCTGCCACTCTCTAGTACTTACACAGGTGAAGTAGGCATTAGTTTTAAGAGACTAGGAAGGAATTCATCATACCAAATGAATATCTAAGCTAGTCATCCTAAAATCCTTTATTATCCATGGACAGGGATATACTGAGGGTGCAATTCTCAGCTTCATTTAGACATCTAAAATGGGTCAGATGAGCAGCACCCTGAATGTCTTTATTTTTCTCCACAAAAAGGGAGTCTCAGGCAATTAGTTCAGGTGCAGATATCTATATTGTAAAGCTACAGCTGCCAAGGCTAAGCTTACTCTCACCTTAGTTTCAAAGATTTATATCCATGACATCCTCCCCACCCCCCAAATTAGGGGACTAGTTGTCCCTGCCCACCTGCGACTTCCACCAGATCACATCTGTGTGGCTTCTTTGAGGTCTGCAAATGGAGGAATTCAGCTGTAGCCTTTCCCTTGGTTTGTATAGTTACAGAATCTGTTGTCTTTGCTACGCTGGCCAATTTCACAGAAATTATAACCAATTACAAGACAGACGTGTCTCTAAGGATACCTAGACATAAACATCTGCATTGTAAATGTCTGAAGTTAGGTAGGTTGAATCCCACCCAGACTGGTCATGCAAGACTGCTTCTCTAGAAAACCAGGGTGAAATGGGTCAGGAATTTAAAATAATTGCTTCTCCCTACATTAGACTAAATGAGCATTTAAAAACAATGTTGGAGTTAACTCTACAACAACACAAAATGCATTTACTGTGTGAGGGGAATACAAATCTGAAAATTTCAATTAGACTTCACTGAAGGGTACCAATGGTTCAGTGTGAATTGAAGCCCTAATACTGCAACTGGGCTTTCCTCTTAACTTCAGCAGCACAAGATTAAGTCAACAGTGAAGAGAATGTTATCAATTAGCAGGTACAATAAAGTGACTCTTCGACTTAATTACCCGCAGCATTATCCTAGTTGTAAGAGATGCACTAGCAGTGCATTTACAGTACATACTCATCTCCAAAACAGACTATTCAGTTTCTCCAAAATCACATTGAAACTGAGGTTAAAATACATTTGTGACACTTTTTCATGGCTCAGAAAACTCAGTATCAAAAATAAACTTAGCTCCTGTTTTGCCAGTCTGAGTGATGCCAAATGATCAAGAATGTCAAGTCACCTCTCAAACAGAAACAGAACAGGCTGCATTTGTCCTGCTCCTGACAAGGCACAACCAAACTTACCCGTGACTAACAAAAAACAATGGTTGGTAAAACCAATTTATAATTAAAATGGCATGTTCTCTTTTGTTCAGATCTTCCAGCATAGTTATTAATACACACCCATTTCTCAATTCCTTCCTGGGAACAGAACAGCAGTTTAAACAAAAGTGGTTCCATTACATTTCTGCATTGCTTTGCTTTGTCTTCATTCTGTTCTGGTGACAAGTTCACTTGAAAGTTAAGGCGGTCTAATAGCATTAAATATAAGCTTTAACACTAAGGAGTGGTTGGATGCTATGATTTTTCTGGTGAGAAATCTGACTAAAGAACTTCCTACCTCCTCTCAAAGACAGCTACACATGCCTATTCTCTGGAGCCATGCCAGTGTCCCCTTCTGAATCTCGCTCAGATTGCTCCAATATATGTATGCTTATGCTCTAAACTGGATCAAGAAAGTGTTCCAGATTGTGACAAATTGTTCAAAAATGTGGGTATTTTTTTTAACCTTCACTAATTTTATGTTTATAGTCAAATAAGGAAGGTGTATGTTCAGATTAACACCGGGCAATTAAAGATGACATACGTTCAATGAAATAAAAAACAAGATAAAAGGCAAACCCATAGAAGCTTGATATACTTCTGCTTTTTATTAGCTAGGCCAGCCCTGGCTTTCATTCATTCTGTTTTTAAAGAGAGTATCAATGATTTTTCCCAGCATAAAAAAGCTATCATTTTTCCATTTACTCATGATAGGTATGGAAGATGTGAGTTACATCTCTTCAATGCCTCTGTGCCTTCCTGTTTGATGCTGAGATTCAGATGATCTTTTGACAGCTGCTTGCAGAGAATTTGCTGGGATTAGCAACCCAGTAGATATGAGGTACGTTTATTAGTTAATAGAAAAAGAACAAAAGTGTGTGGTCTTTTGGGAACAGTTAGTTTCATTTGTGCTGCTGGATATGCAACACAGCAGTGAGGGTGATATACAATTTTCTGACATTTGATTGGAAGGCTTTTCTCAATGCACATCCATCTTCCCTGATCGAAGGTCCCCACTGATTTCATTCTCTGACTACACAGCTGTACTTGACCATAAAGTCTGCTGTAAAGAACACACTTTGTACCTCAAACTGCATAATTTTCAGCTTCAAGATTCCTCAGCACCTTCCAAGCAACTTCAACAGTAGCAAACTTCTGCTTGCTTTTCATGCAGCTTCTATCTTAGCAAGGATGTTGTGGTAGGTGGAACAGTCCTTTGAACTGAGACTGGGAAGCCGGACGCACACGATAACTTTCTGCACGTAGGCATTTGCTTTATCTACCAGTTGGACAGTCCTGATCTTCTCCATTCTTGAGACAACTTTTCAGGCAGCTTCCGCTACGAACAAAATGTCAGCACATAGTTCTTTTAGATGAGGTGTTTGATTAGAAAAACCTTGTGTAAGGGGAAGAACCATTTCTTTCTCTAGGACAGTGGTGTCCTGGTTTTTTTTCCTAGGGTGAATAGAAATTACAATGCTCAGTATTTTAAAGCAAAGAGGGTTTTATTCAATCGATGGTGCCTGGCCACCCAAGTTAAATTCATTTGAATTATGCAGCAAGAAAGATATAGAGACAATGGTTCAGATCCACAGCTATGGTAAACCATGATCACTCAGGGCCTTCATGGCCACAAGACTTGGCCCAGCCAGAATCTTCTCCCTTTGGAGAAGGTGTACTGTGAGTTTTCTCTTCCATCTGTGGTACTGTGCTACACCATCTTCCCAAATTCATACAGAACTTCAGGAGAAAGACAGACCTTATCAGTTCATCTATCTTTATAATATAACAAGTTTATGTTTCTTGCCTTCTTTTAATAACATTTGAAAAGCAATCTTTGTCAATGATCATTAGAAAAGCCTACACAACTCATAACCTCCTTCATTGCCCGCCATTGTTCGGCTCCCAGCCAAACTGGGGATATTAAATTGCATCTCAATTTAATTTTAAATCAAAACTGAAATTTTAAACTGGTTTTCTTAATAAGTAAATTAGGTAACTGGGTGATAGTCACAGGAACCTGAAGCAGGACATGATTTCACAAGTTTCCCTTTCCTGTTTTGCTGATAAATCTTAATCATAACCCAAAAGGCCCGTGTCCAGCAATGAAGAGAAACTCCAACCTGTCTTACTCAGTTCCTGGAATGTCCATTAAACTGACTAACAAGGGAGCACACAGATAGCTGTAAGTCTTAATTTCTTGCCACCACAGAGGAATATTTTTCAGTTGAAATCAGCCTTAATACAAGTATTTTGCATCCTAATCAGCAAAGGTTCATAGTGTTCCTCCCCACCTGGCTGTATAGCAAAATACCTGCTTGGTGGTAAAAAGCTATTAAGCAGTTAAGAATAGTAGTTCTTATGCTACATGACTCACATACTTACTTTTCATATGCTCTCTAACTTTCCTATAGCTTGTAGATTGATTTGCCTAAGTGCTACATTTGGCAAATTTCATTTAAGCAATCTCAGGTTGCAGTGACTGGAAGTTTTACTCAAATGAAGACTGCACTCCCTGAGTTACTGTTCTGCTTTAGAAATAATGAATAGCCACCGTGCTTAATTACGGCCTAGGTAGGTCTAGAAGGCTATGGCACAGACAGCACTGCCTTGATCTCTCTATAGTATAGCTCTTCAACAAAGAATTATACAAAATCAGTTTGGCATGTCACAGGCCACGGATCATTTATTTTTCTGATCTTCAAAAAAACAGATTAACGCAATGAAGATTTACAATAAGATTTATGCCCATTAAGAAAATACTTCCCTACAGTCTTCATTTCAAAGCTTTCATGGTTTTCTCAGTCAATTTAATTCAACATCATAACAAAAGTAAGTCTAATTTTCCTGGCTTTTAACACACCTTTATTTTGAGCAAATCAAGCTTGTAGTAACAAGAATTAGACTCATAGACTAGCAGTGCACAGTAACAGCTGAATCTCCTAGGGTAAGGAGTCATCCTTCACAAAAGGTGCGTGGATTCATCTTCATTAAGGGATGGAAACCAACCCCAGCAGATCATACTTGTGCCTTTATTTGTCTAGCTTCCAACTTACATCTCTGGGTCCTTTCATTAATTAAAAGGGAGGTGTTGTTTACCCTTTTTGTTAAAGTTGCTGAAGACTTTCCATTTTGTCCTTGTTTTTTAGTTCCTGATAATTTTTAAATAGTTCAATTTCTAGACACCCCCCCACCCCCCCTTTGAGGATGCAGTGGAGCATTGCTATGGGCTTATGCAAGTGTTGTTCTACAAAATCAGGTAGGTAAAAAGTAAAAATGAGTCCAATATTTCTTTTCTGCCCTAAGGGGGTGGAAGGACAGAGACAGGAAAAATTGATGAGGCATTTTTGAGTTTGGGGAGATTTAAAAAGGGCTCTAGTTTTAAGCAGCTGTATATGAAATGATATGACATGAGTGAAAAGTGTTGGGGCTGTAAGTGGAATTTGGCAGGGAAACAGCATCTGCTGAAAAGAAGCATCTATGCTTGTTGTGCGGGGAATTGGTTTCATTTGACCAAGCTATAAGCCTTGTCAGATTGTGAGCTGTAGCTGTAAAATATGCAGCTTTTAAAATGTACGCTGCACACATATGCATGGCAAAGTTAGCTACATAATGAAAAATCTAGTCAGGTAAATTGCTGTAATTCAGCGAAGGCTTCTTGAAAAAGGTATCTAGCAAGCCTCGTCAGGCACTCAATGACTGCTTGTGCAAAAAAGGGTTCCTGCTGACTTAGTAAGAGGCATTATGCCACACTTATACCTCCCAGGGATGCATTGCTTGCTGGCCATTGTCAGGGCCAACACAATGGATGAAACAGGATTTTGGTCCAGTTCTGCGTGGCAGTTCCTACATTTCTAAGAATCTAAATTTTACCTGAAACTGAAAAGCTAGTATCCAAACCGGGAATCCCCTAAGCAAAGCTTACTGCATTAGAAAATGCAAATCACTCTTGGTGTGTCTGGTTTCATTAGATTAAGCTATGAGCATTGTGCCATGCCACAAGGAAGCCAGTGGGCCAAGACGACTGTTAATTTTCATATTAGTCAGTACAAGGGGACATTTTCCTTTGCAGGCCAAATTCCCAGCTGAAAGTTCAAGGATGCCCTTTTGTGCCTTTATATTCTGAGTCTATGGAAGAAGCTGCCCATACAGCTACCCAGTATTGTTGCTGCCTACCATTGCGCATCAGCTTCCACATCAATTCTGCAGTGATTTTGACATCATTCTGCAAATCTCGTCAGAAACTGCTGACTGGGCTATGTCCATAAGGTATGATCAACTTTTGTTTAAAAAGGGTAACAGTCTACGTCAGATGAAAGAAACAAAGCTCTGTAGGAGCTGTCTGTAGGAACAGAGGTCTTGTCATCAAAGCTACTTGAGAGGTGAGTTCCAACTGAAATTATATCTTAATATCACAAATTCCCATAAATTTAATTTGGGGGAAAAAAAAGAAAAATCTTTGTATTGATCATTTTTGTGACCACTCAGCTCCTTTTGCTCATTTGTCACTTAAAATAACTGCTTAAGTGCTGTCTACTTTGCATTACATATGCTTTCTCTTCAGTATTCCTTGCTTGCCATCAGATTATGTTCAAGTTCTAGCCAAAACATCTGCAGAAAGTTCATACTCCTGAGAGCACTAATCTCAATATTTACTTAGTTATGCACTCATACTAAACATCCCCAGCTAATACAAAAGACAATTACTTTGCTGATTCATGGACACTTATTCTTAAGTTTCAGCTAGGAGCAATAAAAAATAAGGTTAAATGTGCCTTTGAAAAGGCAGTCTGGTTTACAAAAAAGCTTTGAGCTGAATTATAAATGGCTATTGATGATTAGCTGCTAGGTTCAGTACTGGTGCAAACTGCTCATCTGGGGAGCCGTTGAATTTCTTGCAGTGAGTTCTCAAAGCCCATTAAGGAGGACTGCCCCAGGGGGCCCCGCAGGCACCCAGCACCCATGCTGTTATGCAGGGAGTGTGGTTGGGCTTTGCCTGAACCCCAACTTCTACCACAAATTAAAAAAAAAAAAGAAAAAAAGGGCAAAAAATGGCACAGGAGATCTGATCCTGGGTGGAAGATACCTGTTTGGTAAGAACCAGCACCAAGGGCTCCTACTGTATTTAGAAAGCTGCTCATTTAAAAAAGAAAAACTTTGAAGAATTAGTCATTTGAGCCCCTGTGTATTTCAAATCTGCAAAGCAAGCAGGGCACCATGCCATATTTCCCTCTCCCTGGGACTTGTTTCAGGAGGCTGATTCCGAAAGAGCTGTCAGCCAGCCGTGCTTCTTAGCAGTGATGCTGAGGCATTTGCTCAGGAAAGGAGGTAGGAGGCATTTAAATCACTGTCTCAGGCTGCCAAGATCAAAGCAGAAGTTGCACATTTTTAAAAGCGTAATGTGGCAGAACATCTAATAACTGTAGCGCGGCAGCACAGCCAGTGTTAGGAGTGCAACACATGAGTGGCCTTTGCATGGGACATGGCTGATGGCACCAGCAAGAGCTGCCTACCCCAGCAGGAGAGCCAAGGGGGAGAGCCCCAGAGCCTCCCTTCAGAGGGCTGGAGCAGGAAAATGAGACTGGCAGTGAGCAGGGGAAAATAAGTCAAAGAAGGGAAACATCCCCAAGTCACTCTACGGATCTGGAGAAGATGACTCTGGATTTTCACTTGTTGCAGTGCTGTTAGTTCTATACGGACCCATGCCCAGGAACCCTCAGCTATCGGAGGGCAAAAGAAGAGACTTGGTATGGTGCCCACTCGTAACTCTGTCATTACAAAATTCAACTGATTGAAATTGCTGCCGACACAGGGAAGAAAACAGGGTAATTAGGCAGCCATGTCACTACTCTTGTTTAATTTGTATTACCAAAGCAGCTAGAAACCGGAGGCATTTCTGTGTCACTGTGTGTTGCACAAATACAGAACAAAGAGGCGGTCCCTCTCCTCACAGCCTGCAATCTTAATATCCACAGACAAGAGGCCTTAAAGGAACAAGGAAAATGTTGAGATGCGTGAGACGTAGCAGGCCAAGCACCTCCCCAGGACCTGCCTGTGCTGAGGGAGGGAGGAGGAAGAAGGGACTGCAGAGGAGGAAGGCACACACGGCCATTGCCTGGCACAGCAGAACCACTGAAAGGATATGCAGACAGGGTGAGATTGCAAAGTCATGGGTTTAGGGAGAAAATCCTTGCGGTGATGATGTTCTGGCTGCACATCAACAGCACAAGGTGGCATTTTTCGTTGCTGCAGCAAAAGCTATTACACTGGCTGAGGCATGGGATTGTAATGCCGGGAGCAAGCCGGCAAAACAGCCAGGACAGGTACAGGTGCATCCCAGGCAGTCCCCATCAGCTCTGAGGAGCAGAAAGCTGGGTTATAAATAACAACATCATACTGTCACTGGGGCCAGCAGTTGATTGTAGCCACAAGTGTTTGCTTGGGGGGGGGGGGGAAAGACAATTCCCCCCCACCAGCCCTAGGATTTAGAGCTTGTCAAAGGTGTCAGTCTGACAGTCCTGGAGCCTGAAGTCCCCTCATTATCCACAGAACAGGTGCAGCACGGGAAGCAGCAGGACGGGTTTTTCAGCGCTGATCTGACAAGCCTGCCTTTAGCAGTAAGATGCCAGTTTTCTGTGACAGATAAATTGTTGATGTCCTGATGGAGGCTGCAATTTGTGGTGGTAGGAGCAGTGGGGTTCGGAGAGCGATTGCACTCTTGTTGAGAGACAAGTTGAGGCAAATCACCCACTTTGGATAACCTGAGTGAGAAGTCAGTCAGAAGTAGTGCATCACGGTTAAACCCCATTACAGTGTAATTTAAACCAGAACCTCACAGATAAAAAATTAGGGCCTCGCTTCAGCATTTTCTCAGCAAAGTTCTGTGTGTTGGCTTTCAGACCACTGAATCATTCAATATCTTTCAAATTCCTCTCTTGGATCCTGTTATCCTCCTTGACCTGGGTCAATAACTAGGGGTGCAAAGATTTTAGGAAGAACTGCTGAGGGGCACAAGCCAGGTTTGATGGAGAATTGGCAAAGCCACCTCACACAGGTGCTGCACCCAACCGTACATACTTCCACTTGGAAGTTGTTTTTCATTCATCGTTTGTCATATGGTAAAACGCACAAGCAGCTCAGCCTCTCAGGACCTGCTGTTCCTGATAGCCTGGAAGCCAAGGAGCTGGCCTGGATGAACAACCCTGCAAACTTGGGAGGAACCGGATCTCTGCTGTCCTGTTTTCTGCTGAAGTACCCTAACCACGTGGCAATCGTGCAAGAGGCAAGGACAACTGCTACTGCATGTTTTGAGCTGAGACCTCAGCTGCCTGCAGAAGTAGAAGCAGCCCCTAGAATACCTGGCCAGGGCCTTTTCTTTCTGACTTAGGTATGAGAATGCCTGGTCTCGAAATCATAAATTTCTACCTGTCTAATCTCTATCCCTAGTCTCTCTACCTTCATCGATGGAGCAGGTTTTATAGGTTATTAAACCACAGGTTTATTCTAAACTAAGGATTAGTTTAACTAAAACTGCAGAACATCTGGGCAACTTGGAAAGCACTGGTCTTACCTGTGATAGGTAGGCACCTAAAGTTTTTCTCAATTTTTATTCCTGTCTTGAATAATTTTTGCATCTCTCCCTCAACCTTTAAGTCCTTATTGGCAAAGTCCATGGTTAGCCATAGTTTAGCTTGGGGCTTTAGATTATTTTCTTCATTATTCATATCAAGCAAACTAGCTTGTTTAAACGTGCTCATTTAATGCTTGGAATTGCACTGGCTGTGTTCACTAGTTTGTACGAGGTCCTTGAAGACCTATCAATATTTTTTGGGATAGGAGTATACCTTTTGGCTTTGCATTTTGATATTCTGCAATGCCACTGCAAGATGTCACTCTTTTCCAATATCTGCTAAAAATTAAACAGGTGGTTTCAGAAAGCTCCTCAACTGTTTCCTTTTCATCTGCTTTCCTTTGGATTATCTCTGTGTGTGCAACAGAAAATGTGAAGTTTATCATATACTTCCCTACCACCCTTTTTGATGTCAATAGCAAAATTCTCCATCAGCATCAAATAGGGTAGATATATCTTCTTGCCTGATTTAAAATATAGTATATATACATATACTGAATATTTTTATACCAGTACTTTCCATTTTGCCATCTGCATTTACTTTATTAGAAAGGAGTCTCGTTTTCTTCTGAGTATGTTTTGAGTGGCTTTCAGTGTCTTTATCAGTATTGATTGTTTGCTTTCCTTATCTGTATTTTTCAGCATTCCCTTTCATCTATTCTTTATGCATCCAATCTTTATACATTGATTTTTTCTTTTTTTTTTTTATTAAATAGTAATGTTTAATCCTTTTTTTTTAAAGCAGTAGGCTTTTTGCCCGTAGGATTTATGCAAACTTTGATTTTAGAGCATTCTTGAACCACATTTAAAACTAGTCAGCTATGCCAAAAGTCGGTTTAATTTTTAGAAAACTGGTGGTTTTAAAGGCATAAATTTGTACACCCATAGGGGTGTCATATCTGTTTGCACAACACATATGTAATCAGATCATGATCATTGCTACCTAGGCAACAGTTAATTTTTAGGTCATGTTGTACTGATGATTGGCTTGCAGAATATTGCATCCCTTGGAAACAGGCATTTATTTTTTTCTAGGAGGAAAAAACTCTCTGCTCTAAACAGCAGCTATTTACTGTTAAATGTGTAGATGTCTTTTTGAGCAATTGCTGTAAAGTCATTTAAAAATGTGGAATACCTTTAAGCAATGGTGCTTAAAATTTAATGATATGGACTATTCAATTACCTGAACAAGTTACTCATCCAAGAAGGGGTCGTAACTTCAGAAGCAGATGATCAGCGCTCCAGAGCAGGAAGACAGGTAATATATCAGTTCAGAATTGCTTGGTTTGTGAGGGAATCATCCCATTTGATCTATATGCACTGTAGGGGTGACCCATGGTTTTGGGAGCACTCTGTCGTGCCTGGACTGGCAGCTTCAAGGCATGCAATTTTCCCTTCTCTGTGAAAGTGCAGCATTGTCAGGTGCGACTGGGACATGAGCTCGAGACTCTGGGACAATCTGGTTGGAAACAGCATCGCTTGGACAATCAGTCTGGTTCTGCCTGGCAATTCTTCTGTTGCTAAGGAGGGATGAAACGGGTGAACATGATGGCTTCTTGTTCTACAGACCTCTGACATTACAGCTTGGAGGCTCCTGCCCAACTGCTAATCCTTTTCTTGCTCTCTGCTGGCTGAGCTGATGCCCACCCAACTGCTCGTATAGTCACAGAGACTGTGTCAAGCCCTTGGAGGAACATTAATGTTGCCCAGGGTAGGAGAGGCCCCTTCTGATGTTCTGCATCCAGCGACTGGAAAATATCCCTCCACCTCCTTTGGTCAGAAAGGAGGCATTAGTTCAGATTATATTGCCATTTATTTGTCTGTAAGAGAGGAAGGTGGCACTTTGCATATTAATGGATTGAAATTATACATCCATTTTCAGCATTAAACAGGGCAAATGGTCACGAGATATTTATAGAAAGTTCCCAACCTTACAGTAAGTTTTTATATTTGAAACACTTGGGTAACATAACCACTCAGCTTTTTAAGTGGTTGCCATAGGAGGAAAGAGAAACATTTACATGCAGTGAAGGAGAACTAAAGCAAGTCTTGCAAGGTACTGTTCTGCACTGTCTCAGGCACTTCAGTGTCAATGGGGAATTGGGCATGGCAGGCATCCAAGTGCTCAACTTTTTACTACCAGTAATGTTCCCTCTAATGTTTTTCTCTTTGAGAGAAATTCATCAGATGTAAAACCTGAAGACACATTATACCATTCTGATCATCCTCCATTATGTGTTGATCCCTATGTGTTTTAATACAGTTTACCCCAAATGTTCAAAATTCACAAATCACAGTCCCATAAGTCATACTGAGTTAGAAGCTAGAACTTTCTAAGGAAGAAAATGTAAATAATAAAAAGCTTTTTTATTTCCTCCTCTTTTATAAGCTTTTACTCTGGATGAATCACTATCATAAGGATTCCTTTATGAAAACCAGGTCTAGATATTCCTGCTTGCCTTCCCCCTTCCCTTCCCTTCCCTTCCCTTCCCTTCCC
>JANZLQ010000008.1:3778275-3812594 GCA_026212715.1 Elanus axillaris | reverse complement strand
CCTTCCCTTCCCTTCCCTTCCCTTCCCTTCCCTTCCCTTCCCTTCCCTTCCCTTCCCTTCCCTTCCCTTCCCCTTTTGCCTTTATCTTCTTCTGCCCCTTCCTGTCTTTTTAAAATTTTTTTAATCGATGCTGACATTCTCAGAAATAATATGATCCTAAACTCCAAGAAAAACTCTCTGTATCACAAGCCTGCTAATGAAAGCCAAAGCATTAGCAATACTGGAATTTACCCTCATGGATGGGGTTCCCAGGCTGCTCTTTTGTTGCCTCTTTGAACAAGTTTTTGGAGGAACGATGCTTCTTTTCTCTCTTTCTGGTTAAGAGAAGCCCTGCGTAAGAATGCGTCCTGCTCCATTTTAGCTATAAGCTTCTTGTATATTGAAGAGAAAGATTATGAGTTATTCTCGTGTCTGGCTTCAGCTCTTTAAAGGAGGGAGGATAATTTTCTGTGTAAGGCATGACAGGTCTGTGAGATCATCTTCTAGCTTCCTGTGGGCCATAGCTTGAAAATATGATTAAATCCGGTATTTTTTTTAAATGATCACAAAAGATCCTTGACTATTTAACATAACCTGTAAAAAAGTTATTTTATGTTTTGGAGGGCTGACCATGGAGGTGGGTGTTATGTTTTAACCCCAGCTGGCAACTAAGCATCATGCAAGCCAGTTGCTCACTTCTCCCTACCCAGTGGGATGGGGGAGAGAATTGAAAAAAACCCCTGTGGGTTGAGATAAAGACACCTTAATAGGACAGGAAAGAAGAAAATAATAATGTTAAAGATAATAATGCTAATATTGATAATAATGATGATGGTGATGATGATGATAATAAAAGAACTGGAATATACAAAGCAAGTGATGCACAATGCAATTGCTTACCACTACACTGATCAATGCCTAGTTAGTTCCTGATCAGTGTTCCCCCCGTGGTCCACCCCGTTTATATACTAGGTATGACATCACATGGTATGGAATATCCCTTTGGTATCTGGGATGCTCCTGGGCACCTCCAGTAGTACCAGACCCCTACAGGACCCCCCTGCCTGCCCATCTGAAAATGCTCAGCTAAAGTGTGGGTGTCTGCTCTGGAGGGAGATGAATCCCTCCCCACACACTGCATAAGGAGCGGTCTATTAAGTTATTCTAAACATGGGCATCTCCTGTATCTCTGATGCCCTAAAGCATCTGAGACATTGGTACTGGGCTGACAGAGCTGATGTGATGCTCATGCCGTGAGGGCATGGTGTGGAGTGGTGGCTGGAGGTAGGCTGGGAGGCCCTCGGGCATCTCATATGGGACTAGAAACCAGCACGTGGACAAATGAACCTATTTCTGATGTATGGTCTAGATTCCCGTGGAGTATATTGGGAACTAAGACACCCAGCTCACAAGAAGACACCTTGAACCGTCTTAATCTGTGAACAGAATATGCCTTTGGTGTTATAAGGTATAAACACATACAATTTAAAACTTATTTATCCAGTGGTATTTGTACTACCAGATGTTACCCATCTTCACGAACTAAGGTGAGACATTCTCCTTGGTGTGAGAAAAAATCAAAGGCAATGATTGCATATACAATAGGGTTTTTTCGGCTCAGTTTCCAGAGTATTAATTTTTGTCTTTGTATGTCTGCTTTTTTTTTTTTAGTTCAGTGATGTATTTTGAAATTTGTATTGCACACTTTCTAAATTCCCAAAAGCATTATTAGAAAAGCACACCAAATTATGGGTTTTCAATAGCAAGATGCATATCTGCCTGTTCGCATATGCATTTTATGTAAAAAGATGAGCATGCTTCTAATTTGCTCACTACTGTGTGACCTTTGTATTATGGTTTTGCTACGAGAGTTTCGAAAATTGTTTCAGACCAGTGGATCACGTCTGAAGGAACAAAACAGCAAATATATTGTTGCTTTTTATTAAGGCTAATACATGCTAATAAATGCTAATGTCATTTTCTAAAGTGCCAAGTAGTGATATCAGACTCCAGTATAAGAATCAGTAGATTAGTCTCAGGTAGGCGAGGGATGGATAAACCACTAAGCTCAAAGATCACAGATTAAATAGGAAAATGGAAAACTCAGGGAAGGGCATATTTCAAAACACCACAGTCAGATTGCTTTTTGTGGCTGTGGGTGCCTGTCCAGATCTTCCCTGTTCTTCCCAAGGGCTCATGGTTCCATAGGTCCCGTGCTTCCGCCAGCCCCATGGGGCCACCTCTGGCACCCACTGGCATCTGAAATAGTGGTGGACGCTTGTGTGTGGGCCGCTGGATGGAGCAGGTGAAGGACTGAGGTTTTGCTGCCTGTGGAGATCATTAGGACACATTTGGCCTGGCTGTGCTGCTTTTCCCCAGCAGACAGATGCCTGGTGTCTTCCCCGTGCTGTCGGAACATCCCCTCCTGCTCTAGATGGATTCCTCTGCTCCGGGGAGTCCCAGGATACCCCATTGAGGCAAGTTTTCCAATACCACTGAAAGCAGAGACGTTATGTGATCCCAGGTGTGGCTCTGAAGGTCACTCTATTTCATGTAAGAAATGTCCAAGTCTAGTCTTCCCAGCATACACACAGGGAGGTTTTACTCTGCCTTGTAAGGATAAAACAGGTATCTCCCCTGACTAAACTGGAATCCCAGAAGTTAAGTATACCTGTGAATAAAGCAAAAGAGTGAAGAAATACTCTCAGCATGAAGTAAGTCAGCCATGAAAAAATATTGCAAAAGATAGGGAAAAATTAAAGGCCAAGGTTTCAGTTGTTACAGATCCTTGTTAACCAAGAAAAGAACAGAACGCCAGATTTTTCTCTCGGGGCTAGCAGCAATTTCTACCATATTTTAGGTGAGCAACAGGATTGCAAGGTTTTTACATGTTCTTTTCTTCTGGTTGAGACAGACAACTGCTTATCGCAAGAGCTCCTATTTGTTATGCCCCAGGTGGGAAGCGAATGATGCACAAATGTAATTCTTTCTTTCTGCTGTAATCCTGAGACCTGCCCCAGCAGGCTGTGATAACAGCTGCCCACCCACAAACACAGAGCCATGCGATAAGGTTATTGTGAAAAAGATTGGTTAATTGGATTAATTGTACAATAACATAGACTGTCAGGAAGAGTCACTGGGAAACAGAAATCTCGTAACAGGCAAGAATTATTTTTTTAAATTGTCACTTCAGCAGAGAAGGGAGCTAGATTTCCATTGCAGGTTTGGGGTTTTTTTCACACTCAGAAATCAACTTTTCTAGAGAGCTGATGTCTTGGATGAGGCTGGGTGAATCTGAGCCCTGCCCATGCCGCAAAGCTTTTGAAAGCAAGGCTTTTGGTGTCCAGGGCTGGTACCACGGCTGCAGAAACCTCTTGTGGTGCAGCCGACACAACTACTGCAAAAGCTGGAAGTGAGAACCATTAAAAGCTAAGCAAAGGAGCCATCACTGTCTTTATCTCTCCCTTTATTATTTGTAAAGTATTTGGAAGAAGGCAGTTGCTCTAAGCATTTTTCAGCCCTTTCTCAGCCTTGTTGCTACTTTTCTATCCACTTTTAACCAGAGTACTATAACAGCACAATTGCCAAGAGATAGGATATTTTCTGTTCCTTAAAATCAGAGGCTTGCTGTGCCGTGCTAGTTTTGCTACCCATTAGTCAGAGGGAAATCTGATGTTTTTTCTTGTCTGATACATTGAAAAACGCCCCATCTAAGGAATTAGAGAAAGAAAATGGTGACTGAACATACAAAATAGACAGCGAGATGACAGCTGGATGATGGCAATAATATGTAATCTTGAGAATGAATTTTGTTCATTAAGCCTGCAGGGATCCCACACTCAGCTTCTGTAAAACAAGGTCTTTAAAAATTGCACTTAAAGACTAAAATGGCCATAATACTTCCTTTTGTAAGTGATGAGGCATCACTTCAAGTTAAAAACATGAAATACGGCTCTGCAAGGTGACTTGGGTCTGTGCGACGAGGACCCAAAGATACGAGCTCCTTTCAAAGATGGTTGTCATTGAGAAGTTCTGGACTGAAGCTATGAGAGTAAGAGAAGTTGCATCTCTCTTTAAATAATACAGAGAAGCAGTTGCATTTTGGTGTCTGGTGCTACTAGCTGCATTCCGTATGCCATCCACATTTTAAAATCCTCTCATGAGGTGCCCTTTTTTCCTTTTACTGTGTTTCCATTTCTGAAGTGGAACTCTGGACCCACTGAAATCTGCAGAAGTCATTACTTGTCTCTTGGCAAGTAGTCATATTTCGTTCACCTCAGCAGCTTCAAAATCTGCCCTTTCTTATGTATTCAAGATAATTTCTTGTTCACATAACCCTTCCTCCTTCCTTGCTAAAAAAAAGCCTTCTCATTCTTCCATCTTCTTCACTGGTGGCACTGGCAGTAGGTACAAGCAGATGCTCAAAGGGCACGGTGACTTTGGTAACAGATAGCATTAGCTCTATTATTGGCACAATTAGCAGTTGTGTACTGAGGGGTTATGTATACTTTGGAGTATGAGGGAGCTAAATGACCATGTTTGCAAGCAGGGACAGATGACTTGATCAATCCATACATTCACTTTCTTTTTCATATTTAAATGACTTTTTCAGATTTGTTAATAAACAATAGAAAGACATTGAGTAAATCAGTCATACATTAAGTTGCTGGGGCATCATTTTATTCATATAAGGTACCTTTGCACAAATCAGCAAGAACTGGTCAAAAACCCAGTTATATCTTTCACCCACACTTGCAGTAGTTAGTCTTGTTTGCAAATGTGTGTAGTAGGGAAAGCCAAGCTTCAAAAAATGGGTGACTATATTTACTACACAGAGACGTGTTAATAAATAGACTGCGAGAAGGAAAACAAGTTAAATGGTATGGGCAAAAATCAGTTGAGCCTGTGTAAACTCATCAGTTAAACCTCGCAGAGCCTGGGGCAGTCTGCATGGGAGCTGTGACCTCTGCTGTTGCTGACTGAGACCAGGCTTTTCTAATTAATGTGACTCTCCAGGGACCACTGAATTGATGATGAGTTTTGTGCAGGTACCTGATCACCATTGCAAACAGAAGCCCAGAAATTCAGATTGCAGGTGTTTCACTATATGCTGCTGAGACGTATTTTCTCTCTGCATGTAAAACATGGAGTCCTACAAAAGAGCTGCCCAGGCACTGCTCTGAAAATTCAGCCCACACAAGTCAGCTTCTTCTTCATTCTTGTTATTCAGCCTTACTGAACCTGAGCGTGAACTTCCATATATATGATTTTATTTAAGCAATAAATTACATACTCCATAAGAGTGTATTTTCTCATAATTTCCAATAGTATTTAAATACACCAGAGGTTTTTGCTTCGTGCACTTTTGGTAGGAGGTTGTTGCATATGGACACTTTTGCCTCAACAGCGGAGAGGAATATCTTATTAAAATTGATGGTTTCTACTACATGACCTTTTCAAAAAGCGTTTTACATTTTACGTAAGGTTTCCAAGCAGTTGAAAGCCTACTCTTCACACTACATTTCTGCCTCATTTAATTTCCCCACTCCTTTTCTGTCCTGAAACAATTAGAAACCAGACAGACTCTACTCTAGCTTTGAAGGAGAGACTACTTCTTCATGGAAAGCAGACAGGACCTTCTTGGAAACCACATTATCATTATATACTTACACAGATGGAGATACAGGCAACCAGTGACTAAACAAAAAATCTGGGCTGCCTCTCCACTGGGAAAATTAGAAGTGTCAGAGCATGAGCCCAGGCGCTGGGATGTAGCTGTGATTCTGAGGAGCTGTTAGAAGAGTGCCCGCCGCGCCTTTGGGCCACACCAGACCGTACCAGTTTCAATTGCATAGGCTGGCTCCTGGCTTCACATTCCCCTGAGCAAACCGACAAATATTCACATTCTTCTCAATGATGTGTCTTAAGCAAATTTCAAATACCTCTTGGGATGAAGTCACAGTTCAGGCACCTCGGCCAAGGAAGCTGTTCAGAAAAGAAAAAAGGGTGTGGGAAGAAGCAGGTGGAAATCTGGAAATAGTTTTGCCCTCACTACGGTAAGATGAAACCAGAGATACAAGTGAGGGGATGCTCTGCACTAGCTAGATGAACGCCCATGGGGAGAGAGCTGGAGAAGGGCTGCAGAGAGGACCCAGGGTTTCAGCTGCCACGGCTGAAGAAGCCACAGGGGCAAAATTAAAAAAAAAAAGAAAACAACAACAAAAAAAAGGGTGATGTCCAAAAGCTTTGGAGATGCAAGGAGTTGGTTGCAATGTTGAGGCTGCGGGAGGATTCTCACTGAATTAGCCCTCGGTGAGAGGTGGAGGTCCTCAGCAGCCAGCTCACACTTTTCTATGCAATTTCACCAAGAAATTTCAAAACACACCCTGGTGTTTGCCTCTGCAGTGGCATTGCCCCCATTTTCTGAGGAGAGGAATGTGTGGGCGAAAGGTACAGAACAGTGACACAAGGGTTAACATCCCCGGGGAACTTCATTTTAATGTTCCTTTCTCAGAAGTGCATTTCTGGTGCCATGCTGGGATGCTAACAGATGAAGCATGTCTGGCTCCATGTCCCTTAATATTGCAACCTTTTATCTTCTGGTCCAGTGAGGAAGTGGTGCAGAACAGAAATGCCACCCATACTGTGACAATTCAATTGTTGTTTTATATTTTAAAAATATCCTGTTGTTCATGGAAATATGACACCACCAGAAACCCAATAGGAACTAGCTGGAATTATTCACTTGCCTTAAACACCAGGTTTTTATCTGCAGCAAATCCATATTTCCTTTGTAAATATCTGCCAGTGATGGGACCAGTTGGATTAAAATAACTGGGGAGTTAAAGTATCAACCCAGGAAAAGAAGTTCATTATAAGCAGTGCAAGGCCAAAAGGAAGCCATCCAAAAATGCTGTTATTGTTTCTTAACTTTTTGGTGTATCTTAGAACACAAACTGAGGTTTGACATTAAATGACATACACTAATCCTAACAGCTTGTGTCCTTATGTTTTTAAAATATATCAGTGACATATTTTGCTCTACTGTCACAATTTAAGATTTTTGCATTTCCATCTCAGCATTTAAAATATGTTTGCTGCAGGTGGAAAGGATGATGGCAAAACACTTCAGAACTGCTGCCGAATATATTGACCTTGAACTAGATCTCTCTTGCCGGCAGCCAAAGGCTGGCTACTGCTGCACCTCAGCCAGGGTTGGCTGATGGACAGCTTCTAAACATGAAGGTGAGCCACAGTGGGTGACAAAACATATGCGCGTGCACATACAAGGCTGAACCCATGTTTGTACATACTTCAAGAAATATGAGGCTTGATGTCCTGAGCATTTGTGTAAGTCACTTGTGTCCATTTGATACTGTGAACAACTAACAGTGGGACCCTACGAAACCACCCAAAACAAAGCGGTAAGAGGTATTTGAAACAAAATCTCTGGTTACAAGAATAAGCCTGTATCCTTTTCTACACTACATAACACACAGTTGTATATCAACTATGCAAGCAAGGAAAATTGCTTTTCTATGAAATAACTGATTTTGAAATTGCAGAGCAGGTAGGTACACTGTATGTTTTAAAAGAAATTTGTAATTTAAGTGTTCTCCTCAATAAAAAGGGAATGATATTTATTTAATAGGCTTTTATTTCTGGAATTGCTAAATCCTTTACTGCTACATTGCAGTAAGAGAAAGCCAAGTGATTATTGATGTGTGCTCTAATTAATCATTTTCCTCTTTTTCCAGATCTGTGCCAGGACCATCACTGCTCCTATTTTAATAACAGAAGATAGAAAAATAGGTATAATTTAAAACTATTGCTTTGTATAACATGGGTGGGGGTGTAGACAACCAGACAAAATCAAGCAGACAAGCAGAGACAAAATGATTAATGATTTGTTCAAAAAACACCATTGATTTAATAATTTGGGGCTGAATGATGTGTATTTTGGAAAGACCAATTAGCTGGTGGCTAGGAGGAGATAACTGTGTGTGGAGTGTCCTTGCTGAGTGCGTAAAGACAGCGGTATCTAAAGGTTAAAAACAGATGCATGAGAACCTGCTAGGAAACAATTCAGGCCTGAACATGCATGAGGTCAAGTGTGAAAACTGTTTCCTGCTTATTCTGTTTCTTATCTCCAAGCAGAGAAGAAATCAATAATCCCATATAGTGCACACTTCTGAATAAGAACTAACCACCCCATTCTGAGTAGCCCATTCACATGAGCTCCAGGCATTGTTAATAAAAAAAAAAGAAATAAAGGATCTTTTTTCTCCACTGCCACAAATTAGGAACAGTATTTTACTTCTTCCCCTTGGTGTTGCTTTAAATACAGGTTAGCTCATGGCCATTGCACACCTGAGAGGGACACGGAAGGTAACGTACAGCTATTTGGATATAAAATGAAAATACATCCCACGACTGCTTTGACTTCAGCAGAGTCTGCAGGCAAAGCTGAAACATCCCAGAATGGGAGAATTATTTGCCCTAATTCATGGAGCAGCATTTTACCATTCTCCTCTCCTTCCCTGTCCTTCTCTCTCCCTTTAAACAGAGGCAACTGCCTACAGGAGCTGAGGCAGGGACTCGTAGACCCCATTCCATCAGTCAGGTCCTTCCAGCCCAGATGATTTTCTTTTCTCTGATAGCAAACATTGATTTTCTTAGTTTTGTTTCTTTGGAGCTTTACTCTCCAAGGCTCCGTTCGCTCTCATTGTGCTGCTGCAGATCATCAATAACAGCAAGGAAAACTCTGACAATAACGCGGGCTACTTACCTGCTGCTTTCAAGCCAACAGAGAAAACAAAAGCACAAAAGGAAGCAGGAGGAAGATGCTCCGGTGGTTAATCCCTTCTTAAACCCCTCCTCTAGTGTGATGCTAGCAGCAAAACTTGTCAGTGGTCAGGCTGCAGCTGAGCAGAGACCTCTGCCTAACGCAGCGGCCGGCAGCATCGCTTCAGTTTGCTGGTCTCTTGTGCATCTCCATCCCATCTACCCATCCCTTGTAAACTCTTTTGGGTAGGGACCATCTTTTCAACTGCTCTGTCACGCAGAAATACCACACTGTTCATGCTGTTTAAACCCGATACAGATCAAAGAGGTTTACTTATTATCGACGTGTAAGTAATGAGCAACCACTGAAGCATACGTTCAAGACGAACGAGCGCAACAGGTAAACCACAGCGCTAGACTTGGAAAAAAACCTTAATAAACTCCTACAAATTTCTAAAGGCCCTTCCACAATGAAACCTGGGATGTTTTAATGCTCTGCCATCACGCGCTCCCCTTGGCCGTGGGGATGCCCTGGGTGAGCCCTCCTCCAGCGCGGCGTGCGGGTGCCTCAGCCCCATGGGTGGTCTTGCTGCTCCCCCCAACCTGCTGAACCACCAAGTGAGCCCCTGGGGTTCCTGGCATTACCAGAGAGCCATCTCTGCTGCCTCCTGTTTGACAGGTTTAGCCTAACTTAATCCCTGGCCCTTACTTAAAAGATCAGGTTGTGCTGCTCGTTATGCTTGTGTTCCCGCGCCCTGCAGCAGGAAGGCATAAAATGTGGGTTATTTGCAGAGTGCCTGTAGTCACCACTGAGCAGCACGGAGATGCTGATGTGCCAGTGTTAATATCTGGACTTGGCGACACAGAGGTTGAGAAGGTCAGTTTGGTTTCTTGTTTTGCAGGCAGAACATAAACTGCTTGAACTTTCTGTTTTTAATGGAAGGATCTCAGGATTTAGCTACCACTGCTACAACAAAAGACTTTTCCAGAACCATCCTCTTCTGAGGCTTAGAGATATTTATCTGATTTCCATCCTAAACATATTCATGACCACTTTCTACCCACTGGTGCTTGCACGAGCAATGTTCATTAGTCTGAATAACAGCTATTTCACAGGCTGCAGCACTGGAGGCCTGGTAGGAAGCCCCAATAGCCAGGCAGACTTCTGGGCATCCTAAATCCATTTTTCAAGGAATTCTTCAAGGCTAGGGGAACAGCTTGGTGAAAGAGCTGTGTGGAAGCCAGACTCTCAGCTGGGGGGGAATGCTAGCAACTGTAGGAAAGATTTTTGGATGAAAACCAATAAATGCATTATTATACAGGATTTTACATGCAGTGGGACACAGTCAGCTTCACTTGAGAATGGAAGCCAAATTTTTCTTGGCCATTATCCTATCTCCCACACCTGATGCAAGGTGGCTTCCAAGGGAAGGAAGAAAGAAACTCTCCAGAAGAAAGTTGAATTTTCATCTAGAGATTTAGCTACACTAACTTAGATTTTATTAAATAAAAGGAAGATTATTGCTTTAGCTTGCATGCAGGAACACTTAACTCAGCATGTAACACTTTGCCAGTGTCAATGTGTTGTCCCAGAAAAGCCTCCATGACAGTCCCCAGAACTGCAAGAAGTGAAGAAGTGATTTGTGGCTTTGTATCTGTGAACTGGTTGTGCTCATTAACGGTGCTCTTGGGAGGCAGTGAGAGGTCAGCAGCTCTGCTACCAACCAGCCTCTACATCAGAACACAACCTGCACCCCATTGCTGTGTCCCCTTCTTCTAACCGGGGGCACTTGAGAAGGTTGCAGCTTCAAGAATCTCAAGATGGTCAACAAAACTCCCATGCAGGCACATTACCCGCTGTCTCTTCTCAGTATGCTCATTGGTTCTCAGCTGATGAAACAATCTCTTTTCCATGCATGGCCAAAACACAATTTTCAGCTTCTATTGGGGTATCTTCTTCCATTTCATGATGTGTGGCCAAATCAAGTCATCAAAGGCTTCTCTGGCACAAACAATGTTGAAGCCAATAGCAGCAATAAACTCTAATTTGATTGCCCCAGACTAAGGATACTACCTTGTCCAGGTTTCTCCAAAATTTAGTATAAGATGCTGAAGTTAAGTCACAATTTCTTATTGCCACCCTTAGAGAAGTTCTGGAGCTGCTGCTGCTCCTTCCAGACTGATATCAGCCTGGAGGTGCCTCTGCAGACAGGCATGCCCTGTCTATAGTAGATTCACTTCCAGTTTTTAAGTGTCCTGGATATCTGCCTATAGCACCCAGTTTTGCCTGTGTTTGCTTAACAAGCAGGCACTCTTCAACAGTTCTCCTACCTAAGGCTAGTGAGCCACCTTGCTCTCTGCAAGAAGGAGAAAATTGTTTCCATAGTTTTCATATCATCAGCTTTCCAAACCACATCAAGAAACTATTTTGAGGATTTTTTTTTCCCTTCTTTTTACTCGATTTGTATAAAGTGCAAACATTCACTGTTAGCTTTGGTTTTAAATATTGCCTTCTCAGAGTTCACTGATGACTTTCAGATAGGTGGGAACATGTTATGCCTCTGGCAGACATCCTGGGAAATTTATGAGTGCAACAAGCCTCCAGTTCTTCAGTCTTTGAATAAACTTACACGTCAGCATAACGAGAACAGCAAGCTGCTGTTGCTAGTCAGGGACCTTATAAGACTGCCCAAGGATGGGTGGTTCTGGAAATTAATAACCTTCATACTTTAAGTTCTGCTTTTAAAATGTAGATGAAAATAGTTATCCATGGATGTGAAACCAGATCGAAATGAATGAGCAAAACTCTGGAAACAGATTTACATGTGTGGGTCATTTATCAGCTTGGGAAAGGCAAGTAAGTGAGCTGGCTGATAAATAGTTTTACTTAAGTGCATACAGCAAAATTAGGAGACATTCCTGCTGAAGGCTGACTCCTACCATTTCGGATTCATATGGCAGGACATGCAGTGCCAGGATTTTGTCTTTGAGGAAAGAACCACTTGAGCTGGAAATATAGTTTTAAGTACGGGGTGGATTTTATGCATAAATACAAGGCAGTTTTCCTTCTGGAATTCAGAAGCTGATTAAGGTGTCATGTTTCAGGTCATTGCATATCACTAATGGACATCTTACAAGATTACTCATGTCATTTATGTATATTTTGCATGTCGGAGCCTGTGCCTGGACTTGCGTAGTGGAGTCATACTTCCATATCGGATCCTATGATGAGGCTCTGCCCTTGGGCTGTTGCTTGATGAGGAAGGCAACATGGTATTTGGCTGTTGTTGAGGGAGTCTGGGACCAAGCTGAACTTCTTTTGAACATGGGGCTGTGCCAAAGACCCCAGATATTTCCATGTGGAGGACGACACAGAAGGAGGAAGAGCCCCAGTGGCACGAGGGCGTGGAGTAGAAAGCACCTGGGCAAGTCTCCCCCTCAACAGTGGCATCATCTGTTAAGGAGAGACTCTCACCCCACCGAGCTGTTCACGTTTAGACCCATTAACTGCAGTCTACAAAGGGACAGTCCTCAGCCACTCTACAGCCATCGCCAGATACCTCCAGACTACTGTCAGTGAAAACTTTTCCCACTTTCCATAACTCAGGAGCCAGTGCTCAGATGTCTTCTAGTGCTTCAGAGGAAGCCAATTTTGGTAAAAAAAAAAGCATTTTAGTTGAAAGTAGGAACAGTAGCTCTTCTGTTGGAGAGGACAGGAGCAAGGCACCTGCAGGGCTGGGAGGGTCACCTAACATTTTGACAGGAGCACTTCTGCTCAGGGATTTGGGAAACACAGGCAAGTTCTTCCGTGGTATCCTAAGACCCAGTTCCTGGAGAGGCACCAGGTTGTGGGGTGCTGAGAGGCAGCTGCAGAAGTCTTAGTGCCTGGTACATGTAGCAGAGCATGGATATCAGTGGGGATCTTGGTTATGGGCACATGAGATCTGCAGCGCTGCCTTACGTGGGTGGCCTTGGTAAGCACTTTCCTCAATGCCTGGGTGCGTGACGGCTATGTGCCAGGGGCTGGGCACATCCCTACAACAGCGTTTTCAAAAATACTCAGTTCCTGCTGGAGTTGAGGAATGTCTGAATGAATCTCCATGTTCATAATGGTGTGGCCCCAGGCTTTTCTCCAGAGGACCTTAAAGATTCTGGGCCTTAAAGTCCTTGGGGCAAAGACTGCCTCTTTCTGCATATTTTTAGAGCATCAGGAGACCTGAGCTTAGCAGGAGCTGTCAAAAAAAGCATTGCTTTTTGGTGGCTCCCAGGTAAATACAGAAAAAAAAGACCATTCTTGGCAAGGAGGGCTTTCTCTGAAAACAAGGAGATGCTAAAAGAATTATTATTTGGAGCCTGAAAGGCTTGACTTTGCAAAGTCAGAGTAATTTTAAAGTTAGCTACTTCAAGGTTTGTTTTAAGTGGATTTTTTCAGCATTTATCGCAGCAAAAGAACAGGTGGTCAGAGTTTTCATGTTTGGCGGCTCATATTGCATTTATGCTTACATGTCCTGCAGTGCCCCACATCAGTAGGAAACAGCACTGTAAAATAATAAAAAAGAAATTAAAATCTGCTTTTATGCTGTATTGTTGTTTTGTCTATTGTTGCTAACAGAGATTCACAGGAGAAGAGTAGCAATTAAAAAACTGCTGGAGTGGCTTCAGGTCATTTTTAATTATTTGTGACACTAGGAATGAAATGCTAATTGCAAGTCAATGTAGTGAAGGCTTACTACTACTGCAGAAACTCCTGCCAGAAAAGCTCCAGCCATGTTATCACAGAGATCACACACTTCACTGCTTCTGGGAAACATCACACCCAAGGGGACGCAATCGAAGGAAAACGTGCCTCAGATGAGCACACGTGTCGAAGGAGAGGATGACTGGGACACTAAAGCTAGAGGAAGAATTCAACCCAGAGCGAACCCCTAGGACACACCAGGTATGAAGACATTTGGGAAGGATGTATGAGGGTCCATTTGTATTGGTGGTAGCCTGCAGGGAGATGCTGTATCTAATGCACAGGAAACATGCAAGACCTTCACACCCAACCAAATGCAAGGAGAAAGTTGTTACTGCTCCTTGGTTTGGCCAATGATGAGCCATCGGTGCCCCACATCACCAAACTGGCTTCATGGCAACTGGCTTTTAAAAAAAAGCAAGGTGAAGAAAGGGATGGAAAAGCGTGTTTCTGGAATCAGAAGGTCACACATTCAGTCCCTGAATAGAACTTGTCAAAGGTCCCTGGGTGAGATGCAGGTCTTTTTTAGGCCTTTTGTTTTATTTTTAGATCTGATAGGTTTCTACTGGCTCGATCCATTCTCTATTTCCTCTCATCAAAGTAAAAAGGCAAAAAGCTTTCCCACTACGTGCCACACAACGCGAGAGCTATTGTTCACCCCAGTACAACTAACTATATCAAAAAAGGCTTGTCTTCTACTTTCTCTAATATTTCAATATATATAAATTTTACTTATATGAAACATTATTATAATACATCAGAAATAGAAAGCAAATACTGCTAGTGGGACTGTGCTGATCAATACTGATGTATCTCCTTTGTATTGCTTAATACTGAAGGAGCCAATCAAAAAGTCACGAATACTGTTAAAGGATTTTTTTCCACTCAAGTATTTTAAAGTTTCTCTTGTAGCTGCTGTTACAGACCTAACCGTAAAACCAGAAGATTGTCTGCACTGAGCCAAGTTAAGGATCCAATATCCTGTCTTTGGCAGAGAGCAATAACAGATGCTCGGAGAAAGAATGTAAGAAATAGTGCATTTATAGAGTGATCTTTCCCCTGGTATGCACTCACCATTTCCAGCAATAACCATTTAAGAGTTTCCCGTGCCAGCCGTGGCATCCAGACCATCACGTTTAATGAGGGACTCCTCTCGCTGGGCTGTCACCAGGTTGTTGTAATTAGGTCCTGAGTAATTCTGCGCCAGCTGGAGCTGGGCAGAGTCCAGACGGCTCCTTTTCAGGGCTCTGAGGCGCAGTCCTGGGGGACAGACCTCCCGTCTGGCATCCTCCCGCGAAAGCCGGACCTGCCACTCATCCGCTCCCCGGGCGGCCAGCGGCTGGTGTGTGCCGAGTGCCGGCCACTGGCACGGCCGCCCTCAAACCTGCCCCTGCACAGGTGCTCTGGTTTGTGAGGTTGTTCCTCGGGGTGAAGTGACAATTAAAGGAAAACAACAAAAAAAAAAAAAGAAAAAAAAAAGGAATATGAAACACAAAGCTTTCCATGAGCCTTCCTGGTAACTTTTACTGCTGGAGAGCTGTAATATTGCGTGTTTCAGGAAAAAGACGTAAAGCCTATGCATGCTTCCCTATAGTTTACTGATATAGTTTTCCAGGAACTGAACATTCTTTCTGAATGTGTTAAGTGACTGAATGACTGCTGCTTCTCTTAAGTCTTAAGACATGACTTTCTAGAACATGTATAGATCCAGTTTCGAGAAGTCTTGAGTTTTTCTTCCCTCCCCTTATTTCTCCCTTTGGGCTCAGACCTGCTAACACCCTCCCTATATCCCCTCGTGAGAGGCCTCGCTATGCGTTTGGGGGTGTTCAGCGTCCGTGTAACCACTCAAGTGCCAGGTACCCAATTAAAAAATCCCAAACTACTTCCAGAACATTTTATTCTGGAGCCGTGGACAAGCTGTATTTCACTGTGGTCAAACCCTGAGACAGCACTGCTGGGCTCAGCTTCCTCCCAGCTCCTGCGTCAGGGCTCCCCGAAAGCTGCCTATTACCGAGATGTGCTTTTTTATGCTGATTTTTTCCTCCATCTGGGAGAATGCAGCTCTGTAATTCTACTTGGTGTGGTGCAGGATTTGTGAACTTGACAACATCAGGACTGAGGATATGACTGAACCGATGGCCGGGCCTGCAGTCAATCAGCAAACCAAAGCTTAGCTATTAGAGTTAGAGGCCCTTGGGTGCTGCCTTACATCCATATACCCGCTGATGGGCTCAGTCCTCACACACTGTATTTTTGGGACTATCGTCTAATTGATTCAAGTTCAAGAACCAAACAACGTGTTTGCTTCAAGGCAGACAAAGCTGTTGAGACCTTACCAGTCCCTCACACCCCAGGCCTTGAACAACCGGCTGGGTCAGCCTAAGGGAGAAGCCCGTAGCTTTCGAACTGCAACAGGGATCACTTTGGTGAAGGGTCCAGTGATGTTAAGAGATGTCTCGGCCACCCCAGGTGAGTTACTCTGCTGGATGCTGCTTTGCCACAGAAGCGAAGCAGCCCTGAGGGTTATCCAGCACCCGAAGAGCAGAGCATTCTGAAACGTGACTTACCTGCAAGCATGTGCTGAGTTTCATCCATCAATACTCACAAAAAGGCAGATCATGGAAAAGTGAAGGATTTGGAAGATCCTTTTTGGCCCCATTGTGAGGGCTGAACAGGTAAAAGCATGGGAGGAAGCACATATGACAACTACAAAAGAAAGCGGTAAGCACCCTTGATTAGGAGGCTGTCATGTTAGAGAACTGCTGCTTGTGCTTTTATTATCTCCTTCCACCCATTGCTCTGTAACAGAAAAGCCTCATCAGAGACCAACCTCACTCTCTTTTCCACTATCTCAACATATCATAGATTTTTTTCCAGGGCTACTATAGATCAGTCCTTTTCACCTGACTAACCTCCACACCAACAAGCCTCATAGAGCTTCAGCCCGGTTTCTTTGTTTGAGGGAGAGCAGTTTTACTGAAGAGGTTGACACCTGAAATAAAGCAGGGTGTTATGGTTCTGGCTTTTGGTTTCACGAATGCCCTTGGCTTTGAAGCAGTCTGAGATACCTGATACGCCATCAACTACAAGAGGAAACATTTTTTCCTTTGTGCTCTAAGGAATTCATTCTCCCTCTGACTATTAATTTTGCAGCGTACTATGCACTCGCTTGCAGGTGTTAGTAAAATTTTTGTGCCAGTTAAAGCTCTGGCTTGGCACAGAGATCATACAGCTTTGCAAGTTGCTTTTCTCCTGTCCAGAGAATGTGTTTCCCTCGTATTTCTGCACCTCAGCTTTGGGGACAGCACCGTGCTAAACAGTGGCACGACCCGTCCTCAGCTGCTCCGTATCATTTTGAAAAGAAGCTACTGGAGACATAGTAGAGCTAACCGTTGTCCCTGATTAGCCAGCCTTGCACCGCTGATGTGGTGAACTCACCCTTTCTACTGCATGTGACAGTGGTCCCAGTATTGTCCCATGCCCTTTGAAAATAGCCCTTAAAGCCCCCCCGGCTACCATAACGCCCCTTGCATTGGACACTCTCTCCATGGCTGTGCCCACCACCACCGTGACAACCCCGGCACCTTGCGCACTAGTCCCACGCCAGCTGGCCAGCAGTCGGTGGTGACGGCGGGACGGCAAACTCCCGCAAGGCCTTGCCTACTCACTTGCTTGAGACGAAAACCAGTGTCTGCAGGGAAGCTCTGTAAAGATTTCCTGAAAAATGCTTTTATGCCTCTTAGATTCTACCTCCACCGCTGGCCATTGCACAGCTTTAGCAGGACTGGCAGCCGTAGCAGAGCTCTCCCAAGGAGCGACACCCAGGAAAACACATCCAGACCCTCCTCAAGTGCAGCTTTCTCTCCTTCCTCCTTCCTCCGTGCCCTGTGCTGCCCCGATCCTCTACCCACTGCACGACTCTCACTTTGCAGCAGTCTGCTTATATTTATCAACAGAATGACCACAGAAATTTCCTGGAATTTCCTCCACATCTGCTGACCCTTAGCTCCTCCACCCCAGCTAAATGTTGGGGGAAATGGAAAAGAAAACTGGAGGGTTTTTACTCCAATTTGGGCTCCAGATTACTTTTTCTGCAGCGCACAGGAAAGAAAAATCTCTCTTGCTCTTGCCACTTCTCTAAGCACGCAGAAGCTGAGCAGTGCAGGTGGTGTTTAACCGTGACGCTAAATGCGGTCACAACAGCAAATGTGCCCTCGCTGCAAGGCAGCAGTACATTGCGTGCTCACAGGTTGTGTGCCAGTTCCCACACATCACTTAGCAGTGCACTTGCAGCAAATTTCAGATGCAAATGTGCACTGAAGTTTTAAAATGAGTCCTACACAATCCAAGTCAGCTAATCCCTTGGTGAGACAGCTCACCCAGCAAATATTTTGATACGGCATAAAGTCTTGTGGTTTGTGTCAGGTGAACACTTGAGGGGGAAGCCCAAACTAACTAGCGTAACCATTAACGTTAAGCAAAGATGTGGGCCTGCAGCTGAATGTGAGTGAACCACACCTGGACAAGTCACTGCACACAGCTGGGTATGGCACATATGTGGGCATGTGAAGTGGAAATAAACCACATTATCTTAAAATGCCCATTAGGGACGGACACCATGGGCGCACTGCAGCCAAAGGGAAACTTCATGCTGCTTTCAATGGATGTTGTGCACCATCCTGTGCTTTTTTCCCCCTCTCCTTCTTACTGTAAAAATTGTTATGAAAAATAACCCCAAGCACTCCTTGCTTTTCATGCTAAAGCACAGAAAGCAAGCTGCACTTTCAAATGTTTCTTGAAATCATTAACCATCAACAAATATAATCTGTAACAGTATTTTTCATCTAACCATAGCTTGTAAGTGAACATACGTAGATGCTTACAGTCAGGCAAAGAAAATCCAGAAATGAAAAGCAGGCACCTTAAAAAGCAGGTGTTGCAATTCAAATTATTGAGTATAATTTCTGTGTCCAAGAAATTAAATATGCATTTATTTTGTGGCATAAGATTTCTCCTGTCCTTAGCTATTTGTTTCTTCAACTTTAGGAGCTAGACTTTGAAAATAGTGTCACTCCTGAATTTCCCTGGGAATTGAAATGCAAATATAATCTGAGTTCCAGCTGACATGCAAATACCACAATCATTGGAGACAGAGAAAATGAAACGTTGTTGCTAACTCAATCTTCTGTTACAACTTCTGTGCACATCACATACAAGTGGGAATGCAAATGTCATTAGTCTCCCAAAAAGTCATGTTTCCAAAAACAAAATAAAGCATTTTTTTGGTAAGAACTACAAGGTTAATGAAAGGTCCCTTGTCGTATAATGATGCTAGAAATTTACTGTCACTGTGGTATCTAAATAGTCTACAAAGCAAAAAAAAAAAAAATAATTAAACTTCTGTCACAAAGATGAGCAGCCTACTAATGTGTGTGTGTGTGTGTGCACGTGTGGGCGCGTGTGTGCACAGACAGCCAATGTAAAGTAACGCTAGCCCTCTAGTGTTAAAAAAGAGTTTAAATTTGTCATAGTTCTGCGATACCTTAGTAGAAGGCTTAGCTATTGAAAATCTGTCTTTGGCATTTCTGACTGAGCGGCCCAGGGGGGCTGTAACGTTTAATTACAACTGTGGATGACCGAACATACATTAAAATAAAAACCTGTAGCTAGATTGGCTCAGAAAACCAGTCTTATGGATCGTACCAAGACTTTTTCCTACTGAAAACCACTGATTTACTTGAAAGAAGAAAGGCTTTGTGAAAGCAATCCAAGCTCAAGCTGACTGTGCCTAAAAGCGTAGTGGGGAGAGCTGGGTGCCCCCGGCTGCGTGGGCACGTGGCCAGAGCTGCATGGCCACGCTGCGCAGGGTGAGACCCTCTGCAGAAATGCCGTCGCATCCACAGCACCTACCCTGGGCCCCGTTTGTGGGCCTAGTAAATAATCGTCATATTCCTTGTGCGTTTTCTTCAGCTCAGTCGTCTGGAATAAGGCAAGGAGTGTATCGCACCAGCCCTGGGCAGTGTGGCTGCTTGGGGAGCAGGGTGCAAGCCGCTCCCGAGACGGCTTTTATTTAGCACCTCAGCTGCTCCCAGTGTTCATAAGAAAGGCCTCCTCTATGCTAAGGAGTTACAACCACATAATTAAAGGTGTGGGTTTAAAACCAATTAAGATGGCTGATGTGTAGACCTGTGGGAGCACTCTTGCTATTAGAATAAAACCAAGGTTATCTGGGTTTTAACACAGATCAATAGAAAAAATCTTTAAAGTGAAATAAGAATTTCCACAGGTATTCAGACTGATTTAGAGAAATCAATTTGCAACAACAGGTTAAATTTAAGCTGGTGCAACTTCCTCTTGTAGATAAGTCCTTACACATACATGCTGAGTTGATGAAAGCATGTAAAGTTGAAATACGTCTAAAGGCCAAGGTCAGAGAAATATTCTTGCTGTTGCTGATCCAATTAAGATGAAGGTTTTACTACCTGGATTTTTAAATCTGGAGTATTTTACAGAGCTCAGAAGAAGAACCACTGGGCAAAGAGTTAAAGCAGCCAAGTTCAGGGCACCGTACATTCTGGTGGAAGAGCTGGAGCTGGTTAGGAGCAACTGCATTTGAGACCTTCTTACTCACAGCAGCTAAACCGCTTCACTGGATCATACCTTCAGGAGTGTCCACAGCACAGGAGCGGATAAATCGCATGCCTAACATCACCGATCTGAAAGTTTTGGCAGAAAAGCTTAGACAAGTCTCGCTGTGCCCGTCGGCTGCTCTCGGCTGCCCAAGCACCATGCTGCTGGAGGTGTCCCTATCCCAGCGGAGCAGCCGGAGGGACCCTGCACCATCTGCTCACCCTCTGCTGACCTTGGTAGAGCTTCAGCTCTTCTCCACAGTGGGTCCGGCATAAAAGCCGGTTTTGCCATGGAGGACAGTCACAGGCACCTATCTGCATCCACCAGCTCTGATGAGGAGGTGGTTGTCTCCAACAGTGGGCTGGCTGGGGCCAGCAGTGCCTGCGGGAGCACTGCAGAACTCACCACCACACATCTGGTCTTGGCAGGCAGCTGAGGAGGAACTAGGAAAAGTGATTTGTTTTTTTTCCTTGGTGATGCTTAGTTTTTGAAATATTTGAAGTACTTGGGAAGAAGACCCACAGCAATGTTAGCAAACCAATATTTTGGCTGAATCAATTTCAGCAAAGAGAGCAAAAAATTCATTGCTGTGCAGTTTTTAACATACTGCTAACAAAGGCAGTGTTCCTCTTTTTCCTGCATGCCATTTTTCCACATGACGTTGTTATGCCAGATACAAAAACCTACAGGAATCATAGAATGGTTTGGGTTGGAAGGGACCTTAAAGATCACCTAGTTCCAACCCCCCCGCCATGGGCAGGGACACCTTCCACTAGACCAGGTTGCTCAAAGCCCCATCCAACCTGGCCTTGAACACTGCCAGGGATGGGGCAGCCACAACTTCTCTGGACAGCCTGTTCCTGTGCCTCACCACCCTCATTGTAAAGAATTATACCTTATGTCCAACCTAAATCTACCCTCTTTCAGTTTAAAACCATTAACCCTTGTCTTGTCACTAGAGGCCTTTGTAAAAAGTCTCTCTCTGCCTTTCTTATAAGCTCCCTTTATGTGTTGAAAGGCTACTATAAGCTCTCCCCAGAGCCTTCTCTTCTCCAGGCTAAACAACCCCAACTCTCTCAGCCTGTATTCACAGGAGAGGTGCTCAGCACTCTGACCATCTTCATGGCCCTCCTCTGGACTTGCTCCAACAGGTCCATGTCCTTCTTCTGCTGGGGGCCCCAGAGGTGGATGCAGTTCTGCAGGTGGGTCTCACCAGAGCAGAGTAGAGGGGAAGAATCACCTCCCTTGACCTGCTGGTCACGCTTCTTTTACTGCAGTCCAGGATATGGTTGGCTTTCTGGGCTGCAAGTGTGTATTTCTGGGTCATGTCCAGTTTTTCACCCACCAGGATGAAATTTTTTAAGATGGACTTAAAAAAAAAATAAAACCTGGGTGAATTTTTGTGCATGATAAAAATCCATGGAGAAAATCAGTTTTTTGTTGACCAAAGGATTGACAATTTTAAGTCAAATACAGCAAATAGGTTTTGATCACATTTTAAACTAAAAAGAAGAGTCAAAATATGAAAACTCTTCATTTCAAAACTGAGGTGCATTTGAGAAATGGACACATTTGTTTTATGTTTTCTTAGCTTGGTCAGAACAACTGAGAAGCTTGTCTTTATGTAGAAACACAGGTTTGGTTGTTTTTTTTTTAAATAGCTGCTAAAATGAAAAAAACCAACAAACCAACAAACCCAAAGCCCAACACCCATGTAACTCCTTTTTCTTTCTTCTTTTCTCTTTTTCTTTATTTTTTTTTTTCTTTTCCTTTTTTTTTTTTCCCCTTGCTTTTAAACGTGCAGTAAATGTACTCCCCAGACAGTATGAATTTAGAAAATCTGAGCAGTGGAAAGTACCTGATCTGTAGAACACATGGTTCTGTGGAACGGGTGCTGAGACAAAAAACCAAGACTCATTATCCTTATAAACTGGCATCAGATACATTACAATGAAATCATAACTGTGTTGAATCCCCCATATCTTGGGAGCACATACTGAGAATGTAGAATATGCCAAGGCACTGTCTGCCTTATGTGCAGCTGGAGAGCAAAACCTAAAAGAAACCCAGAATAGAGGGCATGAGAGGATGTGACATCCAGCTTCTCTGCCAATGAACTGAAGGATCAACTCTCTTCTCTTACCTTTGGGGGTAAATGTACTCACAAAGAGTAATCCTGCTGCAGTGACTTCCATCATGTGGAGGATCCAATTAGAACCTGACCGCCCAAGTCTCTAGGACTCACCGATGTCTATCTGGTATAAATCAGTTTGTTTTCAACCTTGGCAAAAGTTTTCCTGAAACAAAGCAATGTCTGCTGAGACACTGGAGGCTTGTGCCACTGCTGGCTGCTGCTTGAAATCAGAAAGAAGAAAAGGCTAATATCAACGCTCTTCAGGCTGATGGATAGGGATTTTTTTCCTTTTCTACCTGTACTTAGGACACTTCTTGCCTTTCCAGTAAGCTACCCTTTTATGAAACACACTTTTGTAGGTGCCCGAGTAATTTACGCAAATTCCCCAGTGCAGATATGCAAGTCAGGTAAAAGTATGAAACCAGTAAGGGTACTGGAATAAGTATCTGAGACAGGAACCTGTGGAAGAGGGATAAAATGCCACTGCCTGCACACTTAGCTCACTGATGGGTTAATAACTTGGCGCTTAGAGGTTCTTCATTGAGAACAATGGGCAACAGCTGCTAATGGGGTCCGACACTAGCGCCCTTGGGATGAAGAGGAAGGTTAATTGAATTCTAGTGAGGCTCCCTTTGTGTTGCAGAGCAATTGAACAAACCAGGGCAGCCAACTTCCCAGCATCAGCCTATGCATTGTGGGAAGTTCATCTGTGGTGTGACTAAAGTGTCTTCAATAGAAGGAATGAATTTAGCCTCCTAAAGCTAAATTTGGGGAGACTGAGATAATCCTATCGGTAATTTTGACTGACATCTCAGGCCACTGTTTGTTTTTACTTGTGGAAATGTTTCAGGAGGAGGAGTGCACATTCTTGGATGGGAGGCTTAGCACACATGTTGCTTGCTGTGGCTCCAAACATATGGTTACAACAGTGCGGACTCTTCTCCTGCTTCAGTTATTCATGGACATCCTTATCTGCACAATAACATGAGCTGTGGGCATGTTGTGAATAAAAGAAGAGAACAAAAAAGATTATTCTCACAAAGTCATTCATTTGCTTTTGGCATCTAAATCTTTGGCTTCTCAGAAGCTGTGATACTGGGCTTCAAATGCAGACAATACTGAAGGTAATGGTATTTTGAAGATGTTTAAGCCTGATTGGTCCTCATTAGTTAAAACAGTGACGGTATTTTCAGCTTGCCAGATAAAAGTGTACTTTATGTTTTTAGCTCTTAATTCAGTTGGATATCTTCCAGTAGCAAATGGTTTCAGGTTATTAATTTCTTCATTGCAAAAGTGATTTTCTGAAATCTGACCTGACTTTGGAATGATATTGAGATACATCTTTGCTGCGTGTTCTCAGACTTCCCACAAGCTGGTTTTTATTTGAGCACTGACAACATGCACTACACTTTTTGCCCACCCAAGCCATGAAGACTTTTACAGCTTGCTTCCTATGGAACAGAACTCTCTTAGTGGATGAAAAGGAGTCTGAACACTTTCTTCTTTTCATTTGTATAGGATAACAGTGGATTTAATTCCAGGAGCCAAGAGCACTGTAGGTAGTATTATTCCCCTGGCAATTTTTTGTTTACCTTTGTCTATGGTCTGTTCTTGTTTGAACTTTTCTCTCAGGCTGTCTGGACTGACTCTGATTTCCTGATGGACTATTTCCTTTTGTGTTTCTCCATTGTTTGTGCAGGCTGTTTGAACTTCAGTTATTCTTCAACTCTCCACTCTGCTTCTTCACCTTCATGTGCAAATGTGCATTGGCTGCTTTGCTGCAGAGTAGGAGGTTATCGCCTTCTTTAGTTATGTTGAGGGTGCCATACTAAGGAGGTTTTCACCTCAACCTAGTCGCCTGGGGGTTCTAGTATATATTATTTTCATATCTTTGTAACTTCATTTCACTTCCTATATCTGCAAAAGTAAAATGGGGGAATAAACAGGTAAGCATTGCTTTCTTAGAGCCAGCTTGCTAGTTCAATTAGACGGTCCGGGGATCCCCAGTGTTTTGGGAGATACTGGAAGGCAGTCTATGAAACCATTACAATGTTTCCACCACAAATCTCCCCCTGCCACACAGACACACAGTCACGCACGCATAATCACATCCAGGCTCTAAAGCAAACAAAGAAAGCAGGTTAAATATAAATAATTAAAGAGCAATCGTATTTAGTCCCATTTTTTTGAATGAGACCCCTCGTGGCAGTACTGATGAGGTTGGTTGCTGGACTTCTCACCAAAAAAACAAAGACCCTCCAATTAGAAGGGTTTGAAGGCATCTCTTTAAATAATCCTGTACAAACCACATACGTAGCCACTATGCAGCATTACCACAGATGAGCCAGATATAGTGAATGCAGCTAGAATGAAAACCAGAGGGAGGAATATTGCTTAAAGCAACTCACTTTTATTGACAGAGTACTGTAAGGCAAGGAAAAAATGTTTGCCAGATTTTTTAAAAAGAAGATTTGCAGCAAGAATGATTCAGAAAGATCTGCAGTTCAATATATTATTGAACTTTCAAAGATACTATCTTTTATAAATCCAATATTTATCTTTTTGTCATATATACAAAAGCTCAACTTAAACAAGCACAAAACAGAACACAAAATAATGGATTTGCATATGAAGTTTTGTTGATGGTTCATAATCTAGTAAACAAGAGAATGCACACGTTCTGTTACTATAGAGTTACAGTTGACTAGATTTAAACTTAAATATACCCCAAAACACATAAAGAAACCACAAAATACAGATGTGTTCAATATGACTATTTCTGAAAAAAACCTAAACCATGTTCAACCATACACAGGGAACAAAACATTGATAAATGCCAAGAAAACTGTATTTTATGGCCAAAACTAATTTTGCATTTATGGTGAAGGCATCTGTGAAAACAAACCTGTATTCTGATGAGTCTACATCAATATTTTGGCCAGAAAACATTGCAAAGTACTGGCTTTTGTCTGCTTTTTAAAGGATGTATTTTTTAAGTGGTGATATACATTAACTGTGAGCCTCTTACAAGATCTCACATCAGGCCATGTTAGAGCAACCTATCATTTCCATAGGAAACAATGGTATCAGAAAGGTCCCAGCTATGCTAAAAAACCCAGTCGGGGGCCAAGCTACAAAATCTGCAACCTCTTAGTTCTTCCCTGAGGGAAGGGTACAATTTTACCCCACATTTTTAGACAGCCTTAAATTCTGAACCTAACAAATGCTGCTGTGTTTTGTGGCTTTTCTTCTCCACCTTTGTATCTGTATAGCATTGGCCTTTCACTGGAAAAACTTTTATGAAAGGGATAGCTGCTTTTTCACCAGCGATAATGTAGCACTATTGGTGCTTCATAAAATAAAAGAAGGCTAACATCAAAATATGATGCATTGGGATAAAAGGGACAAAGGTACTTAACCACAATACAGTGTCATGCCCCAGCTTTGCAGGGCTGTAGCATGAGTAGTAACATGGGTAAGTAAAATTCACTTCTACCTATACAGGCAAAACTGAACTGTTATTTTAAAAGCCATACAATGCTACTCTGTAATTAGAACCCCCAACATGCTAATTTTTATCACACAGACAAGAAGAAAGTTATCTTACGACTACACAAGGAAATGGGACCCAGTTAACAGGAGAATAATGACACCATACATATATGTAACTAGTATACTCTGAAAATGAAGCATAAACCACGTTTTTCACATGGAGGTCTTTTGCTGGATGCTTAAATGCACAGTTTTCATGTCTTTTTTTTTTTTCTTGTTTTTTTCCTTTTTTCTCTACGAAAATCAAGCTCTTTGCATAATTAACCAAAACCCAAAGATATTTACATTTTAAAAGCCAATCCATCACCTTCTGTTTTTAAAATGAGTTATCCTGTATCGTGCATATTTTAAAAAAAGGTCCAGAAAAAGCTTAGAATTGTAATTCAGAATCTGTACTTCGTAAAAATACTTCCCTTGAACATGAAGTCAGTGCTGACCTCTTCAGGTCATTTGTGAATAATAAAATCCTTCTGAAGAAATCTTACTAAATAAGAACTGAGGGAAAACACAAAAAGAAGAAATACATTACCCCTGTATTGTAAAGTGTTGCCACTTTGAAGTACGGTATAGGTTGAAGAAAAAACACAGAGATGTGCATATCAAAATACATTTTCATTATGTAGCTACAGAACATGAAATCTTTCAACGCTCTGTCTGCTAAAGGCAATATAGTCTCTCTGGCTTTGTTAGTACTGCTGTTGTATACAGGTTTCTTAAAGTACAGTTAGTACCCATAGAGGTGAATTCTAACATATAAGTGTGTGCTATGCTTCATATGGCAGGATAAGCACTTGAAAAAATTTATGACATTGATTTTAAAGAAATCGTACATCACGCAGCGTCTTCAGTTCTAAACATAGAAAATCAAGTTGTACTTGAAGTGGTTGTTGTTCTAGTATGACTTAATTTTTTCTCAGATATCAAGAAGGTCCTCTCCACTCTCGTCACTCTCCACAGTTAATTGTCTTGTCCACCATTTCTTGACTTCTGATCCACAAGAAGCAGCATCAGACATGGGATTCATTTTGCATACAACAGATTTCATAGTTGAACGTCCACCAAAGCGGAGGTTGACTGAAGACACTGAATGGCTTATTGGTTTGGGGGCTATGAAATTAAACAGAAAGTTCTGTGTTTGTTAGAGTAGATCTGCTTCTTGAACATTTTTGCTTAGAATTCAGGTATACAGAACTAGCTGGACTGGGGCAGCTTTAAACTGATTTAGTGCAGAAAGACTAGGGCTCTGTTCTAATGTTTGTGGTTTTTTCAGCTCCAGCTGTTCACACTGCTCCCACTAATATGCTGGTAGAGCAGTTTAACTGAGCAGTGGCTCATTTCCTTCTCCTGGGATAGCTGATAAAATAGACCTCTTCTTACCTGGCTAATTGCAACCTAAATGGTTTAGGCAGTACTTAAATGAGCTGACCTGCTGGCAAAATGGTAGAAGTGGCAAGTGCCAGAAAAAGAGAGGCAAAAGTGCATTTAGGGGTGGCAGCTACAGCTAGAAAGTGAATTTAACTATGGCCTAAGGGTGGATGCCAGTGCAAGGTGCTGGTACAGCTTTAGGAAAGCACTAAACCACATGTGTAAGTATATAAAACCCACAGCTGATCTTAATGATGCTATTCATGATAAATACATGTCTTTGTTGGACTGGAGGTAGACCACATGCCAACAGCCAGGCTGTACTGTGCATGGAGGTGACCCTTTTTTCTGAGAACATCCACTGAGGAGCATTCAAGACTGACAGGTCCAAGATCAGTGCTAAGAAAGGAAACCCTGAACTCCTCATTCTCACTTGAAAAACCTATCCAACTGGCTACAGTAGTAGGATTCCTCCTTAGCACACTCCCTCTTTTACTCTCTGTTCCAACAAAATGCTCATCTTTGCTGCTCAGTGACATTTAAGTGGAAAACATGGATTGAAAGCTCTCTATTAAGCTGTCCTGTTTCTTGGACAAGTACTCTGCTCACAAAAGTAGTGTTAATGGTACTCATAGCATAACCATCTCTTCTACTTCCACCTAGCTATGATTAGGGTCTGAACAGCGGCAGCCTTTGGAGGCAGCACTCTGACTCAGAATAGGACTGACTGATGACAGCTGAAAGCAGGTTGATGTGTACACACATAACCTGCTGGTCACAAGTGTGGCAGGCAGCAGAGGTCAATATGTACTTTAAGAGAGAATATTTCAGGTGGTGGAGAGTGCTCTTGAGATAAAGACTTAATAAGGCCTCAGACTATACCTATGCACCTCTCCCACCCTCCTATAAGCATCCTCCTATAAGGCATAGTCTAGTCTTCCTTTCCAGCAGACTGTAGTTACTAGAATAACTTGAGGACATTTCCCATTTTTGAGAAAATAAATGGGAAACTGATTGTACACCTGGCCAATTCCTGGCTGAAGTGAACATATAAAAATGTATAATTATGGTATAAGGTATAAATCAAATGCCCAGTATGCCTAGACAAGACAAGGCACTCAGAAGTTACTACTGTTGTTAGGGAAAACTTGACTCATTTTCACTATGCTTTATATGATAAAAGAGAACTCTAAATGTACAGGATGCTCTCCAAATATATAGGATGGTATAGCCCCCAATCCAAAGATCCTGAATAAACGTATAAAAAAGTAAAAAAACCCAATCACCTGCACATGGCAATGCTTGGGCCCATCTTCCAACTTTTCAGAATTGGCAGGAAGGGGACAGACTGCTGTATTTCATCGTGCATGAGGATAGAAAAACCCTGATGTTGGGGCCAGCAGCAGGCGGGAGGTAGAACTGTGAATCATGAAGCCTCTCAGGGCCTTGTTATTGTACAGCAGTGATTTGGCATGTGGAGACTCTAATGATAAACATTTTTTACTTACCTGATGGCAAACGCCATTGTCCAAACTTCCGCTGAGGTTTCCCAGCATCTGCAGAGTCTTGCCGATAGCCACCTCTGTCAGAAAGTGTTGGGCTAAGGAGCTGCTGCTGGCTACTTGTCTGAACAGAGAAGAAAGAATCTCAGTCACAGTTCCCCATTGCATGGGATAATCCTAAGAAGGGTTATCTTTCTATTCTATTTACAAGCCTTATAGATGAACACAAACAAAACACATTGCCATTTGCTAAGGTGGTATGGTTTCTATTCTTCACTGCCCCAGAAAGCTACTACTAATAGGAAAAAATAAAAAGGCCGTTTGGGCTTAATTCCATTATAATCCCCACTGAAGGGTACAAAATTGTTCTTAGCCTTCTACACTGGACTCCTTATGTTGTACCTTCTCCATTCCCTGCCCTGGAAGAGCCCAGGACTCCTGCTCAGATGACCCAGCATGCCCAGTGTTAATATTCTCAGGGTAAACACTACTTCAGAGTGCTTGAACAGGAAAGCTTCACATCCCTGAGCCTGTACACAGCTCATGTTAGAGCTCAAAGTTCGTGCTGCCAGAGTTGTACAGCTGAGTCTGCCCTTCATGGTGCTAGCAAGACAGCTAACTAAGCTGGGGAATTACTGCCTTAGACCATCTTGCCTTTACATCTGAAGGCAAAAACTGAAGCAAAACAAGATAATGCCTTCAACTTTCCCAGTTAAAATGATTTTTAAAAAAGAACAAATAAGAAACATGGAAGTTTTCTGGATTTGTTCCGAGTAGCTGATAGTCTTCTGGTTAACATACCTCTGGCTGTGCACTGTTATCCTGATTAACAGCATTCATATCTTCACTCGGCTGTGTTGTCTCAATGCTGGGAGGATTCAGAAATCGGCTCAACTCCTGCTGTTGACTCTCTCGTAGACTATGGATAATGCTGCATGACTGCTGTTGTTTCTGTCAAGGCATAATATGTGACAACAAAATGTTGTCATTGGTGTGTCACAGTGCTTGATTTTTTTTAAAGCCTTCTAAATATTTAACTGAACAGTGAGCACCAGATGTGGATACCAGATGCATCGATAAAGCTACATGTGTCAGACGGTCACTATTTAAATAAAGTGACTTCCAGCATATGTCTAACCTTTATGTAGGGAACAGAGAATGAAACTTACAAACTATATTAAGTGGAAGGCAAGTTGTTCAATTGTTGGTTTAAACCTAGAGTTTAAAAACATATTGTTTTGAATTTATAAGTTAAAAGTTCTTGCAAAGAAAAAGAAACAAGAAAATTGGTAGAGATTCACTAAGAATTACATTAAGGCAATGAAAAAATTCTGATTTTCCATGGACTTTGGAACAGGCCATCAGTAAGACTGAATAAAACAGTAGTGGAAACCTTGTGACTGAGTATAGATTTACAGTACAAATAGTAAAACAAAACCACTACCATTATGATCTTACAATGTAATTTGCTTTTAAATTAAAATAAACAGCTCTTAGGAAGGGTTTCACTTTCCTGGGTAGTTTTCACTGGCTCCCTCTAGAGAGACTTAGAGACTAACAAGAGAATTTGAAAATATATATTAACTGCCATAATTACATTCACTTTATAAAAGGTTCATATAATGTGAAATGATCTGAACCATATTATTAGAGAGAAATGAATAGCATATTTACTTTAACATAGTGTAATTCAATATCATAATGAAATGAACAACAGAGTTGAACAAACGCAGAACTGAGAGCTGAGATTAAATTTACTGCCATTATTATTACAGAGATGAGTTCAAAATGAAACTATCCACCTGAATATGCCTTGAACACTGATGTTTCAGCTGGAATGTACATTACATTCAAATTGTCCAGTTATGATTTTTTATAAGTTTACAGACAGAAAATGATCCCATGATCACAGAACTCTATGGAAAACCTCCACTTACAGGAAGTAAGCTTTTATAAAAATAAAAAATATATGCACCAATACATGGACTTAGCCTTACAGTAACTGAAATATTAGTCATCAAGGCAACCAGGTTGTGCCTTTTTATATAAAGGAAGAGTTGGTTTTGGAAGAAGAGAGGAGAATAACTGCAAAACCTAATTCAAATTTCCTGAATTTTTTAAAATATAAATTTCATGCAAGACAAACTTATACCAGCATATATTGTAGCTATCCTGAGCAAAGGCAAAAATGTTTCTGATGATCAGAAGCAGTGTGTAAACAGAATACAGAAGCAGTGGCTAGGTAAATTAAACACACTGGGATTTCCTGCAGTGCCGAAGCCAAGTGACAGGAAAGGACTTGCATGATCTGGCTAATCTTCCCTCTACTGCACAAGACAGCTTCAACCACTGCCTACTGGAGCAGTCTCCACCCTGACCATGCCTCGAGGGCAGTGATACTACTATTGCAGTGGCCTGGGAGACTACGAGTACGCAAGGGCCAACACTGTGCCAAGGAACATGCTAATGAGTATGGGTGACTCCATCCCTGTCCTGAGCCAATGCCTTGGCTCTGCTTAATTTGCTGGCATAGACACAGCTACTGTGTGCCATGGTTCATATACCTGATTTGCATGTACACACTGCTCATTTGCAATACACAGTTACTGTGATGGCTCACTCAAATGATGTATCTTGATATGGGCTCCATCCGAAGAATCACCTGCTGGTGACTGATCATGGTATCTTCTGCCAGCAGAAGCAAGGAAATTATACAATTACATTCTATGAGAAAGGATTAGGCCCATGAGGTTTCATCAAAGTACATTGTTTTTTCTTTATTCCTTTGACTTTGGACTCTGCACATGCATCTTCCAGCTGTATTGAAAAGACAGATAAATTTTTGGCAGGAAGACAGTTTTTGCCTTCAAAAGATGCTTATTTTTGTAGCGCTTTCAATTGAGCTGTAACATACTTTTTTGCTGAGTTAGCAACTGCTACATACTTCTTCACATAAATATTATCGTCACTCCAGAGTAAATGAAGCATAGTGACAGCAAATTCCAGCACTGTTGAGCAGTACAATTTCTGCAACCATTTAGATCCTGGTTTAGCTTGACTTACTGCTCTGATTCGCTTTAAGCACTTCTTCAGCCACATGCGTATGGTCTGCTTGGCCACCTCCTCTTCTATGGTATATTCTAGTTGTTCCCTAGCAAGCAACTCTTCCAGTTGCAGACTTTTTCTGATATCAACAGACCTATATGAAAGCATGCTGGAAGAAACATAGAATATTTTGTTTTTAAATGCTGGTGATGTTACATTTTAATTTAGAAAATCAAAGCTCATACTGAAAACCTTAGTGCAAAAATACATAATTCAGGTGTGTGCAGTAAATTCACATCTGAGGCTAAAAAATGCTGAGATGACTCCAGAAGAGACTTGTGGTGCTCAGAACAAATGAAGACCTTATCACCTACATCTAGCTATCCAATACAGGTGAGCTGCTGAACCGTAAGCAACTAGGGCATTTGTGGTGGTTTGGGTTTTTTTTTCCCCTAAGTGTTTATGCTTGGATAATGTTCCCATTTCTATTTTATTTCTAGTCAGATTCACTGTCATGTTGCTACACATGTGGGGACAACCTTTCGTTACTTGGGATACAAGAACAACATGTGACTGCTGTTTATGACAAACTGTCTCCAGTGAAAACATTAAAATTATTCAGAGCTGATTCCCTAGGACCTGTGTTTTCCATCACTAATATTTTTTGCAGGAAAAAAAGGGAAATCTAATTTTTGCATTACATTTAAAATGGCAGTGCCTCTGTAGCTATTGGTCTTGCCTTTTCCCAAGCCTAATGAATACCTGCTAGCCTGGAGTGAAACACAGGCCGTTATACCTGTTCTACAAATTCAGAGAAAATCTGAGTACCTGAGCACGTCATGGAAAGTGACATCACCACCATTATGGAGCCGTTCCATTTCATAGCACATGTGCTTGAACAGCAGCTTGTCCTTGTCGAGATCTACCTCCAGCCTGCCCCGCAGAAGCCTCAGCAGAAATTTCACTCGAAAGGTAGGGATTACTCCCTGGGTAAAATTGCATAATAGATGGTAAATTGTTACTGTGACCTAACAACCAACTCAGACATTCAACTTGATCAGTGAGAGAAACACTGTTTCTCCAGAGACTCTGTGTCAAATCCTGGCCTATTTAAGTCACCGCAAATACATTACTGAAGAATATACACATGCAGCCAGCTCTTTAGCACACTGATGGAAGTCTTTGCTGTTATTTGACTGATATAGAATGAGAATCTGTGCTGTTAATTTTGCCAGAAATTTTCAAAATTGCTTGGGGATTTAGTTTCCCCATTTGCATTAATCTGTAATGAGAATCATATGCCCAAAGAGCTGCCTTTGAAAAACTGAAATTAAACTACAATTTAAACATTCACAGCCAGGCTTATACCTGGCTGTAAACCTGTCCCCTTCTCTGTGCATCTTTGGACAGGAGAATGTTGGGAGTTTACTGGCTTTTCAAAGGTCTTCTGTTCTAAGAGTCAACCCAGCAAATGTTGCAGTTTTTGTGACAACAATTTTGATCTTAGGACTGAAAGTATTTCCCTCTGAAACTGTGGTATCCATACACTTTACATACTTTTTTCTGCTAAATGAGCCTGCCTGGAACTATTTTTTTGCTATAATGTTTTGTTCCACATCAGAGAGAGAACCTATCAGTGCTGGGCATACTGGATTCAGAAGTCTCCACCTCCATCAGTACAGACCGTGACTTCCATCTCCAGCACAGCCATGTACCAACTACAAGCAACCAACTCGTTGTTCATATCTAAATCTTAATGATGTCATGAATCATTCAGATGATGATTTAACTTCTGAGCATCTGAACAGCTCAGTCTCCCAGATGTTCTTCTCATCCCAGAATCACAGAATGGTTCAGGTTGGAAGGGACCTCTGGAGGTCACCTTTTCCAACCCCCTCTGCTTAAGCAGGGTCTCCTAAAACGAGATTCCCAGGACCATGTCCGGATGGCTTCTGAGTATCTCTAAGGATAGAGACTCCATCAACTCCCTGGGTAACCTGTACCAGTGCTTGGTCACTCTCACTGTGAAAAAGTCTTTCCTGATGTTCAGAGGGAACCTCCTGTGTTTCAGGTTGTGCCCATTACCTCTGGTCCTGTCACTCGGCACTGCTGAGCAGAGCTTGGCTCTGTCTTCTTTGCACCTTCCCTTCAGGTATTTATGTATATTGATGAGATCCCCCTGAGCCTTCTCTTCTCCAGGCTGAACAGTCCCAGCTCTCAGCCTTTCCTCATCAGAGATGCTCCAGTCCCTTCATCATCTTTTTGTCCCTTTGCTGGACTCTCTCCAGTATGTCTATGTCTCTGTTGCACAGAGGAGCCCAGAACTGGACCCAGGACTCCAGGTATGGCCTCACCAGTGCTGACTAGAGGGGAAGGATCCTCTCCCTTGGCCTGCTGGCAATACTTGCCTAACGCAGCCCAGGATATCATTAGCCCTTTTTGCTGCAAGGGCAGTGCTGGCTCATGTTCAACTTGGTGTCCACCAGAACCCCCAGGTCCATTGCTGCCAAGCAGCTTTCCAGCTGGGTGGCCCCCAGCATGTACTGGTGCCTGGGGTTGTTCCTCTCCAGGTGCAGGATTTTGCAGTTCT
>JANZLQ010000008.1:3765222-3778069 GCA_026212715.1 Elanus axillaris | reverse complement strand
CACCACTAGTTACTGGCCTCCAACTAGAATCTGTGCTGCTGATCAATCACCCTCTGGGCCTGGCCATTCAGCCAGTTCTCAGTCCACTTCATCGTCTTCTCATCCAGCCCATACTTTATCAGCTTCTCTATGAGGATTTTACAGAAGACAGTGCTGAGATCTCAGCAAAGCCCTTCTGAAGATTAGACACATAAATGGATGTGAGTCTGTAGACTTCCAAGGGAACAGCTCTCAAAGAGATGGGAGGAAAGATGCTATTGTATTGATTTTATGAATATCTAAATATGTCTTTAAATCTACTATTATAAGTACTTCACAGTAGTAAAGAATACAGGTTAGTATTTGAAGGGCCATGAACAATGTTAGGTCATGCTCACTGAACTTTTAGAAAGTGAACAGTAACCACTCAGTGAGTTTTGTCAGCACACTTTGTTTTCCCCCTATGCTTTTTCATGGGAAAAATGTAAATTTACTGGATTTCTGTGCTCATTATCAAGTTTCTTACCTCTCTTTTGTCATCAACCATGTTCCATATAATTTGAAAATGCCTAAGATCATTGTAACTTAAAAGTTGGTCTTCTTCAGTTGAGTAAAACAATGAGAAATTCTCCACAATGATAGCTGAAAATCACAAAACCAAAAAAATGCTATAAAGAAAGCCCTAGTTACATTCTAGCTGGTTAACATCTATAAGCAACTATGATTTCAAGAGAATATGAATTCTGTTGCACAAACTTAACGTTAATAAGTGCCTTTAGCTGTATGTTCAGACAATTTTGAATGCATAATATACTGTCATGCTACATCCATGTTCACTTGCTCACTTTTTAAAAGCTGTATCTTAAATTCTGGTGAGATGCCTAATCTAACATCTTCTAAGATCAGTTAGGTGAATTCCAATGATGTTGGAAAAATGTTACCTGGAGGAAGGAAAAGCTCAGAAAATAGTATTTCTTGGAGTAACTATAGAAATACAACATATCTCTTTGTTCAAAAAACTTTCATTCCCCAAATTCCTGAGTTTTAGCATGCACCATGCCAGAGAAGTGTCAAAACCATCATATGCATATAAGGTAACAGTGAAGGTACAAGGTAGCATCATACCTGAATAGCACAACAGACTCACATCTAACATACTACAGGCCAAGATTGACCTTTTTGTTATTAATGTATATTTTCACTTACCAACAAGCAAATTTAGCATGATGTATGCAATGATGACATAAAATGAACAGAAATACATAAGAGCACCGGCATAATTTCCACAGTCTGTTTTCCAGTAGGTGCTGTTATCTGGCGTACAAAATGGAGGCTGAACCTTCAAAATAAAAGAAAACAAAGTCAATTAATCATAAGAAGAGATTCTTAATTTCCCTGCAATCAGTACAATACTTAAAATTATAATTTCTTTAAAGTTTCCCAATTAGAGAATAATACTATTATTGTGGGCAGATTCTTGATTTTCCTTTAATAGTTAGAAATCAAAAATCAGAGAGACATATGACAAAGAAGGCCTAGGTGTGGATCTCTACCACACACAAGGCACATTGTGCATTATGCCACTGTAAAGAAACAACTTGGTACTCTGAAACGTGGCAGTTTCAAAAAGCTTCCCTGCCCATTAGTTTTAAAAAAGAAGGGAATATGATTTTCATTGCAATGGAAACAAAGACAGAAATTTACTTGGGCAAAATAAAAGTGATTCATGAACAAATTTTGAGGTCCTTAAGGTGGAATTCACACAGCATGAGCCAAAGTGCATGCATTAAAGACAAAGTTAACCTGAAAAGTCACCTTGCCCCAGTCAAAACAGAGATAAGAGTAGAAAAGCGAGTTACTGGACTTCTGATTTTGGAAAACACCTTTTTATTTTTAGATTTGTTTTTTAATCATGTAATAGCTTAGACTCATGAAATATTACACTGTGAGTGTGTGATTAGAACTGCAATTTGTGTGTCATGTTCTGAGGTTTTGTGAACATTATATCCCTTGAAGAGATAAAGGCAATCACAACATTCCTTGTATAAAGCTAAGATACTGGAAACACTTTGAGATGCAAGGGTGTCTCCTGTTTCTTGCCTACTTTATCTCTGGCAGTATCGTATTTACCATGCAGTCATGCATAATTTTGTTCCAGTCTTCTCCAGTAACTATTCTGAAGAGTACAGTAATAGCCTTGCCAGCTGATGAAAAATTTGCATGTCTGTTTTAAAGAATAAGAGAGAGAGAGAGATCATTTCACATCCCAGAATTAAAAAGTTGACAAGAAAAGACGCAAATAATTTCCATTTTCTACTGTTCTACTATTTTAAACTAAAAATAGTTACAGTATTATTTGAATGAGTTCTTTGAATTATTTATTCCATGACTTAAGATACAATAACGGAACTTTGGCTCAGACACAGGTCTGAGTATTTTGGCTCATTTTATCAAAGAGCTAAAGCAGACTCAAAGCCAGATACTATCTCCTGTCTCTGTTCTCTTCCTGAAGCCTGATGATGCTATTGATTGGGAAATCTCCAGTTAACAGCCAGTTCAGAGAACCATCCCCTCTCTGTATCAGCCTGGTATATGGATCCTGTTCCTGGGTGATGCCAATAAGGTGTTGTAGGTATGCTGTGTTTCAGCAGCTTGTGGCTAGCGCAGTGCTGCTTTGAAGCATATTTTAGCTGGCATAACGAAGAACAGCTCTCAGTCTGCTCTGGGCTGGATTGGGTGCCATTTGGTCCAGTGCACAAGGACTGGGAAGATGACTCAGTGTCTCCTATCAGAAATTCTGTTTAGAGCTCTTCAGCTAGACCTGGAGACTTGTCTGGTTTTTGCCATGGCTAAACTTCTCTCTAGCAGAATGTGGGTTTTTTTGGCTGTTCAAAGAACATCCCCATGAGGTAGTAAGTACATACTGTACCTGTTAATGTTCTCTCCATATTTCACCGTGCCAAATAAAACCACTCCAGCAAAAGCATAACAAAGAAGCAGTAAGAACATTCCCACTATGATGAAGAAACTCTTGTACATGCTGACAACCACAGTCAGGAGCAGCATTTTTAGTGTCACCTGGAAGGACAGAGAAAAAGCAATCCATGACACCACTCAGGAAAGCAGAGATAAAAGGGAAAAGAGAGCTATTACACTCACCATTTTGACAATGGATTATTTTACATATATAGGCTAAAGGATGAGCCCAGTGAAATGGTACATTCTGAATCTGATTGGAACTGAACATTTTGTGTCTTCCTCTGAAATTCAGTGTGCTTTTTACTTGTTAAAGAGATCGGTATATCCACCTAATTTACAAGGTCAAGATGTTGCTCCTCAAAGAGTATATATAGGATAATACAGTGGAGGATAATACAGCAATAATACAGCATAAGCTTAACTATAATATTCTAGGATCAGTATACTCCAGAACTATCAAAATTAGCATTACATGAACAGTGGTGCAGTAAACTACTTTGGGCTTATCTGAAAATGATGTTAACTGTTAGGTGGAAACCACAGATACTGCAGCCTACCTAAAGGAATGGGTTGATGTATAGAGGAGAGGATTTCCTGAAGATGAGCACAGCTTGATTAAACTAGTAATTTCTCATGCAAGTTGGCCAAAAAGCTTAAGAAGAGAGCATAATTTTGGAAATTACATAGGCCGTAGGCCTAGATAATAGAGGTTAATTTCCCATGCATGCATATTGTACATTTTACTCTTGATAAAGTTAGTGCCCTAGATTGTCCTAACACCCTTAAGCACTTTGGATGTTATGGAAAATTCTTTTTAAAGGGACTGAAGGAAGTAGTTTTCTTTAGATTCATGCCAAACTGATAACTCATGCTGACTTTTAGTCATCACATTGCATCACAACAGATAAATTAGTGAAACTGATACAGCTCCTAACATGAAAGCACAAATGACAAGGTTAAAACCTTGAAAAAACTTTAGAATCAATCAGAAAGCTTTGAAGGCAATCACTTGGTCTGACTGCATAGGAGAAACAAGGATTTTTCATTTGACTTCTAAGGCTCTACAGGCTCTGTGTAGTTTGTTTGAAAGAAAACTTTTTATCTTTACTGAACAAACTCTCTGACTTACTGTTCTTAACCCCAGCAACCTAGTACAGCAGTCTTTTCAACACATTTACTTTAATATGTCAGATTTCACAGAAAATGTTTGGATAGTCTAAGAAGTTCTACAGCAAGAGAATGCAGAGTGTCACCACTTGTTAAACAAATGTGTTTGTTCTCTGCCTATGCTTATTCTGCCAGCCTACTCTCAATTACACCAGAGCAAATCCAAACAAAAAAGAAATGTAAACTTTAGAAGTGACTTGCTTGGTCGCCATGCCAGTGTTTCCAAAATATCTTGGCCCAATACTTCTTTTAAATTGAACATAAATGCTTTACTGTGATAAGACATACATTGTAGAGACACAAGACACAGACTTGCACTCTAGAGGAAGAAACTTCTATAACAGAGCACTATCACAACAAGATGAGTGCATCAACCACCACTCCCCTAGTCTTGCAGAGAAAATAAATAAATAGCATGCACATCAGACCACACTGAAATGGCAAGGACTGAAACTAGCACAATGTATGTTCAGAGTTTTAGAAAGCATTCTTAAAAAATTGTGTAGCATTGCAGTTGAACTTTTTTTTTTTTAAAAAAAATGCAGCTTTTCCAGGAACCATAATATATGCTATTATAAAATATACATAAAATCCTGACATTTTAAAGACAGCATGTAAATTTGAAGACTGCTGCTTGAAGTCTCCTTTTTTTTGGCATATAAAATGGAGCCTTACAGAATGTACACTAGAGATGATTAGCAACTAGTCCTTTAACTATAAAAGAGCACTGCAATGGTTGTATTTCTTAATTTATACTTACGTGCTTCCCACAAATTGAGAAAAACCTGAAGACAATTACGCATGCCCCCATCATGTATGTGTACGCATTCTGGAACAGGAACACAGAAGACTTAATACATTGTGCCCCAGGGATCTCATGGAAAGACCATGATAACTGGTCTTTTAATAATGCAGGGCTGGTGCCATATGAAATAAGAGAAATCATAAACTAGTAGCACCAATATGTCAATAACAGTGGAGCAGTAAGAAACTAACACTTACACTCTAGGGGAAGAAACTTCTGTAAGAGAGCGCTGTCACAACAAGATGAGTGCTGCCTACCTACCTACCTCTTCAAAACCAAACATCCCCACATATCAAACCAAAAAACCTTCAATCCTCTTTAGCTGGGCTGCAATTATGTCCAGTAGCCCCAGTCTGCTTGTCTAGGCAGTTGCTGGCTTACAGAAACTCCTCAGGCCTTCCAAGCTACTCAGCAGCAGGGAGCAAACTGTGAATGTCAGGGCAAAATGACAAGCCACACAAGACAGGTTTTCCTCCAAACAGAACTCGGGGCAAACAAGAGTGAAGCCCACAGCCATGATAGGGTTGTGACTTGGACAATTTGTGATTGATGATAAGTATCAACTGTCCTTTCTCCTTCCCTTGTAAATAAGGGAACCAGGAGTGTAGGCACATTAAAAAAACTGGGGTGGTGAGATGGAGGGAGAGCTGATTTCCTCCTCTCTCCTCCATGCCTTCTTGGATTAAACATCACCCCTTAACTAGAACCAGTGCTCCAGAATCGCTGCTGGGTTTGGGACAGATTGTATTGTTCAGCAATTTTGAACCTATGCCTTCTTCCAGTCCTCTGCTCCTGCCTGGATTCTGTGCATTGCCTCTTTCTTCCTTGATGCTTATGAGACTGCTGTTGGCGAGGGCTCTCAGTCTCTTCAGATTCCTTCCTTTCCTCACTCATGTCCCTCCTGAAGACTTCAGTTTTCTACCACATTTATAGATTCTACATCAGTAAGATAATTTTTGTGCTTCATCATTGCCCAAGATGATTCCTTCTTCTTAGCATCAAGCTTAATTTGTTTCAGCCATATTTTAGCCTCATTAAACTCCCAAGGGTTTATCTAGATGTATAGCACTGATCCTACTGCTGGTGCTAAACAGATAAAATAAAGCTTAATCACTGGAACTGTATTTTGTAAGTCTTACCAATAAGGCAAAGTGAAGTATCACCCATATAACTCCAAGAGATGTCACCAAGAGATCGTACCGATTTCTTCTGCTTTGCCAGAAGCCAGAAGGTGACATGGCAATAATCTTCATTGTGACCTATGGATAAACACAATTTCTCAGTTGTACTGAAGAAATGGTTATTTCTTGCTATAAGAACCTCTTCCATTCTCTAAAATGTTTGATTGAATTCATCTTATGAAAAAGTTTCAAACAACCATGGGCAGGTTTCATATCAGCTAACTGTTCCCATGTGGACAAGTTAGGCTGCTGGACTAACCCGATCACATAAACTTTCCTTGGATGGAGGAAAGCGGGTACTTGTGGCCAAGACCAGGGGATGAACAGTATTCTGGAAGTCTCTCTCCCCATCAAGTATCAAAGGAAGGAGTGCAGCTGACCACCTCAGACTGAATGCTCACTGTATATATTGCTGAGGTGAATGTGAGCTTAAGATTTCATATCGTTAAGCAAGACATGAAGTTAGAAAATGATTATGTCAATAATATGTAGCTAAAGGAGGAAGTAGTAACCCGTCTAGCTACCTTTTTTCAAGCAGGCTAAAATCACATAAGCACATTTGAACTCAAGAATATAACTGTGTTCTGTAGCACCTATAGTTCAAATTAATTAAAAAGCCTTCCCATATTGCAAGTATTTCTTGCTTTAAGGAATACTCTGCACTCAGCACCATCTGTGCTTAGCAGCATATAAGAGAAGAAAGCTAAGAACAGTAAAGGCAGCACAGTTTACAATGTACCTGGTAAAAGACAGCAGCCAAAGTGCTTGACATTTCTGATACAGGTAATGAGAGTGCAGAAAGGAAGCTTAAGAATAGATACTGATAAAAAATAGTCACAACAGCTAACAGATACTGAGGTAGGGTGATGCATGGAGAGGGAACACCAGAGAGTTTCTCATACACAATTTGTACTAAACCTCAAAGCAAGTCAAGTGTTACTATATAAAGGCTATAAATGTCAGGCATTCATCATGATTTTTTTTAATCCCACCTTGCAACACTGCCATTTAGCAGTATTCTTTACATTTCTGAAACCTAAAGCATATATAAAAGGACGCTAGTTTGAGGTAAAAGGCTGATTTTCCAGTTAGTTCTTTCCTGTATAATGTATTGTGAAGCCTGACTACAAAATGAAGGATGTTGTCTCTGAATTTCTAACTATCTTTTGAGGTACCTGAAGGTATCTTGCCTCCTTCTATACAGTCACTTGAGATGCCCTAGAATACAGGAGATAGATGCATTGGGCTGGCAGGGATGACACAAGTCCTGCAAACATCCCTGCCCTTCTGTAGCAGCTACTGGAGGTAAGGGGAGATCACTTAGGGTACCCAAACTGGTAGGCACTTAATTTAGGCAACTGAATCTCACCCTACATCTCCCTTATCACAGTGACAGCTAAAACACCTACCTCACATGTACAATTTAGACACCCAAGTCCAGGTGTCTATAGTCTTGAACTGAATACCATACCGTGCAAATAAAAAAAAATCACATCTCACTTTATTCTGTGATCAAGTGAGATCTCAGAATTCTTCCTATTCTTCTATACCACATATACTGAAGTGAGCACTAGAGGTTTAACACTGAATCAGGAGTCCTTAGACTGGACACAGGGCCATTAGTGATGCAGAAAGCTTTGGACCATGCCTGCTAGTGGTAGTAGAGCATCTACATAGCAGACTCTGTAAGTGGACTATGCTGTATTAGGGAAGATCCTGGGCAGGAAGCTGCTTCTTCTCTCCATAAATTGTGTGCACTAACAGTGTGATAGCTTGCCTGTTGAGACAGTCAACAAAATTTTCTTGGCTCTGACAAAGTTCCTTTGAAATTCTAGAAGTGTATTTGTTTCCCCTGGCAGTGTAAGAGAATAAAGTATTTCTAAAGACATAGTTACTAGGTAAATTAAAACCTGTCTGTGTATGATACAAATCAAACTTTTCTATGTTTGCTCAGTCTCTCAGGAGACACTGATTTCTCCCGGGTAGGGAAAAAAGAAGCAACAACACAGACATACTCTAGCTACAGCTGCTACAAGGTATTCACTTCATTGTTTATTCATCACTGCTGGCAAAACCTATCACTGGAACATAGGAACTGTCATATTGGATTAGAGCAGTGGGAAACATAGTCTACTATACTGTTTCTGATAGTGGTCAGTATCAGCTATTCAGAGGGGACTGAAAAAAAAATACACAACCACAAACTTACAAAAGAATTACGTAGTAACCTAACCACAGAAGAAGCATCTTCTTTAACCTCATAAATGTGTGCTTTGTTAGACTACAGATATCCATACAAAAATATATGCTTTTTAAAATGTGTTTAAATCCTTAGATTCTAGTCTTATGAGAACAGGCTAATTTCACCTTGCACAGTTTGTTGTGGTGACAATTTTCTCATAGACAGAGAACTGTTACCACACAGGATCCAGATCTGTGCAACAAAAGATGGACAATACTGGAACTTGACATAGTTTATTAAAAGGTATTAAAATGAAATATGATACTTAAAAAACCCAAAACAAAACAGAGACATTTGATGATGTCACAGCTACAAAGTAGTGGGGATTAACGCACCAGGCAAAATATAAATGGATCAAGCAGAACTTCCATGATACAACACAGGCCTTGTGTTGTACAGGATTAATTTAATCTGAGAAGTTCTGTAAGAAAAAGACTTCACTGGGTTCATCAAAACACATGTTGAAATGCTCAGTGTTTTATATATATGAAAGGACACAAAGCTCAAGGTGCTGGACAGGTATGATTACAACATATGAAAAGTTTATTCCTACAATACATGTTTAAAGACAAGTGACATGGAGAGCCCCAAATGTACTTGTTCAGAAATAAAAAACACAGTGAAGAATGAGACAAACATCCCTAAAGACAAAATGAAATATACACGCTAGCCTTAATCTCAAGAAGCCATAAAATATATTACTTTACCTCAAGGACAAAAATGAAGGTGAAAACAACTGACATTGTTGCTAAAGGCACAGTCACTGGATCTGCAGCATCCCACTGAAATGCAAACAAAATCCAATCATAGAAAAATAGCTGTTGAACAGAACTAAATGCCTCTTCATTGCCTTAACTTTTCTTGCAAGTTTTGTAAATGAATAGATTTCACTTTAAAATATACTCAGACAGGAATGGCATCTTGGTGTTTTCCTCTCTCACAGATTTACAGCTTAACTGGAAATTAAAAATAGTGGACCAGACTACAAAAAGGCAGAAATTCACTCAGCTCCACAAGTTACAATTACTCTACAGTGATCTGTGCCAACTGAGATTGCTGTATCTAGAAATCATGTTTCCCTACATTCATCACAGTAATGGCTCAACTGATCGTTAATTGGTGTTAGGAAATGTGCAACACATGCTGTACTACTATAATGAAATGCTTAAAAGAAAGACAATTACCTTAACTGATAACAACACAGACTGGGCCAGAACAAGTACAGCAATAGTTCTCTTAAAAAATGGATGCTGAGTTATATCATACATCTTAGCTCTAAAGCCATCGTTATCTGAAAAAGAACGAGTTTGAGAAGGAGAGTTAAAACACACAGTGGTATTTTTCCATGACATATTTTCCATGTTCATTAGTGGCAAAATAATCCTTTACCAGTTTCAAAATACATTTCTAATTTTCTGCTACAATTTTCCATATCAAATAGGGCTTCTGAACATATAATTTCAAATACTGAACACCAGTGTTGCATGAAGGCTTTGGTACTTGTAGGGCAAGTGCACCATTCAACTACTGTCAGGTTAACACATTCCATTCATATCATTAACAGCCAACTGCAAATATTTTTCACTTAGAAATTCATTTTTTCATTAAGGCTTATCCTAAAACCATCGAAGCACAACCTTTTTGGGGTTGATTTTAATAGCCTTATGCAGAGATCAGTAGTTGGAGCCTGTTTCCACATTAACTTATGCACAACCTCCTAGTGGCCTCACGATTACAATTTTAATTTGAATCGCAGACTCCTGGGGAATTCTGAACACTAAGACTCAACATGAATAAAATCAAAATATCTTTGATACCCGGACGAGGTGGGAGATGAAGAGGTTGTGCTATCTTCAGTCTGCTTTTCAGATCTTCCCATCGTCTCTGATCTACAGTCAGTAAAGCTGTCCCCTTAATAAATGAAGAGAAGCGTGTAAAGCTTTTGTCATATAAAAGCTAGAACATTTAATGCTGTAAACATGAAAACAACATTCTCTTTGGTGCCTGAAATAGTTACATAGGCAACTCTCCTTAAATAACACACTGTTTGGGTAAAGGAGTATGAAGTATCAGCTGTTACTCAGGAGGATTTCTGGATGCATTAGCTGTGAGTTTCTGGAACTCAACTCAGCAGGCACAGTTGTTGCTCTTTGTAGCAGCAGCCCAGTGTGGGCAGTGAAACACTGCAGGAGGCCTTCCATTTGACTGAACATCATTTGCCAGGAAGCACTGTTTTAAAGAGTGGTTGATTTTGTCCGGACTTTGCTGCAGAAAATCCTGCGGCTTGTCAGTGCCGCTGCTACAGTTTCTTGGGGAACAAGCCCTCCAGGAGACCGCTCCCACTCTCGACTGCTCTTCTGCTTGGGGTGTAATTGAAATAAAATAATAGTATGCTATGAATCTACAAGAGCTCTCCACAAAGGAAGCACAAGGAGAGGTGGAGATACACCTTTAGGGCAGGTGGTGGTAGATGGTAACATGTGTGTTTTCATAACAAAGGAAAAAAAAAGCAACCCTCCCCAAAAATGAGGCCCTGATCATTTCAGAGAACCTTAAAATCTCATGGAAGAAGCCTGGAGTTACAAAAACAAGGGAGACCTTTTCAAGGTAAATCTCACGAACCTTTCTCCCAGACCCTTGGCTGCTCCCTCAGTCAGCATGGAGCTGCACTTGAGCTGGGCTGCTGTGATCTTAGGGGCTCACCTCAGCACTGGCTTGTGCAGGTGCTGGAACTGCGGCTGGCTATGCGACCGATAAGGTCAGGATTCCTCCCTCTCAGTGGACATCATCTCTTTATGGAACTGTGTCCCCAAATGGCACCCTGGGAGGAGGTGCCTTTCAACAGGATGTGGACAAAGTGACAGATATAAGGATGCCTATTACTTGTGTCAGGCCCAAACAGTACACTTAGAAATGCTTAAAATAAAAGGCAACTCATTGACCCCAGTGAACGTATCTGGTTTATATTCTTGGAGAGCTTTCCCTGCAAACAAGGCAAAAAAAGCGGACCTTTGTAAAATGTAGAAATAGTGATGCCAAGTCGCTCTGTTGCTCCAAAACTACCACTTCCACCAGTGGGATCATTGTAAGGGGACCACAGAGCAGAGCCCTGTGAGCCAGACTTCTGCTGGAGAAGTTGTGTTGGCATTTGGACTGCAGCTCAAAACTGAGTCGATCACATCTTCACTGCTGACTGAACACGTGGCACCGGGCAGCTGTGACAAGTGACAGGCAGACGTTGTGAAACAGGGGGCTGTGGAATGCTTTGGGCTATTGCCCTGTCACTGGGACAGCTGAGAACCCCAGCCTAGAGCCCGCTGTGGTACTTCCCAGTCCAGCATCTTCATGCCTGCTGCTCCGGCAGCTCACATTAAATACTATAGCATATCTGAAAATATTTTGGTGGGGTTTTTTTTTAGAAAATTGTTCATTCTCATGTAAAATAGTTTATTCAGTAATTGTCCAACTCTGACCCTCCTCAACAACTCCCGGCACTACTCTAACGATGTATCAGCCATGAACTTTCTAAAGCCAACATCTACTTAAAACACCAATAGTTTGGCCATGTAACTAGTTTTACGAAGATGCAACTTAACCTCACACAGTGGACTGTTTTGCTCTCTTCTTTCTGGACTAGTTGCCAGCCTTCTCTCTATCTTACTTCACATTTTTTTTTCAGTTCCTGGACATTTCTTCACTCTACTTTAACATTGATTGGGCTGAGATTTTTTCTCCCACTGCATAATTAACTAACATATTAATCTTTTCAACTCAAATCTGAAGACGTTTTCTTTTCCCTATAGTAAATACATAAAAAGTAAGAAATACTCAAGAAAAAAAGAAAAACAAACATTATATGCCATAGCAGCTACCTGAGATTACTAAGAAACAACTGAAGAAGCTGAACCAGATGACATAAATGATTTATACTGACTGTATTTTTAATAACATGTAAATTCTATTGAAATATTGCATGATGTGGCTGTTCAGTGATATTTACAGGGAACTGTTACTAGTGAATAGCTTTTTTGATGTTCAGACTAATGCTTTCCATGTATTCAGATACAGAATTGCAGGGAGGAAAGCATTCATAGTTGAAAAGGTGGCCATAGTTTGAGAAAAATGTACAGGCAGAGAGAACTACCTGAAAACGATAAATGTTAGACCCAACTAATTTTTTGAAAATAATGGGAACTCTAATTCAGGCCCTACACCTCAGACTTCCACACTTACACTAGCAGCTCATGCAGGGGCAATCTGGGCTAAGATTTAGTTTAATTATCTCCTATGCTCACAATCTTTATAGGCCTCATCTTCACACCTTCCTGTTCCCTCTCATTTTGAATCACAGTGAACATAAACAAACTTACTTTTCACATGAATCTGAGCTGTCCTGTGTCATTAAAGCTGCATATCTGGGAGGAGGGAATGAAGTACAAATCTGCTACACAGTCACATATAATTAAGGGTATATTTCCTCTGTTCGTGTTCATA
>JANZLQ010000008.1:3729201-3765122 GCA_026212715.1 Elanus axillaris | reverse complement strand
GGGAGGAGGGAATGAAGTACAAATCTGCTACACAGTCACATATAATTAAGGGTATATTTCCTCTGTTCGTGTTCATATTTCGAACTTTAAAAACTGGTGAAAGATTTACCCTGATATTATGGATAAATCACTTCAAAAGTAACCTGTGGGTTGGCCCTGATCACCTTATTCTATAGTTGACAGTTGACTACACAGATGAACACTGAGTTATGAGTTAATGACATCTCACTAATTTGTGAAAGAAATCTCACAAGCTGCCTTTGCAGGAGACAGGCTGACACAGTGAAATTGATCTTGTGAGTGACTTCTACAAAGTGGGAACTAAGAGTGAAAAGGCTGCCTAGAAGATTGACAGCACTTACTAAGATTGGGCCTATTGTCACAAAAGCATAATAAAAGTTATACTAGTAAGAGCAAAGACCCAGCTCCTCTAGTACCTTTTTTCTATGATGGTGGCCAAAAGCAGATGGCTTTAGATGTAGCAAAGCAAGCCAGAGCAGCAAGTGGCTCCTGATGGTTCTCCATTGCCCACAAAGCTGGCTCAGCATTCATGACAGATACATTCAAGACCATGTGCAAAACTAAAGGGGAAATTCACCACTTCCTCACTCCCCGATACCGCATGCACCACACCTCAACAGGGTAAAGGAAAGATGTTTGATTAGCCATGATCAAAAGCTACTTAAGCATGAACTTCATAAAGTGATATATCTACTGCTCGCCTATACTTCTGCCTATGATCAGGTTTTTGAGGAAACTGACCTGTGTAGAAACTGTAAAGGGAAATGAAGAAACAATTTATATGATAGAAATGCTCAGCTAACATCTCAATAGAGTTTCATGAACTATTATGTACATGACAGAAACATACATAGCTAAATACATCATAGCTATAGAAGAAAAAACATTAAAATAATTTTAACATTTCAAATAATATTTTAATTATCTGTAATTTAAATAAAATTACTTTTTTTTCATGACTTGCTGAAAAATATTTTGTATTCGTCAGTTTAATGCTGACACATTTGAAGGAAAAGCAGTATTACACAGCTGAACAAGAAGGGGCAAAAGCATCTATACAAATCCAGTGTAATTCTCATATTGGAAAAATTTCACCTTTGTTAATTCACTAGTCAAAATTTAGTGAATAAGAAAATAAATGAATATCACATTGTTCCTTCTTCTCTAGAACAGATGTATTTTAACATGAATGACTGCACTTCATCTCACCAAAATTAGACTGGAGTCACACAAACATAAAAATACCTTCTGAATAGCAGAGGGTTTTGGCTATTTATTTGGCTCATAATCTGCCTGACTTAATTTCATGATGCCTTGCTTGCCCACATTAGACATACAGTAGTGTGTTGCTCAGCTTCCTTCCAGAAGGAGTCAACTGCTTTCCTTGAAAGGCAAATCAACACTTGTGTTTGCTACAGAGTTTGGGTCAGGGCCATAGTAGTGCCATGGCCAGCACCCAGTTTGTCTCCAGCACTAGCACACTGGGTTGTCTCACATCTCCAAGCCCCAGAGTGTACATACAGCCCTTACCTCCAGTGCCGTGAGCAATAAAAATATCACTCTAGCTAGCTGCAACACAGATATCTCATTATTTTTGGGACTTTGAACTGAAAGATGAAAAAAATTAATAATTATGTCTTGGTGCCACAGGGGCACAAGAGGCTGAGAAAAAACCCTCAGATTAAGGGCTGTGCAGTGTGTATGCAGCAGTCCCATCCAGAGGATGCTATCTTTAACAAGTCTAGACATGAGCTCTCTTTAACAATTCACCTGGGGACAGGTTTTTCTACTTTTTAGGGTAATCTGCAAAGCCCACATGAACCGCAGTCTTCTCCTAGAACACTAGCTACTTTTTTATTTGAGTGATGGACAATTAATTTTACAATGTACTCTGCTGTTTGCCAGGAAAAAGCCATGCAGCTTTACTTTGGATTTGAAATACTGCAAGTGCAGGACTCTAATGAGACCCCTTAGTTGTAACACGTACAAGCATATGATGTCTTTTTACCTGCCACCACATGCATACTTACATCAAACTAAAACAGCAGAATGTGGAGCATCTGTAAATACATTGTGCTTCAGGTTCAATCTCCATCTGGCAACATGGCTGCACTATAAATAAACTCAGACAGCTGAGAGTGTGTGATGGATTGCTATCATCCCAGGCTTGAGTTTTGTAGCAAATATGGATCAGGTGTCTCTAAAGCCATACTTTCAGGCTTGCAGAATGTAAGATTGGTAAGTCAGTCTTAAAGGCAGTCTTACCAGGTAATGCAGACAGTGTAATATCAGTTTCAGGTTTCTTACAGAGCCAGTTCTAGATACAATAAACCACCTCACTCAGTACCTTGTTTTCATTGAAATTAGCGATGACAACTCCAACGAAAAGAGTCAGTCCAATCATGCAGCCAAGGAATACAAAAACATGAATGTAGATTCCATGGATCTGAAGAGATAAAAATAAGATTAATAGTTAAAACAATCAAAGTATGTGTTGTGGAATTCAAAGACTGTGATGTGTTTCCTTACCGGACCAACGCGATGAATAATAACATCTCTGACTTCCACCCAGCCTTTTAACGAAAGAACTTCAAATAATGCCAGCATTGCATTCCCCACATTGTCAAAATTAAAATTCCGAGGATTTGCCCTGAAACGCAGTACAAAAACAGGTGTAACTTCAGCAATAAAGTTGTTCTTTCTATTTGTTACTTTGATTCTTCATATTCTAACATTTAAATACCTTGCAAAGTTGGTGTGAAAGCCTCTGAAATATATCAAAGTTCTGTCTCAAGAATAAGAAAACAATAGCAACAGCAATAGATATGTACAGCATATTTTTTTTGATCCCTATGTATGTTTTATTTTCTGACTCAGAATCTGATTCACAGTAATAAAGCTTGTACTATGTTGCTGCATTTTAGTGTTTTTGTCAATGAAATAAGCAAAATACAGCATTCATGAAAAAATGGATCTGATGGCATTGCCCAGATCCTAAAATAACTTACCTGAAGGAGACCAGTCACAAACCCACATAAATTATTTGGACTCCAAAGTCAGCAAGATCATTTAGAAAATGCTGTTCCTTATTTCATTGTCATTGGGAACTGATGGTCTAAAGCAAAACTTACTGAAAGGACATCACATCTTCTTGGCTTTCCTATACCATATGTTCTGACCTTTTGTATCAGCTGAGATTCAAGAGGATGTTTCCAGCTGAACACTGAGAGCACCCTCTTTGGGCTAGGTTAGCACATTGCTCTGTCTCTAGAATCCCAGACAGAAAACCCAGAGAGCTCAATTAATTATCAACAATTTATAAGGTACATAGTTGTATTCCAGAAGAATTATTAAGTGTTTGGTGCTTCTGAAAATCCAACCATTCAGTGAAAAAGAGAGCTCTCAGATGTAGATATTTATTTTAAATGCCGTCCTTATACTGACATCTGGTTCTTGAAAATCTGGCCTGACACAGCCAACAGGTGGTATAAATGTCCTTGTGGTGAAACATTTTTCTGCAATAACAAAGCATTCCCCAAAGTTTACAGTTATGCTGATTAAGACAGTTTTTGCTTATTTCTGGATCAAGCTGAAGAGGATTGAACTTGCTTACTCAGGGAAGAATTTGTCTGAAGCATACAGAAACAAAGACTTCTGCAGATGTCAGAGTTTCACTGACTGTTCAAATCACAGCATAATATTTCATTAGGGTAGGATGGCTCTGAATCTACCACTGCTGGTACATTCTTTATCCTCACACATAGTCAATTAAAATAATTGTGGATGTTAAGCTGATTTTGCAAAATGCCAACCAACTTAAAAATGTAGACAGTTAAAAGGAGGGGGTTTTGCCTGTTCAGGTGTTGGGAATTACTAAACAGACTTTATCAGAATACTAACCATAAACATAATGTTAGCTCTTAAATAATTTTTACTGCACTGGATAGACCACAAAGATTCCCTGCATTTGAAACACAAAGAAGCTGCTAGCTGGCATGGTTGATGGCCATAGAAGAGAAAGGCTGGTTTTAGGCATGACTTGCTCATTTTTTTATGGGTAGCTGTAGGCAGGTTGATTTCCATTTCTTTTTATTCCCATCTTTTCCTATTTATTCTTAGGTTCTGTTGTATGGCTCTCAGGATGTCTTCATAATAATACTAAAGAACAATTAAGTGATAATCTTGGTTCAGGACAATAACTCCCACTGTAATAAAAATCACATCCAATTCTTATCTAGTTTCAGTACATATGGGTATTTTTTTCCTTTATGCTTTGTGAATAGAACAGCAGGTTAAGTCTGGAAAAGTTTCATATATGTGGCTTTTTACTAAATATACCAGAATTCTTACCCTTAATACCATCTGACTTACAATAAAATCCTTCCATCAGTCGTTTAATGCCATGAGATCTGAGCCATTTTCTACTTCAACAGCTGTGTTTTTGAAGAAAGATAGGCCAATGCATAGCAACTCACCAGACTCGTGGCACCCAAAATCCAGGCTTTTTCTCTCCAGGTCTTAACTTCAAATTGAGATTTTTGGAAACACTTACATTTATTCGGAAGATGCCATGACAATCTTCCTATAGTGAAATAAACCACAGCCTAAGATTAAATGACTGTGAGAGATGCCGAAATGCCAGTATAGACAGCACATTTGCCATGATGGGGAAGCAATGTAAACAGAAAAGAAAGGTTATTTACAGGTCTGGGATTAATAGTCACGGACCTTTACCCAAATGAAAAATGCATCTTAGGAAGGATTCAAAAGACCCTTCCCCTTCCAGGACTGAGAGTGCTTTTCACTTTGCAAGACTATCTAGACCACTGCTCTCTTGAGGTAATGATATTTCTCCAAATGGAGTAAGAAACACAGCTAACTTTCTGTGTAACCTACAGAGCGTTCCCAGTGCTTTTGACCTCTAGCAGCCTCACCTGGTTTTTAGCTGCTGACCTAGGAATGCAAAAGTGTCATTTTCCATGCTTGATTCCATGTGACATCCAGTCCTTTGCAGAAAATATGGCATGAATTTGACAACTTTTTCAGACTATCTCCAATATTTGGACTTGCTTTACTTTTCACATGAAAAGCCAGCCTTACCCCCATTCACTCACTCCTTTATCACCTTTCCCTTCATCATCCTGCTTCTGAACAAGAAAGTGCTCAATATCTCCAAATCTCGTATGATAGCTCTGATTGCCCCACTTGCTTTCCCCAGCAGGCAGAAATGGCACAGCATACTATTATTTTGAAGCAGAAAAGCAGTTCTTACCCTAGAGATGATGTGCGGATCATTGCATTTAGCCAGTTTTCCAGCAAATAGCTGCACTCCAAAGCTTGCGAAAACAAGCATTAATGTCAGCAAAAGAATAGAAACCTGTAAAGATGAAGTTAGACTTGTCAAGCTCTCCTCCAGCAGACTTGAAAAAGGGGGTCAGATCCTTCCATGAACTGTAGGGAGGATTGTTTTGTTGCATAAACCTGGAAATACAGCTTTCATGACAGACATGTTACTTTAGGTTCTATTCCAGTAACCAGGTGCTGTGTTAGTATTATTAACACAGCATCTAAGAATTGCAGAGAAGGCTCAAAGCTTTCTTACACTCAACATACCACTTTCCTAAATTCTGTACACATAAGAATTGCCATTCACTTTAAAGAGAACTCTTCATGTACTTAAATACATGCTGCTTCTGTTTTGCTGAATCAGGCTTTACTAATTAATCCGAGTAAGCCATTGTTAGAAATTTAATTCCAGGATAGCTACAATAAAGATATGCATGAGCAAATTATGACATAAACATCTTTAATAGAATACAGGATCTATGAAATGCTAACTAGCTTTCTACTCTTTGTCCTTGCTCTATTACTCTCTGCAAATATTTTGTAGCTTAGCTTTTTATAACAACCTGACCTAATACAGCATTCTGTTAAGGAACAAAATATCTGTTGTTTAGGCTGACAAATTTCACATAGGCTCCCAAGAAATAGATTAGATTCTGATCAAGCAGTCACAGACTCTGTTATTGTTATTATTAGTGTTAGTGCATAATCATGATAATAATAATAATAATAATAATAACAAGAATGACATAACAACTAGATCCAGATCTGTGATGAACAACTGCATTGTCTCTGGTTGCCTCTCAAAAAACTTGGAGGTAGAGACCTTCAGCTTGGAAATCAGGTTTACTTTTGTTCTTACAGAGCTGCCATACCCTACTTTTTATCTTCCTTCCCTAACTAGAACTGTGAATAAGGGTAGATTTTATTTCAGTAGTCCTCTTACGTAATTATGGCAAAATATATACTGAACAAATAATATAATTTATAAAAGAATTATTACAGCAGCTCTATTCAGTATAAATGTAAGTAAGTTATATTCCTAATTTTTAACCTGTTCTGTGGTCATCTGTAGTGGTAGCTACAATGAAAAGTAAACAGACAACAATGGAGAAAAGATTAGAAACCATAAACATTATAGCAAAATGGTATCTTATTACTTCTCCATATCTTCTTTTTAACAAGAACAAAATAACTGGCACATACCAAAAAGATTTCCTTAAAGCCACTAAACAGCTCTCGCACCACTTTCCTCATCTGAGGCACCAGTTTGAAAATTCGAAGAGGTCGGAGGCAGCGGAGTACCATTAAGAGCTGAGCTCCAGATTTGGCCGGGACGTTCTGAGGCATCCAGCACAAGAATATCAAACTCACCTTGAGGAGACAGGGCAGGAAAAGGCAAAGAAGGATTAGGCTTACAACTTCTTACTTGACATAGGCACAGCACTAAATCAATAAACACTTCTCTTCCTTAAAACTGAAGGGAAGATTAAGGCAAAAAAAGCCTAATTTAAGAAAAGGACTTGGATCTCCTGTGCCCTGGTTGATTGTCCTAACTAATGGGCATCAGCTTCAGCCTCTGTCTTCCTCTCACTCAAAAGCTGTTTTACTCTTTTCAGCAGATGGAATAGTTCCAAAAGAAGAAATCAAATCGGCTGATTCAGAGCAGGGACACAAACTGTATTCTTGGAGCAGGCATCATCATCTCTCTCTCCCCTTCTCATTTCAAAGAGAGATTCTGCCCTGAAACCGAGATATCCTCACCTGGAAAGTGCTTTAACAGTTTCCTCACCAATTTTTCCTACCACTTTGTTACAGGTAAATGTAGTTTTGCCACTGTGTGGTTTTATCACACAAATATTATGCATTTGAAAGTGTTTTCGAACAGCATCGTTGTGTCTTGTAGCCTGAACAATATCTGACAGATGGTTATTGATTATAAAGTCTGTTAATTCTTATTTTTTAGAAACTATTTATAAAGCCAATGTTATTATAGGGGGACAGAAGTGAGAGTGTTACAAAAAGGTTATGTGCACAGAAAATGGAGAATCAAGCTGATATCACCAATATGAGGTAAAACATAGTATCATTTGTTAAAAACAGCAGTGGTAAAAGAGAGCTGCCTCACTAAAACAAAAAGATTCGCCAGTGGTGGCGACTTTCATATTATTTTAAGACCATCACAGGCACAGTTGGAATATCCAAGCTACACCACCTGAATTTTCCTTCAGACAACCAGAGGGATTCAGAAAGGTTTCAAGAAAATAATGCACATACTGATTATGCATACTACAGTGGGAGTTTTGTATAAGTATGCATATTTTTATTTATGCTAACAATGGAATCTTTGATACAAATTGATCGTGACAAATTTTATGCAGCACATCTGTCTGGTGGATTAATCTCTGAAAGATTTAATCTAAATCCATCAAAGCCATTTTGCTTAGCAATTTCTTCAGTTAGAAAATATTTCATACTGTATTACACTGAGCACTGTTTTTGACACATTCTGTGGTGTTTATTGTCATATGTGAAGAGGAAATGGACTCCCTTCTCTTGTATTTGAATGGAATTCAAGAAATTTTGGGGGCACAAAGAAAACAGTAGAATATTTTTCCTGAGAACCACTACTGATAGGTATGGAATATAGAAAGAAACTGCTTTGCTTTCTTTCTGCTATAGCAACACCAACAACAAGGATATGCCCTTCTGTCAAATGGTAGAGGCTATTGAAACACCTTCTATAAAGCAGCAGAACTGTCAAGAGGGGAGGAAGCAATACATGGCTAAGAAATAGCTAAAATAAAGATTCTCCTGCATAAAAATGCTGATGCAAGGTTGGAGATCTCAAGCTTACTTTGGAATGAAATCAGGTCTGATACTTAAAACATAAACAAACAATTAAAAGGGGCTATGCAATAGCCCTACACTAAATTACCAGGAGCTTAGCACATGTCGATGTATTTTTAGATGTCTAAACGTGTATTTGTACCCATAACTGACAGGAGTGCACATGAAAACAGGGGTGTTTGAACACATATTACACTACTGCATTTGCATCAGGGTGCAGAGCCAAAATTTTAACATTACCAAATATTCATATATCCAAACATATCAAAAGTAAGAATGCTACAGAAACCTCCCATAAATATAAAAACTTACAAGATATATAAATATGTCCATAACTCCTCCAAAGTCTCTGATGACAGCTGTTGGTGTAAAAAACAAGCCATCTGCCATAATCTTCAGATTAAGCTCAATGCTCATGAATATTACAAAAACATATTCAGCAATCTGAAAGTCAAAGCAGAGAAGAGTCATAATTTAGGAACAGGCAGTGGAGAAAACCAAGGTGACTGTGCTTCATTAAATGTAATGATTCAGTGACAGTACCTGGAGTGTTGGAGCATGCATAACTCTTCTAAAGGGGGATTCAAACATCATGGAAATGCAGGAGCATATAGTAACAATGATCATGACCCAGTCCAGGTAAGTAACCAAACCCAGCAAGTCACTGCAAAAAATACATAAGGATAACCATTACAGAAGTGCCGAGTCCTGTGTCACTTGTATTGTGCCTCCACCAAATTTAAGTGCTTTCCTATGAAAAATAAATTAAGCTGAGGGGTGTCAAAGATTTCAATATTTCAGAAATGTGTAGTAAAACTAGGGAAGTTACATGCAAGTGAAGAAAAAATGTCTGATAAAAAAATCCTCTTCCTATTCATCCTTCTCCCCAAACAAATCCATGGAAAGAAAAAGCTTTTTTTTTTCAGGAAAAAAAAAGAAACACACATATGCATGCACACATACACACATACATGCATGTGTGTGCTGACACAATTATACCGCAGGCTTATGTGACCAAGCAAAATTACTTTTGCAGTGCTTACTAAAGCTGATGGTATTTGGTATTTTTCACAGCTCCAGTAACAGGATCTGTTTTAGAGCTAAAAAAAGAAAAAAAGATAAAGTCATTTACATTTTATTTTAGTCAGCATTATAATTATACCATGCATCCATCACCTCAAAGTAATTTATACCCCAAATCAAGGCTACATTGTATCTTGTCTTAATTTTAAATGTCTATATAAGTTTCACTTAATTCTATGCAATTTTAGCCATATTATCAACACAGCTAGTACCACTTTAATTCATGGCCTACCTGTAATTTGTCTAACGATTCTTTAAACTGCTGGTTTTGGGGGTCTTGCTTTTCTAAGCAAGGACTTAATTTTGTGTTTTGCTTGGAGACGGGGTGGCGATAACCTGCTACTGAATTTTATGTTCCAAAGTGCTTTCTCAGGAGTTCTTTCCTTTTACTTCAAAACCTCTTGGACCATATCCTCAGTTGACACACACACAAAATCTTTCCACAAGCCCTATTTCTTTTACTACTTCTTCAATTACTTTCTGATGAATATTTCTAGATTCTCCATATCTGAATTTCCCTATGAAATTGTTGTGCTTCACCTACCATATCCAAATACCCATTAGGCAGCCAGACAGAGTGAGAGCCGTTCTAGAAGTAACAAGCTCATGTCTAGGTGACGAGTTGCTTTCTTGCTCCAGCAATTATTTAGCTTTATTATAAAGAACAGAACTGCTTCAGCAGGAGAAGCTACAAGAATCCTATCCAAGAAGCCTCCCTCACCCCAGTGGTTGGGGCTCTTTTTACCTATTTTTCAAATCCTTGTAGCAAATCATGCTGAGACAGGATCTGCACTGAGGTATCCATATTCCATGTGAGGGCTCTAGCCATTGGGATGTGAAATTGCCATCACTTACTTGTGAGCTTAAAGTGAAAAAAGGACTGACCTGACTTGAGGCATTACCACCAGATGAGATTTCTTGGTTATGAAGTACAAGGATGCAAGATGCACACAAGGATAACAAGAGGCATCTTCAACAGGCCAGGTTCACCCACTTCTGTATACCAGTCAGCATACAGAATATACTGGGTTTGGTGCATTCCCACTGAACTCACTGACTTTTCATTCTTCTTAAGATCATACCTCTTGCCCACATTGTACATAGTAGCATTCCTCGGCCTTTTTTAGTAGAAGAAAATATGTATCCTACCAGTTTGAAATGATATCTAGAATATCTTACTTGGCAAGCTGGGTAGGACACTGAATAAAGTAGGTAGGATTTAAATAAAAGAAAAAATGACTGTTTAACAAAATCAGTTTACTCTTATAATGGCAAATATTTTAATTAAACTGTTGATAATATAAATATCCTGTTACCCTCAGGCACTCCACAATGCTAAGAGGTGCTGACATGTATTTGACAAGTGGATTGGAATGCATGTTCATGTGTTTTGTTTTGCGGTTTTACTTTGCAACTGCTTCACGGACCAGTGAACTGCATTTAAGTTAGCAGTTGCATAGAAAAGTAGGTACTTAACTCAAGGATGTGCTTCTATATAGGTGGCAGAACACTTAAATATGGGTATTGTAAAACTGAGTATCTAACCTTCCTGTTGCTCTACCTAGAAGAAATTTGTTGAAGTGCTCAGAGGAAATCAATAGTAAAGCAGGTGCTGAAACCAGGTCTTCCAAGGGCCAAGCTCATAGTCTTGAACTACCTTCTGTCTTATGCTGGCTGTTTGCAAGGTGACATGCATTAGCCCTCTAAAATCTGGGTGCTAGCCATAGACAGAGGTTTTAAAGAAGAGTTGTAAGATGATTTTGTATCAGGCTGCTTGTACATAGATCTGGATCTGCTACACTCGCATACACCTACAGTTTGGTTACTGAGTCTTCCTGATTTTCACCTGGTCTCAGCTTTTCTGCTTTTACCTCCCACAGCTGAATACCTCCCATCCCATTTTGGGTCTCTAATTATGGACCAAGGAGCCTTTGGGTCAGCATAGGTAGGATTCATTTCTCTTCACCTTTTTCTATTTGAGTAACTGTTGGTCTATAAAGACTTCCTGCCTTATGATGAGGAATAGGAAGGGAACAGCAAGCGCATTCCCCAAGGTCTAGAAATGGGAGTATAAAACATTACCCTTCCCTCTCAGTTCACACCTGCAGTTTTCCCACAGTCTTGTTCCATCTCAGCATTGCAGACTGCTGAAACATCTCTGCCCTTACACAGCATTTTATCACTTCCTTTCTTCCAGAAGCAAGACTATACCATAGCCAACTGACTGCCAGCTCGTCTGGGGACCACATTATATGCAGTTTTCCTTTCAAAATAAAAGTTAAACCTAGATTTCTGAGGACATGAAAGTAAGCACTTAATGGAATCGATTGTTGATATGGAAAAAACTTACGCATTAAAGCGAGCTCGTACCACCACTCGGCAGAAATTCCTGAATCTGTGCTCACGACCAACTATGAAAAGTGGTTTATCAAAATATGGATGATTCTCTCGCAGCTCCTCTTCCTGGACTTTCCTTTTGAATAATAGAACGTAAATTATTAAGTGATATGTGTTATATGTGGTAAAAATATCCCTTATACTTCCTTCTTTTTTCATCATGACTCTCAACAATTTTTACTTCATACAGAGAATACTTAATATGGAAAAGTGTTCATGCAGACTTTTGATTTTTAAATACCTTTTCATTTCAGCTTGTTCTTTTTTTTCTTGGATCATCTTTATCTCACTGTCTTCTCTCTGTGCATTTCTGTATCTCACTGTATTGGAGTGCTAGAAGCAAAACGATTCCTTTTAAATGAGGTCTGTGGGTTGTTGTTTTTTAATGTTTCAGATGAAAGCAAGATACGGTATTTTACATAGAAAGATTCAAATGAAAAATCTTTATTTCCAAATGCACCGCACATCCACTCAGTCAAGCATATTGTACAGTATTTTCTATCTACAGCAGAAGGCTGCTTATTTCATCAAGGTTAATTTCAGTTTTAATTTCATGCGTGAAGTCCCATCCAATGCAACTTTTAACTTTAAAAGCAAAGGACCTGTAAGCTCAGCCTATCTCTCTGAACTGGAATGAACACCATCAAAGTTACTAAGGACAAAGACTGGGAAAGAAAAGACTTCAGACACCCTCTCAGCTTCTCAAGCCTGCTGCACGTGCTGCCCGGCAGCGAGTTGAGTAGAATGTACAGGTAGTGACTGGCAAGGGCAGGGAGGAGGAGAGGGAGGGAGGACGTCGTCCAAGCTCATCCAGCAGAGGGTACAATCAGTATTACTATTCAGAGTTAAGCGAGTCTTTGGAGCACTCCTGGAGGGGTAATGCTGGGTGTTACCCTTACTATTGGACACAAACAAAGCCACATCTGCTTTAAAAGATTAGTTACCTACAGTTTCTTTCTACCACCATGCAGGGTAGTTCATTAATTATTTCTTATGAAGTTGTTTTTAAGTATGAAGCACACCTTGAAAATGACTGTCATAGTTTGGAAATGCAGGAACTAATATTGCCTCTTGAATTGTCATAGTCGCAGGGATCCACAGAATATCATTATGAATTTGCAGAAGTGAAAATGCACTTAACTGCATGAAACTATACCACAGTGAAATCTATGATTACTGTTCTCCCTTTTAGTCTTTGTCCTTTTGTCTGACAGTTCTGGTGTTTGAAAAATATTGTTAAACTTCCATTGGAAATTTTGAAGTGCTGTTTTGCTGGCCTGAGTGATTTGTGTAATTCCACAGTAAGGCTTTTTAAGGTATCCTGGGTAGCAATTGTTGTGTTCCTAATGTAGTGTCTACAGCTTCAGTGAATCTCTCTCAGCAAGTGTTTCAAAACCAGCAAGTCTATCAGTGAAATGACCATGCCAATTAGTTTGAGGATAATTGTAATGCAGTTACCATATTTGTTTTATGATTTCCTTTCAGATTTCAAAATATAAATTGTAAACAAGGTCATAAATAGACATTAATCTTACAGAAGCACTTAATATGTAGTACATGTTCCTATTTCTTATATTCTCAAACTGAAACCAACATTTCTACGAGGACTTACATCTTGAGTCAATGTTTCAAGAGATTTTCCTCTGCTGATTCGCTGGCTGTTGGAACCATGTCTCAGTGACCTGAAACAATCATAATCAATTTAATGATACATCTCAGGATGAAATTTTGACCTTTATAGGGTGGCCATTATAAAGCACTGCTCTCCAGCTACCCAATATATCAAATTCTTATAATTTTTCTCTTGCTAACATCAGAAGCTTATATGTTCTTCAATTGTTTTCAATCCGGTCTAACATAAGCCAATTTCTTTCCTTCTGATCTTTAAATTGATAGCTTTGTAGTCAGCGAAGGAAATGACATTTGAAATAAAAAGGCATTTTTTCCATTTATACAGTACAATGAATTTCGTTATGGTTACAATGAAGAATGTAGAATTCAGTTCTTTGTACAAGTAAGTAATTTCAGTTTTTCACACGTTAGGTATTGCTCAAATTTAATTCTTTTCATCACCTTTATTTTAAGAATATTTTTAACCCACCCTTTCTGTCCATGTTTACCTGCGTTCTTGTCGTATATGATGCTGGACACTAAGTATTGACCTTTCCTTTGCAGGCTGCCCCTCAAAGGATCCGCTCAGCATGCGTTGTCTAGTACAGGCCCTACAAAGAAATATAATGATGATGATACAGAGTTTTCAGTATAAATGATAATTTCTGAGGTAGTGCGTTCAGAGATGTCAGCTTGGCTTTCTGGGAAGCAAGTGCACAGCTTAACAGACAGTAACAATAAAATAGCAATGGCCTTTCCAGGAAAACATATTTCCAAGGCAATGGTCCCCACTCTGCAACATAACCGGTCATCTTGTGAACCTTCTCCATGCCTTAGCAAGGGCCATCTTTGAGTTTTTGAGCAGAATTTATGGTCCCTCAGGAATTCACTAAGTGTGAAAAGAGTCAAGCAATGCATTAATCATCAGTAAACTCAGCTTTTCAGCAATAAAGAAGGGAACAGTACAAGTATAGCCATCATTTTAGGGCAGCTCCCTTTCAGAGCTGTACATGGCAAAATATTTACGTGCACACTCAAGACTTACAGCATATCTTTGAGTGTTCTTCTACATAACTGGGACCATATATGGTTTGAAATGAAAAGCTGCATATTGCTGATATCCTGTAATATCAAATGTCTGCTCTCTGGGACTGCATTGAACTTGTAGCTTTTTGTTGTGTGGTTTTTTTCACTTGTTTGCTCATTTGCTTCACTTTGCTTCTGCTGAGTCTTGGCAAACACATTTTACATATTTTGGCAGAAATTAGTATTTGTTGGTTAGTAAGTGTGCTAGAGTTAAACAGGGCATGCATATTTTTGTTTTGATGGCTACAGTGAAATGGATTTGTGTAAGAAAGAGAGGTTTCCACTAAAGAGCTCACACAAATCCTCCGATGGCTGAGAAATGGAATTTCAATACTGGAAAAATATTTTAACTTTCCAGGATTGCTGCAATTTTAAGTTTACACAGTGCCCACCTTATTGCTCATTTTGTGTTATGCAACTATTCAGAGAAACACAAGACCCAGCTGGTAATATTTAATACTTTTTAATGAACTGAATATCCTTTTTTTTTTTGAAAACATGAAAAAAGATACATGCTACTGGAGTAAACACTCTATTTGCCAGTCTACAGTAAGACTTAGATAAATGCTATCCTTGGCAGCATGGGATGATCACGCTTGATGGCAAAGAGTATCCCAGGCACGTTCTTTCCCCATTGTAACTTTGTTTTTCACTCTTCTCCACTATTTCTCTTTCCTTTAGATCTGAACACATAAATGATATGAGTAGGGATCCAAAGTGAGATCTGGAACAAAAATGAGAAGCTTAGAATGCTTGTCAGTGTCATCACTGCCAATCATACTAGCATGCTAGAAAAATACATTGTGCTACACTTGTTAGAGAAGGCATTAGGTTACACTACGATGAACTGAAGCATCATGCTATTTAAGAAAATTACTGTATGTCTTATAAAACAGAGCTCTTCTTAGCCAAATCATGAACATCTTATAACCAATGGATTTTAAGCATTATATTATGGAGGATGATACTACACAACACTGTCAGAAGACAACAGAGATATCATTTGAACACCTGTGCAATTTTCTTGTAAAAAGAAAAAAAAGCCAAAGAGATAGAAATTATTCCCTAAAAATAGATCCATTAAAATGACAATCCAGTTTTTCCCAGCAGAGACAATGGGAAGTAAGTTCTGGGGTCTGACTTCTATATAGAGGCTTCTTGCTGTGACAAAGAGGGTAATTTATCTTTTTTTCCCTGTAAATATAAATTATTGTGGCTTGCTTTTAACAGCTAGAAATTATTTTCTTGACATCAAAAAGTGACTTGCACATGAACTTTTCATGTCCTTGTACACAAGTTACTTGAATACCAAGTTACATAACCTCTTAGTGTTCATAATAAAACAGTAAATGCTCAAGCAATAAATTCTTTACCTGACTAATGAACAAGATGGCTTATTTGCTTATTAATGGTGTAATAAAATACACTTAGCCATATACTACACAGAATAGGCATGCATAAAGGGTAACACCTGTAGAAAGACTATTAGGATTGTCTATGATCTCTGCCTAAGTTAGATTCCTAAATCCACATTTAGAATTTATATCCATTGCCTCACTTTCAGTAACTCTTCAAGCCCTGCAGCTCCTACTGAAGTCAACAGAGAAATAATGAAATGCCAGTTGTAGAGCATAAAGATCAGAAATTTTTATCAAGTAACTGCAAATAAACTTTTTATATTTTCAGAGAAAAAGATGCTGTGCCGAAAAGGCCATGGCTACTTTGGACAGCCTCTCTCCCGGCATTCTCTGCTTGATGGGAATTAGTGCCTTAATTTTCCTTGTATCAGCTCTTAGTAAAAGCCACACTTTATTATACTTTCGACTCAGGCTCTGTATATTTTTCAGCTGTTTAGACACCTAGAGTTGCAGATCTTTGGGGACTTCTGAAAAAGAAGGCAGGTGCCATGAAGTTTTCAGATTTGTATAGCTGTCAATCTCAATATCTACAAAAGGATTTGTTTTCTTATTACAGACACCTACACTTGCATGCTTACTCTCAGTGCCTACATGTGAGCCATGTGTCCAGGCTTCCCTCATAATCAGTGGAGATGTAGGAATCAATTACATTGGTTGTACAGAGGTGGCCAGTGCCAGCTGCCATGCCTTGGGAGTATTTTGCCTTGCTTCCAGCTGCTGTTTCAGCAGGGTATGGGTCCCCTGCAAATTTCTGTATTACCTGCCATCCTCAAGAGGATGTTTTGGACATCTTCTTGCATCTCATACATTACTAGATGTCCATATGTGGACAACTTCATTGAACACTTTGTCAATTAATTTATTTAATGAACTTTGGAAGCTATTCTAATAATCATGAAGTGGGCATCTAAAGTCAAAGCAGTCAGCTAAAGATCTCACTGGGCTCCACTGCCTGTATTGACTAGACCTCTGTCACCTAGATGATAGACAGGTCATCACATAGCTCACAGGCACATCTGGTAGTCTGGAGGTGAATCCCACACCTGGGACAATCACTGTGCCACAGTATTAAAAAGTTTAGTCCTACGTGGTTTGCAAATTGGAGTTAAAAAAAAAATGTTTTCTTGACTTGACAGATTTTCATATAACTGTAGGTGGTCAGAATCTTTTGGCCTTTCTTTGAACAGTGCAGGCAAAATTACCTTTTTTTAGGTAAAACTGTCCTTGCCATCTTCTTATACCACCTCTATGAAATATTAGATAGGCTCATGTTCACTTCTGGTGGAATGAGGAAGTTATGAAACAAAGGAGAAGAGAGAAGAAATATGTCAAGCTTCTTGACTTTGTACTCATTTTGCAGAACTCTGATCACAGTCCAGCAGCTGCAAAGTACATGCTCCAAATTTGCCTTGAAAAGCACAAATGTAATAAAATATCCTGAAAAAGAAAATGTGATTTGGTAGGTTATCAGGAAGCCAGGCTACAGGTGTAGACCACACAGACCAATACAATATTGGGATACCACATAGTTTGTATTACCTGTGAACAATTGAGGTCCAAACTTCTGAAGTCCTTCAAACTATTTCATGCTTTGGAACCCCTGAAAAATACATAGTGAAGAGAGTGTTCAAGTAACATTCTATGAGCTAATATAAAATGTTAAAAGCTTTGATCAATACTTCAAAGTACTATACCTTTAATGAATATTCTGAGGTCTCTTGCATACGGCTCAAGCTTTGACTTTTTAGGGAGGCATCCTCTCCACAAGTGTTTACTCATCTTCTTGCATTCCAGTGTAACACCGATTCGTTGGTTTTCTTTATTTTAATGAGTGAATACTTACATAGTAACTGCAGCAATTGCATATATTATGATGTATTTTTGTTCTTGTTCTCCCTGGAACGTGCTCACAGTGAAGTCTTAGCAGTGTGGTATGCTTCAGTAAAACACTCAACTATCAGCCTCATTCAGCATTGTTTTCACTAAGACTCTATCCTTACTAAATCTTTCTATGCTCTCATTATACCTCCATTTAACTTGGAATATATGGTTAAATGTGACAACCTAAGATTCATGGTGAATCCACCTGAATAGGTGCTCTACTGTTTCTCTTTTTCATTCTACAAACTTAATTCAATAAAGCATTGTTTGAATGCTAAGCAAAATGCACATTTTCACCAGAGCTACACTGCTGTTCTTTGGGGAAAATATATTATCTTTTAAACAAATCTGAATTTGGCTGGTAAAATTAAATGAATTATTAATGCAACTTGGATAATTCATGATTTTTCTTTTCCATGTTTTTTCTTGTTTCCTTCCAAATGTCTCTAAAGGAAAAAAACAGTCATTTTCTTTAGTGTCTATTCAGTCTGTTGAACTATGGTACCATACTTTCTTTCCTTTAGCCATTTCATATTCTCATTGTCATTCTTGCCTTGCTGTTTCAGCCTCTCCTCTACCAGATGCTTGTATAATAATTATTTTCCTTGGATTATAGAAGAATTGATAGAATCAATGGAGAAGAAGGAACCTCAAGTGGCCATCTAGTGTATCACCTCTCACAAAGCAGGATCAATGATATCTACACTCTTCTGGGCTGGTATTTGTCTAACTTCCTTTTCCATACCTGCGGTGTTGGATACTCCACAGCCCACTAACTCTACTTCACAACAATGCTTTACAGTGATCTGTAACATGGTGGTCACTTGGCACAAACCCCATAAAACAGAGTAGCTTCTTACCAATGAATATGTGCATTCCAATTATTTCTTTCTGTGCTGAAAACACTGTTGATAATTCAGGGATTTTTCATTATTGCTGAGCTGGGCTTACACAGAACCAAGGGCTTTTCTGCTCCTCCCCCCTTCCCCCGTAGTGAGCAGGCTGGGGGGGCACAAGGTGTTGGGAGGGGACACAGCCGGGACAGCTGACCCCCACTGACCCAAGGGATATCCCACACCATACGGCGTCATGATCAACAGGTAAAGCTGGGGAAGAAGGAGGAAGGGGAGGACATTCAGAGTGATGGCATTTGTCTTCCCAAGTCACCATTATGTGAGATGAAGCCCTGCTGTCCTGGAGATGGCTGAACACCTGCTTGCCAATGGGAAGTGGTAAATGAATTCCTTGTTTTGCTTTGCTTGCATGCGTGGCTTTTGCTTTACCTCTTAATCTGTCTTTATCTCAACCCACAAGTTTTCTCACTTCTACTCTTTCTAGTCTCTCCCCCTTCCCACTGCAGGGGGGAGTGAGTGAGCAGCTGTGTGAGGCTTAGTTGCTGTCTGGGGTTAAACAATGACAGCATCACATTTGCTAACCTCCAGTCAACTGGGACCTCCTTGGTTGGCCAGAACTGCTGACAAATGATGGAATGTGGCCTGGTGAGCATTTCCCCTGGCTCCCTCAGTATCCTTGGGTGGATCCCATCCAGCCCCAGAGACTTGTGTATGTCTAAGTGGCGTAGCAGGTCACTAACCATTTCCTCATGGATTATGGGGACTTCATTCTGCTCCCCATCCCTGTCTTCCAGTTCAGGAGGCTGGGTACCCAGAGAACAACTGGCTTTAGTATTAAAAGACTGAGGCAAAGAAGGCATTAAGTACCTCAGCCTTTGTCATTATGTTTCCCCCTGCATCCAATAAAGGATGGAGAGTCTCCTTAGCCCTCCATCTGTTGCTAATGTATTTATAGAAACATTTTTTATTGCCTTTTACAGCAGTAGCCAGATTAAGTTCCAGCTGGGCTTTGGCCCTTCTAACCTTCTCCCTGCTTAACCTCACAACATCCTTGTAGTCCTCCTGAGTTGTCTGCCCCTTCTTCCAAAGGTCATAAACTCTCTCTTTTTTTTTTTTTTTTTTCCTGAGTTCCAGCCAAAGCTCTCTGTTCAGCCAGGCTGGTCTTCTTCCCTGCCATCTTGTCTTTTGGTGCATGAGTATGGCCTGCTCCTGCGCCTTTAAGATTTCTTTCTTGAAGAATGTCCAGCCTTCCTGGACTCCTTTGCCCTTCCGGACTGCCTCCCAAGGAACTCTGTCAACCAGTCTCCTAAATTGCTCAATGTCTGCCCTCCAAAGTGGCAGTTCTGCTGACCCCCCCTCCTGACCTCTCCAGGACTTGAAAACTATCATGTCATGATTGCTATGCCCAAGGAAGGCTCCAACCCTCACATCACCCACAAGTCCTTCTCTGTTTACAAACAACAGCTCCAGTGAGGCACCTTCCCTAGCTGGCTCACTCACCAGCTGTGTCAGGAAGTTTTCTTCCACACACTCCAGGAACCTCCTGGACTGTTATCTCTCCACTTGTATTGTATTTCCAGCAGACATTTGCTAAGTTCAAGTCCCCCATGAGAACAAGGGATAGTGATTGTGAAACTTCTCCCAGCTGCTTATAGAATATTTCATCTGCCTCTTCATCCTGGTTGGGCGGTCTGTATCCCACCATGATATCTGCCTTGTTGGCCTTTCCCCTGATTCTTACACATAAACACTCAACCCTATCATCACCATCATTAAGTTCTAGACAATCAAAACACTCCCTAACATGCAGGGCTACCCTACTGCCTCTCCTTCCTTGCCTATGCCTTCTGAAGAGTTTATAGCCATTCAAGTTTATAGCCAGTTCTACCGATTAGGCCAGACTTTGTACCTGGATGAGAAATTTTAACGTGGTTATAGAACTGATTTTTTTTATTCACATCTTGAAAGCTTCTGTCAGCTGCTTGAAAGAGGACTTTGGGATACTGTAAGGAATGGGAAAAATTTCAAAATAAAATGCAAACTCCTGCAGAATTATTTATTTTTTTTAAGTGCTGTTTGATAGCAGCTGAAAGGACTACATTTCACAATTTTATTTGCAAAGTGCAAATACATCAATGGTAATGACATTTACAATTCAACCCACAGCATCAGTGTATTCAAAATAATATAGAAGATTTTGTATTCATGGCTCTGTTCATAATACTGCCCACATTTATGGCTGTATTTTCATTCTTAGGAGTCAGTGAGAACTGCCTACACCTCTTTCAAATTTGAAAGTGCTGAAATGATCTTTATGATTGTTCTTTGATTTCTTTTTGGGGGAAAAAAAGTGGTTTTGGAATGGAACAAGGCAAGGAGTGTGTGTGGGTGGGGGGTTGTTTCTTTTTTTTTTCTTTTTTCTTTTCCCCCATTTGTTCCCGCCCCTGCCCCAGCAAAGTTTACCCCCTTGATACCTGGAAAGAAATGGGCTTCTCTGTACTCTGAGTCAAGCAAGAATGGTTATAATTCAGGAGTGTTATAAGCCTTTTCTCATCTGACTTTTTATAGATTATTATGTCTGCTTGTGGATTCACAAGCAATCTTGAAGGGATCCCTGCTCTGCTGTGGGGGATGCACAGAAGGGAGCTGAGCTTTGTAACATGGAGTTTGGTATATCAAATCTGATGCTTATGAAGCTTTTAATGGTCAGCAAAGGGATACAAACTCAGACGTACTGTTGCTTTTCTTCAGTACAGCAATTCCTGCATTGTTCTATTTTGTCTATGCTGAATCATGATCTCTTTGTGTGTTTTGGCAGATTTATTCAAACTATCACTTTAACGGATATTCCATGGCAGGCAGTACCTCTTAGCTTCCAGTTTATAAACAGGGTAGCACAAAACTATTTTCAGTGTCATCTGTAAATATAGATGATGCCTTCCTTTAATATACATTATGAGGTTCCAGTCAAACTGCCTAATAGTAACATGACATCAAAATTCCTTCCATGGTTAGGTCCTAATTTCTGGGAAAAGAGAAAAAGGGGGTGCAAAACGTGTGTAGTCCATAGTCAAGTTGTTGGGAGCAGAAATATCTGTGCCTATTTACTTAAACTTCTTGTTCCTATTGAAATCGCTACCTTTTTTTTCTGAATCACTGTGAAATCTGCATTTGTCTTCCTAACTATTTCAGACACATCCTGCAGATACAGCTAATTAAGAGCCAACCACTGGTTGGAGTTTCCCTCATTGCTTTCCACTGATTTGTTTTTGTTTATAATGTGTTCTGTTTGCTTCATTTCTGTGATACATTTGTGCGGTCTTATTTAGCCTTCAGATCATCAAGTTACTGGAGCATTAGTGCACATGGAATGAAAAGAAATGAGTCATTCACCCATTCCCAATCTTTTGTTTCCTCAGCTGATTGAAGGGTTCAATAAATTACTGTGGTTCATAATGACTATAAAAGTTAAACACTATTTTTATCTATTCAGCTGTGTTTTAAATACAGCATTGGGATCTATCATTCTGTCATGGAGAGAGGCTCTGGAAGCATTTGACAACTTATAATCTTTCCTCCTTCACATATTCATGAGAGAGGAAGATTATGCATGCAAGCAATAACTTTACACATTAATTATTGAGTCAGATATCAGGAAGACCATAACTTCATGAAAGACAATGCACAGAAGTACTTCGATGTGAAGAAAAGATTAAGCTCAAGGGCAAAAATCCTGACGTTTGAGTAACAACAGATAATTTCCTGTCCTTCCTCCTCTATCCCTTATCTAAGTTGCAGGCTAGAATATCTATATTATGAGAAGTCCCTAAGGAAGAACAGAAGTGAGCAGCAGGAGATACAGCTGTTCCTTGGGCTCATTAATGGGTTTGGGAAGTGCCTGATAGCTGCCTATTACAGGTGGTGTAATGAGATCCATCTCTCAGTGAATCACTTGTGTTTCTTAGCATGCTGCAAGGAGTCAGCAGGGCCATGACCCGATAACTTTCTACACTTTGATATATTACTTTCTTCCGGGAAAGAAGATGGAGCTAGCAGTTGCCTTGCCCACACCATGCAGCGTGAATGGTGGGTTTCTAGTACATCCTTCTCCCCTTTCTATTGCCTTCTTTTTTGACTATGAATCAGGGCACCCATCTAAGTACATCAAACAGCGCCGAGGTAGCCCCTTCATTTGTTCATGGCTGTTGGTGACTCATATTATTAATTCCAAGTAATTCAACTGGCTATATTTTGGAAGCCGCTACACTTGTTCTTAGACTATTAGTGCTTTTTGGATGCTAGCACTTATAATTCATCCTGGTATTATAGAGGAATAATTCACTGAAAGGATTTGTTTGAAAGAGAGAGAGAAAAACACTTCTATTGCCCTTTCATCTACACACTGTAACAGAAACAACGCTTGGCAGGAGTTAACCCATGCTCTTGAATAATCTTTCACAGATTAAAAAATGGAGGCATACTGAGCGATTCTTTTCATTCAAGTGACATTTGGATATGAAGGTTCCTACAGCCCTTTTTTTCAGATAATGTGGATTGGATATGAAATTAATTTAGTGCAGAATGAGACATGGCTGTTGTCTTTACCCTGCAGAGTCTCATGACAAACTCTGTAGACTAGAGCCCCTGTGGTTTAAGAACACAAATATTAAATTTCTAGTTATTTTAGCATTTTCTTTATATTGCATGTGCTAAGAACAAAGCAGTTGTCTACATACACGTAAGTAAGTGAACGTACACAGCAGCAATGACACTTGGCACCGTTGCATAATTTATTCTGTGTTCAGCTGTAATATATCCTGCTATACAAAAGGGGCCCAGGTAAGGGGATCTGGGTTATGTAATTTGGAATTGCCAAGCTTTTGTAGTTTTGAGGCTTTATCCTACTGTCACACTTGTTTTGCCAGAAATTTATTAGTGCCTCCTAGAATACACTTCACTCTCCTTTTTCCTTTTCCTTTTCCTTCGTTGATGTGCTTTGAACCTGTCTTGGTACAAAACAGATATCCCTCATAGACTTATACTGACTTTTTACATTTCCTCACAGTTGTAGACTTGAAATAATGCTATTTTGAGAACTTTGTTATACATCTGAGTTACTCTCAGCAAAGCACAGAAAATTCATTGTTTAAAAGATATAGAGCAATCTATTTTAAAACTCCAGAAGTCTAAACAGCTTAAGGTTGTTTCACGCCTGTCTTCAATCCATTGCTTTAGGTAAATGTATTTTCCTTGCAGGCTGCCCTGTTTCTGAACATCTTCTATTAGAATTCCCTTATTAAATTCTCAGGTTAGCTTTGCATTCGAGTTGTTCATCTGCTTTCCAGGCTTGCTGCCTTGCTTTGTTAAGCACCACAAGGCTGTTCATCCTCTTGAATGTCTTTGAATAACCTTTTGTGGTGTTTGGAATTCAGTCTAACCTCTACGCTGTTACACAACATCCCCACCATATCCAAGTGCCTTTCAGCTGCCTGCTGAGGAAGAGTGCTACCATTTGAGACTTGCTCTTTTTCTCACCCTTTCCCAAAGGAAGAGTGTTTTGTTTTGAGGAAGTGAATTGATGATTTATGATAGGAGATGTTGAAAAAGACTTACACCTTGTCTCCCAGCAAAGAATGGTAAAGTTTGTGACAGTCTTCATGGTCTGTAAATTTTTGTTTTCCAGTTGCAGACCTGCTCCTGAGAATCAGTGCAGATCAGATTAATTTTTTGTTTTGTTTTGGATATAAAATACATTTGTGCCTAATCTGGATTTGAGATCTTACTGTAGATCTGGTGCTAGAGCTTAAGACAAACCATCAGGTGTTTTATAGTCAGTGCTACTGACTGACTTAAAGATAAGAACACTGAATATTTTTTTACAAGCTGTTTGATTTTTAACCAAAGAAAACGGAAGAAAAATAAGTTGAAATTTCTTGATAGAACATTTAGGAAGATTAATCCTGTCATAATTTCATTTTTAAAATTGGCTTGTTCCTGATCAGATGTTTTATGAACAGTCATCTTCCCTAGGAAATATATTTACAATAAATGTGGAGCCCAGTTTTGATAGTCTAAGACTGAAAAGCAGAGTACTTCTTTCTGCTTTAATGATTGTCACTTCACTTCTTACTCTAAGGTTCTTTCCGAGGACCCTGCACCCAGCAGAGCAAGAAAAGTGACTTACTTGAAGTGCATCCTTTATAGAAATTTGAAATCTATCACTGTTTTAAAGGTAGCTGGCAAAAACACACTTTTAAGAATTAATTTCTGGGTTACTTAGAAGTCAGTAAAATATGTTGCTGTGTTAATTCTGGTCCTAATTAATGTATTTGGAAAAAGCATAATCTATTACTCAAAAATAGCATACAGCCTTTGCAAAACAGATACATAGCTTCATTTTCAAAGGAGTGCATGGTGGAGATGTTGGGTTCTATAAAATATTCCATTTTGCAGATTATTTAATATTTTTTTGATGAATCAGAAAATCTTGAGTGCAAATGCATATAATGCATTTCCACCACAAGCTTTGGGGAAAACTATATTTGGTTTTGCCCCAAAATCTCAATGATTTCTAATTAACCAAGCAACTTTTTTTTTTCTTCGTCTCCTACAGGGGAGGTATTGTAATAATTTATCTTAAAAATCTGTGACTTTTCTGGGTAATGGAAACCCATGAAGATCCTGGTGCCTGGTGCAAATCAGAAGAGGAAAAGGATTAAGATGGAAAAAATATTTTTACTGTGAGGGTGGCCACACACTGCAAAAGGTTGCCTAGAGATTTAGTGTAGTCTCCATCCTTGGAGTCTTTCAAAACCCAACTGGACACTGTCCTGGGCAGCCTGCTGTAGGTCACCCTGTGCTGAGCAGAGTTTGGACTAGATGATCTCCAGGGGTGCCTTCCCACCTCAGCTATTCTGTGATCCCCATTGATTACACTGTTACTCGCATTAGCTGAAAAGACTTTCCCCACAAGGACACATAAATCTGTTGAATTTTGTGGCATCGCTTCATGGCAACAGTTTTATTTTCCCGTCAATACAAATGAATTAATTTCAATTAAAGATAACGTATTGCAGTCCCTTAGGAGTAGGAGACAGCAGCACTAGATGCTTAGACCATCTCTTTGCTAATTTGAGATGGTGTGACTTCATGGTACTAGGCTAACACCTGACAGTAGCATCTTTCATATATTCTAGAGAAAAGGAAAAGCTAAGACACTCCTCAGTGAGTGTATCTCTCTAGTTTATATACCTGTGCAGATATCGCTGTTAATTTATGTTGTGCTGTGTTCCCTTTTTTCCCTGTGTAACAAGTACATGAGAATTGAAGGGTCGCTCACCACTTAACTACTCAGTAACTCATTTCCTTGCAGCAGGCGATCCCTGCGGGTGCCTGGGCTTCCCTGGGAAGAGAGCACTGATAGCATGAGGAGAGCTAAGGAGGGCTGTTCAGAGAGCTGCTCCTTCTGGGTTTCAGGTTCTGCAAGAATACGTCCCTTGTTGGCTAGTTTACGGTTCACTTCAGCCTTTGTGCTAACTACTGGGGCTCTCCTTTACTGTGGTATTTAGAGCCACAGGCACTCTTAAAATTGAGTTTATTTTATTTTGTATGGTATTTACAGCTGTCTAGGAGTTAACAAGATTCTTCAGACAAAGATATAATTTCATAAGGAACACAGGCCATGGATCAGCTCAACACTCTTTAACATTGCTACGAGTTTGTCCACAAAGTCTTCTACAGAAAGTCCCGAGTTTGTGTTTCAGAGTACGTTAGCTATACAAGATCTAGCTCCATACGTGAAACCACATTAGTGTAGCAGCATGCTTGAATTGTTAAATTCTGCTAAGCATCTGTATTCATGCTGATTACTGAGTTTTGGATCCAGCTTTGTTTGGAAAGACTGTACAGATCAATCCTTAAAGGTTTTATCTCCTTACTAGCAGAAGCAGAAGGATGGGGTGAAAGCTGACATGTATTTTCTTACCCTTTAGTACAAAAGCAAGCAGGGGCTTCTTCCATGTTTGGGTTTTGCGTCTACTTGTTGAAAATGACATGAAACACAGAATTGCACTGTTTGACTTGTGAGTGCCTTTCACACTGTTGCAGATCTGTGTGCATGTTGCAAACTATACTGTACTTGCCATTCCAAATTTTCCTCCATTTGGAAGTTATTTTAAGCTGGCATTTTGGGGTGTTTGTGGGGTTATTTTCCCTGGAACTGATCTTCAGTGTCATGATAAGTCACGTGATTTTGGTAGAGCTTGCTGTGAAAACTCAGCATTTGTTACTTTTTGCCTTTAAGAAACGCTTGTATGCGTGTGGTCTTGCATGGGTTTTGTGTATAGAAGATATCTGTATCAGTATGTACTACAGTTTTTCAGATAAAGATCTTTTTGGGGAAAAATGCCCATGCAAATAATTGCATTTGTATTATAGAAACAGAAACATAGAATCACATAATGGTTTGGGGTGGAAGGGACCTTTAAAGATCATCTAGTCCAATGCCCCTGCAATGAGCAGGGACATCTCCAACTACATCAGGTTGCTCAGAGCCCCATCCAACCTGACCTTGAATGTTTCCACAGACGGGGCATTGACCACCTCTCTGGGCAACCTGTGCCAGTGCCTCACCACCCTCATCGTAAAAAATTTCTTCCTTATATCTAACTTGAATCTACCCTCTTGTAGTTTAAAACCATTACCCCTTGTCTTATCAACATGTTGCACTTGGCATGTCTCTTGACATTTGGGGTGAGATTTGTTAGGTTTTGTATGCTGATCTTATTAGTCTTCTGAACACTGAACCTCTGCTTAGCAGTGGTGGCTTTTTTAGGGTAAGCCTTGATTGTCTTTCAGATAGATACTAAAAGTGAGGGGGGTTTGTGTGTATTGTTTTACATGTATTTCTTATACTGTATAAACTATTTGGTTTGTAGATAGTTTTCACTTGTGTAGTGAAACTTCTTGGGAAAATACGTTCCTTTTTCATTAATTGCAGCTATAAATAAAGTAGTGTAGAGAGAGACAGAGATGGGTGTAATGTTTCCTGTTGTGATCTTTGAGACAGGATAGATGAATGAGTCATTCATTTAAGCAGCAGTGCTGATAATGAAGGCTTCAAGGAAAAGATTAAATTCTGTCATTGTGATCTGCCTGTGCTCAGGCTCCCAATCCCGAGAGCAACACTCCCAGGCTGTCCAGGTCTGCTGCAACATGGCCTGCTCTGGCAGTTGCCTGCTGCTGCTCTGCTGTCTGTTCCCTTTTCCTGTCGTAGCTTCTGAAAGCCAAACTATTACTCTGCAAGGCGGAGAGACCAGACATCTCCGGCAGTGATGCCGGGATGCCTGCAGTCGCACTGCTGGGGAGGAGGCAGGGCTGCTTCTCTTGGGAAGGAAGGAAAGAGTGGCTGACGTTTTAAAATAAATCCTTCATTTCTGTGAGTGTGCACTTGTGTGCACTGCAAGAATTCTGACGTGTCTTGCATGCTACTGATGTTATAGTACATGTGGTTGCTGCTTATTTTCAGCTGATGTCTCCGCTGCTCTTTTTCCTCTCACAACTGAGTATCAGTTTCTGCCCTTGTCTGATCTACAATTACCACCCCCTATAACTTATGCCTCCCACTTTTTCTCACAGTAAAATAATGAGTTCTACTGATTATTTTCCTTATTTCTTCCCACTCCCTCAGCACCAAGCCTCACTAGCCTCCCCACCCCAGGAGGGGGAAATGAAAATAGCAACAAAATTCCTAATTCTTCTGTGGCAGCCTCTTATTTGCTGCTGTCAGCGCTCCACCATAACACAGGTTCCTGGGGAGAAGGATTAAAATCCAAGCAGTTGCTGGGACTTTACATCTTCCTGCACAGGAATTTAATAACACACCAGTATTTCGGTTGCATGGAACTACTGAGAAGAGGCTTAAATACAATATTCTTATGACTATATTAGCAAAGAGGAGACAATCCACCTTTTTTAATGAAATAAATGCTGTTTAGTTCATTATTGTTTGCTGTTAAACAAAGCAAAACAAAATGAAACCTTTATTAGCTTAAAAAAATAGATCTGCAGAATTAATTGCTTTTTAAGCATAGCATTAAACTGTTGCTTTTATTTGTCTGAGTAATTTGGGGTACTTTTCTCTAAACCAGCAATAACATAAATCCCACATTCATGCTGTGTTTAGAACAATTTTGACAAATTTAAACTGGTAATACCAGGCCTTTTTTGTTTCTCTAATGAGATGTTTATGATAAGTGTGGAATGCTCCATCTAGGCCTGATCTCCAGCTGCAATCAGGTATGACAGAGCTTGCCAAATGCATTGTATTCAATCTGGTTAGCAGTAATTGTTTTTATTTTTTTTCTTCATGTTTGCTAAACAGAACTCTGACATTTCCTGGAAAAGGGCTGGGATGAATTTTTGATAGTCTGTAAAAATCCATATGAACAAACATGGCTTTAGCATTAATTCATGCCATGCTAAAATCAGAGATGGCATCCTACTGCTGGAACAATATTTCTCACCACTGGGATTTGCCTCCTGTCTGGTCTCTCATACCAGTTTAATCCCTCTCAGTGAAAGCCGTGAACAACAAATGCTGCTTTATACTTGCTGCAGAGCTGCCTGGTTCATCTCCAGTGCTTGTTGTGGATAACAGGTCCAAGCTCAACAGCTGAGTTCAGCTCCAGGGGCTGCTGCCTTCCAGTGGGGCTGGACCCTGCTGCTTTCCAGGTGCCCTGGAGCTCAGGGCTCAGCAGGACCCACAAGTGCCTTCTGCCCCAAGCATGGCAATACCTCCGCAAGCAGCAGAGCTGATGGACTTGGAAGGACCAAGCTCCTGCGAGGCATCACCGCTCATGCAAACCAAGACCTGCGAGATCTTGTGGCTCCTGTGAGTGCGGCAGGAGCCACGGGCCAGCAGCGGCTGGCTTTCACAGCAGCACAAGAGCTCTTGTCAGCTGCTAAATAGTAGCTGTATGAGCTGTAAGAGGCAGTTCCCCCCACATTGTCTTTCTCCATCTGGAGATGCTCTTTGCAAATTTCCCCTCCTTGCAAGGCATAGGTTGTGGGGTGGTTTGGTTTTTTTTTCATAACACCACTTTGCATGCTGACTGCTTTTAATGCACTGGTTGCTAGTGCTCTGCTCTCAGGTGCAGTAATCCCGCTTCGTTCCTGTAGACAAGAAGGTGGATTGCTAATTATTTGCCTAAATTCATATCCATGGTGAAACTCAGAAGGTGCAACCATGCCCTATGATCCCTGATGCCCTCTCTAATTATAACAAGTAAGCATACAGGCAGGGATGGTTGTTTTTACTGAAAGAAAGATCTAGCTTGACTGAACAGCCAAGTGGGAACACTGTTTTTCTCCAGGTCAGCACAAGTTTTCTAACTGTGCCACCATTCAATCCTTACGATTGAATGCCATGGTGGTTCAGAGGTGGTTTGGTGCTAAAGTGTAAGAGGAAAGGTGGCCAGAGTAGTGACACAAAAATTGTTCTCGGACAATAAAAATCAGCTGGCAAAGTTTTGAACCTCAGTGGTGCAGGAAATAGTGTTTCTTTCTGTAGACTCAGCAGTCTGTGAAATGTTACATCGCTTCATAGTTCAGCAAGGTGAATGTCTTGATTAATCAGAGCTGTCTTCCTATGGAAATGGGGTCTGATTATTTATTATTATGGAAAATGTGTTGGCTCTTTCCTTAGATAAAGTAATTTTGGCTTGGACAGAAGTTCTTTTGCTTTTAGAGGATAATACAGCTTTCCTCTCTCTTCACACCACTGCTTGAGCTAGCTGTTGTCTTTAATTCTCTTTTAATGCCACTTCTTTTCTGCAAATTGGGAAAATTTTCCTGAGGATACCTGGGTTTCCACTTGCTGGAGCATCTTCTTCAGAACTACTCGTCCTCACCTCTTTTGCATACCCTTGCATTTTTGAGATTAATCTGCCTTATTTTGCTGATTGTCAGTCACAGGTTCTCCTTCTTCCTTCGTTCTTTCTTTTTGCATATCACCTCATTTTCTGTTTTCACACCATCACCCACTTACTCTTCTGTGAGCTCTGATACTTACCTGCCTCCCTTGTCTGTTCCCTAGCGATAAAGAACCTTCTCTCTCTCTACAACTACCTGAGAGGAGGTTGTAGGGAGGTGGGTGTCAGACTCTTTTCCCAAGAAGCAAGCAATAGGACGAGAAGGAATGGCCTCAAGTTGCTCCAGGGGAAGTTTAGACTGGATACTAGGAAAAATTTCTTCCCCCAAAGGGTTGTCAAGCACTGGAACATGCAGCCTGGGGAAGTGGTTGAGTCATCATCCCTGGAGGTATTTGAAAGTTGTGGTGGACTTGGCAGTGTTAGGTTTACAGTTGGACTCGATGGTCTTAAAGGGTCTTTTCCAACCTAAATGATTCTGTGTTTTGCAGGCATCTTTGCTCTTCTTTCCTTCCATTTCACATCTTCTTTTCTTCATTTTTCAGGGTGTCTGGAGACCCCCAAACTTATCCTTCAAGCCTAATTCTTCTCTGTTAATGGTGTTGCTTTTGTATCCTGACTTCATGGCCAGATGTTTCCCCTTCTCCTCATCCAGGAATCTGCTGTCAAAATCTCGTTTGCCAGATTTGCAAGTTTTCCATGTATCTGGCTTTCTCTCTTCTCTCATACCTTTTCATTCCCCATCCAAATTTTGCCTTCATCCTCAGCTGTGGCTTTAGTCTTGGGATCTTTTCTTTGGTAGAACCTGTTAGATTACATTTCTTACGTGTACATATTTCAGAGTGTGCTTAGCAAAGTGCAACTAGTCATTGTAATGGTCTCTCCATGTCCCATCTTCTGCTGCCTTGGCAACCACTTAGATAACTTTTCCTACTCCTAACCTTAAATGCAAAAGCATAAAAAAGGAAAGAAAAAGCTCCCAGCAACCTCTCCCACCTTTACATTCACATGAAATCTCCACTGTGTTTCTGCTTTGTTGAATTCATCACTGGCTATTTTATCAGTGAGCTTTTGTTAAGATTAAAGAAGTATTGACTTTTGTAGGGTTTATTTCACAAGTGTGGTTTGTCTGAAGGGTTAAGTTCGTTCTTTCCACTAGAGTAACCTTGTGCTGGAGTTGCAAGGAACTGCTCCTAAATGGCTGGAGTGGGTGGAGAGTTGCACCTACCTTCAGATTTCTGTAACAGTGACTACTATCTCTGGGAACACTATGTCCTCCATATATTCATTGGTGGGGAATAGGCAGGTTTAGTTTATAGTTTAGTGGACCTGCTCAGACAAAGTATCTGGCGGGAGAAAAGGCACACAAATTGCTCCTGCAGATGGCTTTGATGCATTCTCTCTCTACCCAGAAAGATAAAACCACTCAGTCCACCGGCTGGGTCCAGGTTTCTCTTCTTAGTTGCTCTCTTGCTTGGCAGATATTTTTTGCTAGCAACCGTTGCAGTGAATATTGCTTTTTCCTTGAAGGGATTGCTTTTTTAGCCAGCAATGTCATTTCTGATGAAATTTTAAATATTTAATAAAGCAATTGGTCTGTAGAAAGCACTATTTGCATTGTCTTTGTGTTCTTACGTGATGACTGAGGAGATTGACAAAGCAGTACTTTGTGTAATATCTATACTTATTTCCAAAACAGAAGAGGATAGATGTTTTCAATTTAGCGTAGAATTCCCTACAGCACTTACCAGGCTTTACAGTCTTAACATTTTTAATCAGTTGTAAAAGATCCTCTTACTCTCTGATTTATATAATACACCTTAGCTTTTCTATTTTTGCTTCATTTGACTTCAGAATGTTTCTGATGCTATAAAAAAATGACATTTTGTTATTCTTATTTTCATCTTAAATTTTGCTTATATCAGTGTTGATAAAATTCTCACTTTTTAAACAGCAACTTTTAGAGACAAAAAGATTAGCCATATCCTAAAAGCAAAAGAGATACAGTATTTAATATCAAGCATATTACTGGCATTTTGTGGGCATTTTTTCTCAAAATCACATTGAGCGAAATTTTGAAAGGGACTAATGACTGGTCATGTGTTTTGCATTCTCTGTCTGCCGGGGAGCTTTTAGTGCTTTCTGGGGAATGTTGGAACCTTTCTTCTCTCTCCCTCCCTCTTTTGAGAGGGAATTATAGGAAGAATTGTGAGTTACATAAACTTTCACTGGCACACCTTGAAGTTCATGTTGGGTAGTGTATATGTGTATATATATTGTGTGTGTGAGTATATTAGCAGTCTGTGCACTGATGTGAACAACGATTTCTCAGTCCCTAGTTTCTGTTCAGTTTCAGGCACCTCTTTTGCTCATTGGTGCTGCCTTCTCCTGTCCGGTGGGTGTCACTGACTGAGGGTTGAGGCTTTTCCGGACATGTTTCCTAGCCGTCAGCATTTTCAGTGGGCTGTGCCGCTGAGAGCAGACACAGAGCAGCTGGTGGCAACGTGGGTCAGGACTCCAAGTGGGCGGTAGAGAAGGGGTGGGCAGCCACACTGTGAGACTACTGTGTTACACAGCTCCAGGTGAAGCACAGGGGTAAATCTATTGCTTGTGGCTGATCGGCAAAATGAAGGTCAGTTCCAATCAAAGCAGAAATCTTATTTAGCAGTCATCCTTCTAGAAACTTCAGGCCTAATGCACACTATAGACCCCATTCTTGCTCTCGGAACTAGCAACAATATTAATGTATAGGTGATTGTTTCAGTCTTAGGCTCTTCATAGCAGTTGCTTGAGTTAACTGATTAAAATAAAATGCCTTAATTTTAGTGTTTCGGAGTGCTGCTCTATTTGTCAGGAAGGTTTAGACACTGATCACAAATCCATCTTTTCTGAGGCAGACAACGCAGGAATAGTGTGACCTCCCTGGTAGGCTTTAATTACTTGTTGCACGTGTTTTGAGTAGCTTGAAAACTGCTAACTGTTTTTAAATTGCTGGGTTTTATTCAGGTCCTCCAAACAGGAGGCTGAGTATAAATATGTGAAGCTCATCATTATACCTGTTCTCTCTAACTCAGTCTTAACAGACAGTGTCCTTGCTTGCTCACAGGGTCCTACCAAGGCAGATGAGCAAAGAGGGTATTACTTTCAAGAAGTTTAAACAAGTACTCCTGTAGGGTGATACATGATGTGCTTAGCTGGTCTCCTTCGATAACTCTTGGCTCACTGTTTTATTGTTGCTATGCACTCTTCCTGAAATCTGTAAACTCAGGGTTACCTGCAGCGAAGAATTTACTACTGATACTTGAAACCAGAGAATGGGGAAATGAAGGACTGTGTTGTTTTCTAAAGATAAATTTTGCATTTAAAAAGCTGTTAACAGTCATGCCTTTAATTCCCTCATTACACATTACATACTTTTCCTCAGAGCCAACCTTTTTGGGTGCTGGGAAGAAGCGTTATTTCACAGATGCCATTATATTTGGGGCAAAGATTTTAGGAGCCATAAGGCAGCGTCTTTACAACAGATTAAACAGAGAGCCTTGTAACGAGAGGCTAATGCACAATCTGGCCAGTTGGCAAGAAAAAGGAAAAATTTGCTTACAAATGAAGGGTAAGAGCATTTTAACTTGGAACAACTCAGTAGATGATGCAGTTGCTAGGTAATGTCTTTCATTTCTGGAAAAAGTCTTGAGGTGAAAGCTAATCAATAAGGTAGATACAGTGTGATGTCATTTGTTGCCATGGTTTCTGAACTTAGCAGTCTGTTATCTGCAAATAATATTGATGGTTGCTACGCAGTTGAATCTTTTCATATTGTTGTTTTGCCATTATAAAGCTCTTTAATCTTGGCTAAAGCTTCAAAGAGCAGAGTGTCTAGGAGTTTAAACGCTTTAAAAGATAGGCTTGTATTACAACCCTAAAATATCTTGAAATTTACAACCTAATAAACAACAGGCATCAGCAGGAAGTGAACAAGGTTAACATTTTGGTGATTAAACTTCCACAAAGCAGTTGACATTTTCTAGTAAATTAATCTGCAAATTAAATATCTCTGCGGAATTAGTGCTATGACTCATTACATGGCAGATCATGTAAAAAAGGGGTAAGCAGTCAATCCTCTGGATGATAAGGCAATCAAATATATAAAGCTGTAAATGGCTCAAAAGCCATCACAGCCTCTTGAACAACGTCCTTGTGTTTCATATATCTTTTCGCTGTTGGATTGTGCCCCTTGATTATGTTTGGGTTGTGCTAGAAAATACTTTACAGCAGCTTATGCTAAGTATTAGACAGTCGGACAGGCTGAAAGGGAAATGAGACTTATTTTTCCTGATAGTTGTCAAGGTGAAGGAAAAGCATTCTCAAGTCAGGTCCCTTAAATCAAACACAATACTTCATTTTTCATATTCTGTGGAGAAGATGTTAGTTTTAGTAGAATGCCGAGTATCCTTTACTTGATTTATTGGCACATCTTTACAGTAGTTTTTCTTGATAGTTTGAGTTATTGAAAGCATTTTGGAGGGAAAGAATGAAAAAGAAATGAAAAGACAGAGCTCAGTGCAAGCTAGAGAAGGGAATGTGGGGTCATCTGAACAACGAGGTGATTTGTAGAAGTACAAAATGTTCAGTACCCAGCGGTGAAACATTTTAAAGGAGAGGAGGGCCCATTGGACAAGTGGAAAGAGAGAAAAAAAAGTAGAGAGAAAAGCAGAAAAGAAAGAGGCTGATGGAAGAAAGAGGAACTATTTTTACTGGGGTGAGAGAAAAGGGGAGGGGTGGGGAGGGGAGGAAGGGTAGAAAAAAATCAGATGATGGCTTGCTGAATTCCAGGGGTTTTACACCTTTGGAGTGACATTTGGCCTGCTCTCTAGTTTTTCCCTTTTTTTGCCCAATGGACTCCTTTTCCTCCTCTTCCATTTCCACCGTTCTCTGCCTTAACAACACATTTCTTTAGAAAGCATTTTGCCACCTTCTTTCTTGTCTTCTTCACACATCTCTCCTCTGTGTGGTGACATTGACTATCATGTTTCTTTCAAGCAGAGAAGTAATTGCCTTTGTAGTCCTACTTGTCCTCTTAATATAGTGAGTGAATTGTCAAGGGCGTGCCCCCAACGGGAGACCCGAGGAAGATGTTGCTAGGAAAAGGGAGGCATATGGCTAAAATTCTGCTCTTGCAAAGTGGGCAGGGGTGTTCTCGATAACTCCTCTCCTGGAAGTCCTCTAGAAATCCTCTGTTGGCTGTTGAGAAACACAATAGCAGCCTTCAAGGAGTATATCCTAAAAGCACTGCTGCTGCGAGGAGGCAGATGGAGGAGACATGCCGGCTTGATGATGATAGCAGATGTCAACAAGTTAACAGTCTGAAAAGGAAACTAGCAACACAGCAGTGCTTCTGATCCAGACATTTCGGGGGGGGGGGGGGGGGGGGGGTAATGAACAACCTGGGGCGG
>JANZLQ010000008.1:3715446-3729101 GCA_026212715.1 Elanus axillaris | reverse complement strand
AGAACAAGGGATAGTGATTGTGAAACTTCTCCCAGCTGCTTATAGAATATTTCATCTGCCTCTTCATCCTGGTTGGGTGGTCTGTAACAGACTCCCACCATGATATCTGCCTTGTTGGCCTTCCCCCTGATTCTTATGCATAAAACACTCAACCCTATCATCACCATCACCAAGATGAAACAACAGACTATGTGGGCAAGTGAAAAGCAGTGTTTGACACACTGAATGGTAAAACATTAAACCAGAAGGATCCTGCTAAGCTTGAAGACTGAGTCAGCACAAGCTTCACTAAGTTGGACAACAAAATGTGCAAAGTTTCACACCTGGTGCAGAGTAGCTCCATGCATCCATGCAGGCTGTGGAGTGGCTGGCTGAGGAAAAGGATGTGGGAGTTACATTGGGCACTGGGTCTGGAGGGGGTGGAGTTACCTGTGTGATAACTGGATGTTCCTACTGTCAATAAGGCAAACTGACTACTATATTAAGGAGGAGTGTAGCCAGCAGATTGAGGGAAGTTATTATTCCTCCTCTACTCAGAGCTGGAGAGGCTGCACTTGGGACACACTTTTGGGTACTTCAAAAGGGTTGCTGAAACACAGGAGCAGGTACAAGTGGTCAGTGGCCAACAACACATGACCTCCAGGGAGACTTAAGAAAGCTGGGCTTGTTTACTTTGGTGAGGAGGAGGTTAGAACATGGAGCTAAACTCTTGTTACTGTGAGACAACAGAGCAGTGAGCAATTGCCAGGAACATTGGCTTGGAGGGTTCAGACTGTGCATCAGGAAAACCCTCTCTCAAGGTAACAGAGCACTGTATCCAGAGCAGGTAAAGACTCAAAGCAGATCAGATACATTTGAAGTGGGTCTGAGAGACTGAATTGTTATCTCGAGTTGTTTGTCTCAAAGATTGTTTCTTGTGAGAGACTGGACTATCATCTCAAGCCATTCATCTCAAGGAGTGTTTGCTGTGATAAGCCACTTATCCCAGAGATGGCTTGTTTAAGCAGGGCACTCCTCTGTCCAAAAGAACGATTACTAGGCCATTGAGGCATCCAGAGCAGAGCCAGCAAAGAGTGTGGAGACTACCATTCTCATGGAAACTGTAGTCTTTGAGATAAGATACTGGTTTCTGGTATTGATGATGTAAAGGTCATGTGATAAGACAAAACCTGCAGCACGTGAACAGTGCATGAACAGTAAGTATGTGGATGCATCATCGAACTATGCCCTGTAAGAAACGTGGAGACAAGCTGTGGTGTGCACCCATCACCGAAGAACTGAAGACTGAGGACCAACGGGATGCCGCTGGATCCATGGTGGTGACTATCCTTGCAACTCTATCCCAAATTGCTTGCTTAATTTCTGCCTTTTCTTCCCTTCTATCCTATTGCTACTATTTTCTAATTTTGATAATAAAAGCTCTTTTGGGTATATGGCATTTGACCTTGTTTGTGTCTTAATCTTGGTCTTGGGATGATATCAAAACCTTCCCTGATATTGCATCAGGACAGTGGGCAGCTGGACAACATGGCCTCTGAAGTTCCCTTCCAACCTGTATGTCTATGTTCCTGTGATAACCAAACTAATGAAAATGTTTGTTCATCCTCTTATGAGAGGTGGTGTACTATACTACTGTATTCGTGTCCAGAGAGAATTTATTCAGAGATTAACTTCGTAACTTTCCTAGAAGCACAGAGAATCTTGTTTCTTAGTTATTCTAATATTCAGAAAAAAAAATCACTGTATTTTGCAGAAACGCTTGTATGAGCAGTCTGAATTCTATTCTAGCATATTAGCAAATTAGTAGAACTGGATACTTAATTCAAGCAATTATTTTTTTTCCCTCCAAAGATGCACTTATGGCAGTCTCAGTTTCAAACATGAGACATGTATTTCACTCAGCTGTTTATGAAACTGAAAGTTCCACTTAAGCATCAGCTATGTTATTCCCTCAGACCCAGTAAATGCATCAGAGAAATCTTGACTAGAACAGTGAAAATACTATTGCATACCCCTAGCATCAATATACAGTTTGACTATAGCATCAGCTGTAAGGAAAAGCAAATAAAAAGCTGCCTATTTTAAAAATGTTAGTTTCCCAAACTGTTACAATATATATTTTATAATGATTTTTTGTGATTCTGGCAAGTTTGATTTTCTTACTGACAGAGCAGAGAACTTTTAAGTTATTCCTTATATTATATAAAATAAGGGCATAAACCCTTATGTGAGGGTGAGCAAGTACTGGTGCAGGTTGCCCAGAGAGGTTATGGAGTCTCCATCCATGAAGATATTCAAAAGCCATCTGGACATGGTCCTAGGCAATTGGCTCTGGGTGACCCTGCTTGAGCAGGGAGGTTGGACCAGATGACCTCCAGACATCCCTTCCAGCCTCAGCCATTCTGTGATTCTGTGAAGCACAGCTTAATAGACATGAGAATCAGGTTCTCCACTACTGATACTTTGATTATATTTTGGACTATGAGAGACTACTTTTAATTTGCTCAGTTTCCATACCATTCTGTGCTGATACAACTTATCCTCATCTCAGGAGAGAACTGGACTGGTTTATACACATTTTGACTGGACCTTCTCCACCCTCTCTACTTCAGAAAGCCAGTGGGACTAATAAAGAACCAGACACCCATTCTTAGGTAATGATCCCACAAGGAATGAGGGTCACAAGAACCACAGGCACCAAACTTGCTTTTAAGACAAAAAGCAATGCTCACAGCAAGACACAGTAAGACAAAAGTGGGAAACACTGAAGATATGCAGGAAGAATTAAATTTGCTAGAAGTGGTTATTGCTGCTGAGGGAAATGCATCACAATTTTCAGAAAGAAACTGAGCTGTTTGTAATTCAAATGCACTACTAAATGCGATTGTGTTTTGAAAAATTTGTTCTGTCTTTAACTCATTTTAATTTTGTTTCATTTTCCTCAGAAGAGTGAAGTCCCCACCTGAGAATAGATTTATGTGAAGAGTTAAGCATCTGTGTGCTCTGACACTGGCAGGGGTGATACAAATCACTGGTCAGAGCCAAAGTACCCGGGACAGCAGTTGCTACATCCTTGACTCTCTCTGTTCCCAGGACTAACTGCATCAAGACTTCAAGGAGGCAAGGTGAAGGTTGGCTTCCAAGCAAGAATCTTCAGAAAATAGATAGTTCCCCTGGAGTGCAGTAAGAAAGCTGCAGGAAAACGAACAGACCCGAGGCCTCCATTTTGCTGCATAATGTTACATTAGATGAGCAGGCAAGATGCCTAGGAGTACGAACTCTCTCTCTGGGTGGTCAAGGGCTATTTATGCCCTTCTGCCTCCTCCTGGGGAAGAAGATGTCAAGCTGCAGTTTAGCATATAAAAGGTAAAAGATGGTTTAGATAGAGGAAGATGCACAAGAAAGACAAAAAGGTATCTGTGTGTAATGCATATTACTTCTAAGTGTTTGGTTACATTGAAACATTCAGAATTTGATTAAAATACAATTAAAAAGTAGGGGGAGAAATGCAAGAGGTGGACTTAAGCTAGAACAGACTTTAAATTCTCTTTTCAGTATGGCAATTGGATCAAGTTGAAGTTGCCTATGGGCAGCTTTACTGTGTAGAGGCATTGCTTTAGATAAATGCTCCTTAATTCAAGTAGACAAAAATTAAAAAGGTGCTTGAAGGAATTTTTTCAGAAGGGATATCCTGAGTTATATCTTATTGTTCTTGGCATAAACTCCATTTCTTCTTTTGTCAGATACTCTGAATAGTTGAGACTCCGCTACTTTTATTAAGGAGTATACAGCATTTACAACTAAAATAAAACCAGGAAGAAGAATCTCTCACGTTTTGTGAGTATGAGTTTTCCTGTGTTCCTTGAACTGAATCCAAGGTTTCAGCTGTAAATTTTATCTTTTTTTACCACTTCTTTCTCTGTTTGTAAAACTCCCCTGCATCAACACTGGCAACAACACAGACACACTGGCAGTGCTGAGGACCAGCAGGCCCATTACTAGCAATGCTCTCTCTCAGCATGCCCACCAGATATACCACGAACACAATTTTCTTATGCTGAAACAGATGTATTGGAGATGTCACAGCTCAGAGCTTATTTAACAATTTTGAGGCAATAACAAGGAACAATAAACAGTATTTGTTCCTTTGTCTCAAGAGGAGAATAAGACTTCCTCTTCGTAAATGACTTACAAGCAACCCAAGAAAGCATTAAGGACATAACATCCCAGGCTTTTCCTTACTTGACGGAAGTTCTATCCTTTTCTCTGTGTTCCTTAAAAGTTCATTGCTGATCACTCAGTAAGTAGATGGGAAAGCACAGTAAATATAGATTAAATTAATAGATTAAATATAGATTAATTAAAATGAATCAATAAATTAGTAAATGAAAACTTTCTTCTGCCTCTGAAACTTTTCTTCAGAGGAATTCAGGTGATTGATAAGAATTCCTCCTAGATAGAAAACTTTGGCAGAAGCCATGCTCTTAAGGATCAAGTGGAAATCAGCAGGATTGAAAGTGGAAAGACTAATTTCTGATTCTGTCCTGGTACCTCTGAGAACTTAGTGAAGTCCAAATGACTTGCTTGGATTCTCCTCCCACTCTGCTTCAGACTTCTCCTGAAAAGGAGAAAGTTCTGTGATGATGAAAAAATTCATCAGAATTCTGAATTTCCATTTGCAGGACTTAATTTTTTCTTCTATCTAAGAAAGAATGGAGCCCCTACAGATGTCACAGTTAAAAAAAAATAAAAATATAAAAAAGTAGGTTATTCTCTTTGTCTACATTTCCTCTGTTATAAGAAACATGCCAAACAAACTGACATTTGTGTAACCTTAGAGGTATCAATAACATTTCACAGTTGTAATATAACATAGAATTTCATTACAAATGTTTTCCTGAAATGCTGCCATGAAGCCTGTATCTAAACCCATATTTTTAAAAGATTTTTGATTAGGACAAAGAGACTTGTAATTATCTACCTGTAACAGTAATGCCTATAAAATCAGGGTACATTCATGTAACTAGGAAATGGTTATGAATACAGCCCTAACTTTTGTTAAAATTGAATACTTATGGTCTTGTAGTTACATTTCTCAATAATTTTTTGACAAAGAGCATTCATTTGACTTAGTAATTGTTCACATTTTCATCACTGTGACTTTAAAGACAGATAAAGTTTCACATTAATTTCTGCCATTCTCCCTGTGCTGTATTCTTATAGAGTATTAAAAAGAACTAGAGCTGTAGTATTTCTCAAATAGCATGTAATTACTAGGCACTTCTCAAGAAACTTTATAGTTCAAAAATCACACTGAATTCCTAGTGCACTGCTCCTCATAAAACACTGTGATACTTAATCTAATCCCACAGTTGTACTTCTCAGATTAGTTATTCCTGTTTATACTGTGTATTTATCTGGGAACACTCAATCACAATATTCTGGAGATACACCTTGTTTTGGTGAGAATGCAAATATAAAAAAAAGAACTATCTATAAATTGTTGGCATTGCTAATGGACCTTATATCAATGACAGTCATTCTAATGTAAAACCAATATTAGCATGAAAAACTGCAGCATGGTGTTACCCATATGATAACTTTAGACATGAGTCTTGAAGACTTAGGCTTGCATTATTTACTTACAGTGCTGAGTACTTACTTTGTATGGAATACCAAAATGAGTGATCATTATTAAAGCATTCTGGAAATCCTTCTACAGAAGTCACAGTTCTGAAATCTTCTTCATTGTACATTTCCTACTTGTAATATGATTAGCGGTAGTCTACGCTTTCTAGTGTACAATCCCTGTGAATGTTTATGTGCATATATATGCAAGAACTAGGCTGGAAATCTTTAGGTAAAATAACACTGCTTATGAAGAGACATCTTTTGGTTAATTTAGAATAAGTGAAAAGAGCTGAAACATGATCTCTCCACATGACACAGAATTCAAATACATACTGAAGAACAATCTATCTCTTGTTGCTGTTCAAGCATATAATACATCCAGAGAAAAGAGCAATTTATCTTTGATAATGAAGGCAATAGATGTACTACAAAGGGATACACTATCATAAATATTATACGTACAGTAACATTCATGAAAAACAAGGTTATGAGAAATCAGATGACAGTCAAACAAAATCAAATCACTGTGGACTCTTACCTTAGAATTTTGTTGATTGCTGTCTCTTTTTCCAGAAGATTTCTTGCTCTGATGCTGAAAACAGATTTACGGAGCTATAAAATTAAGAAAAAGACAGTGTACTTTGTAATTGCCGTAAGATATAGCATGTGTATGTGACAGACCAATGAAACAGGATGATGTTAAGTGTATTTAAGATTACAACACATAATGTTCTCTATCATAAAGCTATTTTTCACAGTCTGTGGTATGGGTGTCCTTTTCCAGGAAAAGGATAGTGGAAAAGATCAAGATGGTCACAAAGAGCAAATTCCTTGAGGAATGTTGAAGATCCTAGCCTTATCTTGCAGTTTTTGGCCTCCCTATCCCAATCCCTAGCTAGTTCTGGGGAGAAAGAAGCAGATAGCTTTGTTGACTAACACTAATATTATTCCCTTTATTACAGATTTCTTTTCTTCCCCAGTAGGCCAAGTCACACCTTTGTTTTAATCCCTGCTACTCTTCCTCCACTTTGGATTTTGACTAGGCTGATCATACTCTGGAGATGCCTTGACTATACAGAGAGCCAGTTAAAAAAGCTTAGATGTATGATTTCAGTGCCTAGAGCTAGATGAGATGAAAGCAGGTCCCTTTTTTCTCCCTGATATAGAGGAAAAAAATGTGGTGAGCAAAATGTGCTTGTGCTTGTCTCTGGTCATGAACAGTATTTTAAGCATATCCTTGTGAACAGGACGTCCTGAACATTAAACAGAAGGACTGAGCTACATAAAACCCCAACCACTTAATTCCTAAGTGGTTAACAAACATGGCAAATCAAGAATCAAATCACAGCTGAAGACTTTAGCTGAGGAATTGCACTCGTGATGAACAGAAAGCCTCTGGCCCCTTGTAAGACTTGACTCTGTCAACTATTTGGGAGCTCCTAGCAACATATGCCCTGTTTTTGATTGATCTTAAATGGAATCTTTAAGCACAATTCTTTAAAACTATTTATTATAAATATCAGATTTGTTTAATTGATCTGTGTCTGACCTAAGGATGTACAAAACAGATTTCTAAAACACCATCTCAAATCCAGACTCATTCAACAAATGATTTTGCTACAACTCCTATCAAGACTCAGATTGACTCTGATTCACAGTAAAGTGCCTTTCTTTCGAGAAAAACAGAAGCCTAGAAAATACCTTAAAACTTGTTAATTATCCTGGCAGTCCTTAATAAAATGGCTACTGCTTTTTAAGCCACACCTGCAACAGCAAGCTACAGTCTCTTTCCTAACCCTCGCCTTTTCAAGTGTGGGTTCTTTAACCTTTTTCAAGTCCTAGCCCATCTCTGTAGAGCTTGGAGAAGCAAGAACACAGATGATTTGAAACCACCACTATTTTGAGATTCTGTGGGTTCCTTAAAAACCCTGCAACTTGAAAACTGAAAAAAAGTATGAAACACTTCAGAATATAGTTTGGAAAATAAGGTATTGGAATTTCAGTTAAGATTAAAAAAATAGTAACAGAATTGTTGAATATTTGAATACAAACAAAAAATTGTTTCATTGCCTGGATATGGTTAGCATCAAAATAAATTGAAAATCACAGTTTGAGATATAACATTATATTAAATATTGTGTCAGGGTAAATATTTCATATATTGAAACATATTTGTATAGGTTTTTTACTCATTTGCAGTACCTTAGCGCAGGTTTTGTTGATTTATCAGCATGGTACCTTATTACAGATTTAGATATACCTGACAATGGTGCAAGCAGTGTCAACTCTTTCACATCTTTTTTCTTCTAATGTCAGTGAAATCCCAGATAACTGATTTTTCCCCTTATCAAGATTGCAGAAAGAAGCCTCCAAACCACAGGAGTATCTATCCTTTTGCAAGGTGTTAGCTAATAATTTTTTTAGGGCTCAGCTTGGAACATGAAACTTATGGGAATAATGAAGGTGGAAAAACAGTTTTTTTGTTTCAGTTGTTTTTTTCCTGTTAGAAATAATTGCTTTAGAATAACTGCAATTACATCAAACATCACGGAAAAAAGTGTGCTGCCTACTATTGTGTTACGTCCATTTATTTCTAATAACAATTCTTTGCTTGTTAACATCGTAGAAATTAAAAATATTTCCAACACAGGAAGCGTTAATTTCCTTCCAAATTTCCAGGTTTTGCTCCTCTGATTTCAGAAAAAAGCTGAGGCAAATAAATCTTCCTGAAATTGTCTACAGCTCCATATCTGGCATAGACCACTTTTTGGTGTTTAAAATAGGTGTGAAAACACCTTGGCATCAAGTGTGTGGCCCAAGCAGGGAAATCCACACAGGTCATCAACAAGGGAACGTGCCTTGGGAAAGCAGGAATGAGGAGTCTACTTCTTTTCAAAGACTTTATAGGGAGGCTGGATGCTTGTACTGATACACTTAGTGTTTCCCCAAGCCAAGTGTTAAACCATCTAGTACCAGCAAGGAAGAAGAGCGCGTCAAGAAAAGCTGCTAGCAGGTCTAGGCCAAGGGCTACTTACACCTGGCACAGTCACCTACCAGGGACCGCTGAATCCTCCCTCTAGGTAGCAAGACTAACAAAGAAGGAGGCAGTGATGTACGTTCTGTATAAAAGCATACTGCTAAATCCCTTGCATGCCTCAGCTGAAATGGTTTGACCCCCTTTTTGATAGCTTCAGTGAACAACCCAGTCGTCTGCTGGAGATCTGCAAGGACAGCACTGCACTCCCGTATTTGGCCACTGAAAAGCCAGAGGCGCAACACCCACAGAGCCACAGCCACAGAGTGAAGCAGTAGGAAGAAGCCCATGTCTGAAGCCACCGAGATGGGGGAGAGAAGACTGGGTTCCAGTTCCTACTCCCAAAGCTGTTAATGAATTTTATCCAGTGATGCTTAAACAAAAAAATGCCTAAGAAATCGTGGCAATAGGAAAAAGGACAAGAATACAGGGCATTGCACCAGATTATTTCTGCAAAGAGTGCGTTTACTTTTCCTGCACTTTTTTTCAGAAGGACTAGCTGTGAAACTTGCACCTGAGGCAGTACATCCTTGGGCATTGACCATGGTCTAAGCATACCCAAAGGACTGAGGCTTAGGTGAAGTTTTGAAGGTTTGTTACCATCCTGTCTGCCTCTGCATTGTGATAGAATTTAGACTGGAGCTAGGTATCCAGTTCTTTAATCCAGGAATACATGAGCATTCACAAGATCCTATACTTCAGTGCCTAGGGATCTTAGTAGTCCAAAATGGAGCTGATAATACAACCCAGGCACTTCAAGGATTACAGCTTTTCAAGATGATGGTCCTCATTGCTCTTTAGGAGTTAGGAGTCCTTGCCTCAGCAGAACCCTGGAATTTATCTTAAATTTAAAATATTCAGAAGAAGCAATTAAAGATAATATTTTTAGATATGAACGATTTATCAATTTCTCCTATTTAAAGGAGTTAGCAGTCAGTCAAATAGCAACATGCATACGTCAATATGCATGTTGAAGAAAATCAAACATTACTATAGATTTTAAAAATATGTGTCCTTATTTCTATATTAGATAAATAAACCAAACTGCTTCCTGTTTAATTTTCCAAATTTGCATAGCACACCAGGCAAATGCAATGGAACTGTACAAACAGAATATGGGGGTGATGATCAGTATTTTGTTTAATAATGTCTAGATGCTGCATGCTGGCGTAGAATGAGGCTGGCAATTAAAACTTGTGATACCTGCCGGGTTCTTGAATGTTGCAGAGGAAATTATTATCAGTGTTAATGTAAAAAAGACGTTACTCAATCAGATAATGTGGAATTAAGCAAGTACAGTATACTCTAGTGAGGTTGTTTTAGGGTATATCTGTTTGGCCTGCTGGGTTTTTTATTACAGATTGTCATGTACTGTGAGGACACCCTCAGTGTATCTTTATTAGCCATTATTTATTTATTTACTTCTTTATGCAGCCTATAAGTACACTCAATGAAGAAATAACAGTGCCATATAGCTTTCTGCTATAGAGCATTATTTTTTAGCACAAGATGCTGTCCTGAAATCACCTAACAGCATCTGATTACTGTTAAATATGTTTTCAATGACACATTTTAAAGAATTCCTGCAGGTTACTTTAATCTGTAAGGAACAGCTGTCACAGGTCAGCAAATTACCAATATTTCCTCGATGAAAAGGTTTTAGACAGAAAGCATGTGTTCCTACAAAACTATGAATAAAGCTCATGCCTTGGTTCCCACACGCCTTTGCGTTTATTTACACAGATGTGCCCATAGACACAGAATGAGTAAATCTGCAGGTAGTGCTTCTTCCAGAAGTGCTGGCACCCTTTGCTGTTCTTGTTGGCAGGGCAGACTTCAGGCAGACAGAATTACTCAGTCCTGCAGGTGTGAACTTGATCTGAAATCTATGAAATCCCATTTGTCCAAATGACAAGGACAAAGCAATAATAAACCACTGCAACTCTTGTAAAAGAAGCTAAATCACAAAACATTGTTGCTCCGCAAGTGCCACCCGCTGCTTTGAAAAGGTAGTGCAGATATTTTAAATTATTTATTTAGTAGTCTATTTAAAAAAATCCAGGCTTTCTACCCTGGAAAAAGAAAATATTTGGCATAAATTTAAAAGCAAAGCAACAGAGGATGTTACCTTTGCTAGGTGACAGCTAATGACTGTGGACCAGTCCTGCAGCCTAGGTGTACTGGCACAGCGCTGCTGACTTCAGGGGGATGTATGACAATTTCTAACAGCCAAGATATGGCTCAGTGGTTTTAAGTTTTAAGAAATGCTATTCATTGTCAAGGTTTTGATATATTTTGCTAGTGACATGTTTGCAGTGCACAAATCCCAGCAAGCACTGCATAAAGCAATTGTTTTCATCTTGAATTTCACAGAGAATTGTATGCTATCAACAAGTAAAAACTGTGGTGATGTCGTGTATTATTTTTGTATCAGACCACTGCTGAGTTGGCAGAAGAGACAAGCACTGGTGGGTGTTCTGCAAGACAAGGTGAGACAAGGTCATAAGTACATAATGAGATATTTATATCTGAAATGTGTGGTTGACAATGGAAAATAAAAAGTGCATGCAATATATTTTTCTAATGCAATTTCTTAAGTGTTATATGAATATTAGGAATTTTAGCTTAGTGCTGTTGATAACAAACTTTTATAGGCAACTGCAGGACCATATGGGAATAGTCTTCTGTACCATGCCAGAAATTCCAAGCAAGGAAAAAAAAAATCATCCAAAGCTTCTGTTTCAGTTTGGAATTTGTTGGATGCCAACTTATGGTTTATGTAGATTTGCACAATGAACAGATTGTTAGGTATTATATTGTTATTTAAACATGTAGAGCTTCTAGGGAAAATATGAAGAGTCAATAAAGTAAGCAATATATCAGAGTGATTTTTAAGAAACAGCAAGGAAATGTTTGGGCAGAATCTGTTCAAAGCTTAAGCATTCTATTAAATATAGGATATTTTTGGCCCACAGGAGTTTGCTGTGTAGCCTCTCAAATGAGAATATTTTATTTGTTGAACAGCATTCTGCCTATGCATGTTTGGCTTGAAGAGATTGGACTCTATCAAAATGAATGTGACAAAAATATGAAGAGTGATGGAAGGCCAGACTTCAGGTTGTTGGTAGATACCTAACAAAATGTTCAAAAGAATTTAAGCAGGTTAAGTGACTAAATCCTATAGAAATCGGTGGGGAATTTCTTAAGCTCTTTTGAAAACTTTGCTTAATGCCTACGGAATCATGAAGGATGCAATTACAAGGGACCTCTAGAGATCACCTAATCCATTTCTTTCTCTCAAAGTACAACTATTTTCATTCGGACTTTGAAAATCTGGCCCTTGGCGAGCTTGTCATATATAAGAAACAGGCTCACTAAACAGTCAAGAAAGTGGTCTAGCATTAGATAAGTGCCACAAGGAGTCAAAGGCTGTCCCTTTTGATCTGATGTCTAGAATGAGAAGTGGGCATAATCTCCTTAACTTTTGGGAGTCACTGACCTGAAATAGCCTTAATTCCTTTTGTAGCCCTTGATTGCTGCCTGTCTCTTAAGGAAAGCCATGTCCTTCTAATTAGCTGACTACTGGTTTGGAAAATCTACATGTCCTTTCATAACCAAGAATCTTTTTCAATTAAGTCTGAGAATGTGGACAAGGCTAATATTAGCATACACATAAAACCCTCAAAGACTTAAAGGGAATAATAATAGTCCATCTCAGATACATGGGGGAGCAGCTCCAGGGAGGGAGAAGAATCCCTCTCTTTTATGTCTTGTCATACTATGGTTGAGTTCTTCCGTTCGGCATAACTGAGTTTTTCAGTTTCAGTGGTTTAACAGGCAGGTTTTTCACAGAATCATAGAATGGTTTGGGTTGGAAGGGACCTTTAAATGTCACCTAGTCCAACCACCCTGCAATGAGCAGGGACATCTTCACTAGATCAGGTTGCTTAGAGTCCTGTCCAACCTGACCTTGAATGTTTCCAGGGATGGGCCATCTACCACCTCTCTGGGCAACCTGTGACAGTGTTTCACCACAGTCATTGTAAAAAATGTCTTCCTTACATCTAGTCTAAATCTACTCTCTTTTAGTTTAAAACCATTACCCCTTGTCCTATCGCTACAGTCCCTACTAAAAAGTCTGTTCCCATCTTTCTTTAAAGCCCCCTCAAGTATAGAAAGGCTGCAATAAGGTCTCCCTGGAACCTCTTCTCCAGGCTAAACAACCCCAACTTTCTCAGCCTGTCCTTGTTGGAGAGGTGGTCCATCCCTCCGATCATTTTGGCAAATGCAGCCTTGGATAGGTTTCTTTTCTTCTGTTTCCTATCTTTACTTGATGCAGCAGCCAGGGAGACCTTGGGAAAAGCTAGTAAGAGGGCTGGGCAGATTGCTGATGGCAGCGAACAGCAGAGTGGAAGTGAGGACTCCTGGCCAAGCTGATATGGTTTCGGTAATACATTCTGCTGGGTGCACAGCAACGGAGGAGGAGGCCCCACTCCATACCTTGAATTGGGGATCTTAAGGCTCTAGGGAAGATGAGACTGCCAGGCTGGTCTGGAAGGGGAAGAGAGTTATGAACTGGGAGTTTCAAGTGGGAGGTAACTTGGGTTGGGAGAACAAAGAATAATGTAACTCCTGGTCGTACAAGCACATGCATATAATTCCCTTCACTAGAACAAAGCAATCACGACTATATTTAATGAGTTCTTGTGAATGAGTCCTGTGAGTGGGTGAGGGCAATTGAAGGGCTTGGAGAAGGACATCTGGATTCCTCGGTAGGAACAGGGGAAGGGAGAGTATAAGGCTCAGATCATAGAATCAAAGACTCCTTTAGGTTGGAAAAGACCTCCAAGATCATAGAGTCCAACCATCGTCCATACCCACTAAGCCATGTCTTGGAGTGCCCTGTCTACGCACTTTTTGAATACCTCCAGGGATGGTGACTCAACCACTTCCCTGGGCAGCCTATTCCAATGTCTCACAACCCTCTCAG
>JANZLQ010000008.1:3667521-3715346 GCA_026212715.1 Elanus axillaris | reverse complement strand
GGTGCAGCCTCACCAGTGCCCAGTACAGGGGAACAATCACCTCCCTGCTCCTGCTGGCCACAGAATTTCTGATACAGAAAGGGCTTTCCTGTGACCCGGGCCCTTACTGCCTCTCCCTTCACTCCAAATACAACAACTTTGCCACATCTGTATTTTGTTTGATTGAAGAAACAGGAGTATGATCAGCCTCTTGTGTTTTGATGCATCTTCACAGCCTTTGTATCAAACCCTCAAAATATTTTAGCACGAAACTGATGAAGTAGAAAGCTAATGCCAGAAAGAAGTGCTGAATTATGGCCCTTTCTGAAAATGGTGAAGTATCCAGTCCCCAGTCTCCTTTCTCTCAGAATGTAATTGAAAATTGGTCTTTTTCAGGCAGAATTTTTAACATATTAGGTAGATGCAATAGTGACAAAGAGATTTAAAATCATCAAAAGCCAGAGGCAGACCATAACAAGAACAGAGTCTTGTTACTACTGCAGTTCTGTCTTCTCTGCTCTGAAAGCAAACATGGTCAGAAAAGTTAAACATTACCAGCTGAAATATGTATGTGGTAAAATACTTAATGAGAAAGTGTCTTTTTCAATAAATTGATTATTTAGACACAGGGAAATAGGGACATTGTTACATATCCATTTTATCTAAAAATAAACAAAATCTTTAAAAAATGCAAAACAGAGAAAGTAGTCTCCTGATTAATTTTCAGAAAACCTGAAATACATCACCGCATTTACATATGTTAACTTCATTAAAAAAGATCTGATGAGAACAGACATGGGACAAAAATAATCTTCTTTGAAAATCAAGACTGTAATGAGCAAGAAGATGCTGAATCCATAGGCCATTCTCATTCCAGCAGGTAAGATTGTTTTAATGACTTTTCTGAATGTTATAGCTACATAGATTTTGGCAATATGCTGTAAATGACATAAATAGGTAAGACTGAAGCACTTGGCTGTGTTTAATTAAGAAGTGGTATACGGAAACTGAAATTGTAAGACAGAGTTCTACTCAGATGCTCAGTAAAGGGAGATTAAGATAAAGTTTAAATGATTTTTGTTGATACATATGCACAAAGTCCTGCAAGAAATACTTCAGGAAAAATGTAGTATTTATTAGTGTTTAAAAATAAGTAAACTTTTCTACTTGGAATTCATGTATAATTATACTTTATTAGTTTCTGCTGTATTCAAAATTAATGTGATAAAATTATTCTTTCAAATTATTTAGAGAAAAGAATAATGAGGAACACAACAGAATGCTATCATACTTTTTATGCCAAAATTCTACTTTGCACAATAGAATGCCCAAAATAAAGTTCAGAAGAGGGTGATTAACTTGGGACATAACTTTATTACAGTAAGAAGTAGAAATTCTGGAAATGACAATTTATGAATAAATATTCTACACTTGGTTCTTTCCTAAGAAGGAAAAAAATACAAATTAAGTTTATGAGTATGTCTTCATGCCTGATGATTTTCTGAAAGATATCTTGGGACACCCTGTCTTCAACACTAAAAGCTGTGCCTTAGAAAAGCTGAAAGGCTATTTCAGCTTTTACAATTGCAAATACTTTCTGCAAGGAAAAGTCCTTTCAAAATACTGAATATACATGGTTTCTTTTTGCAAGAAACAGAATAGTTAATGAAAGAAGCTGAGCACAGATCAGAAGACAACATTCCGGAAAAAACTGACAGATGAAACAACAACATCTTATCAAAAATATTTGGCATGTCTCGGCAGCTCACAAATGGAGTATCTATGATGTTAACCAAACATGCGTTAAAAGTTGTAGGCAATCATCTTGTGTGTTCAATTTGTGTGTGAAATTGTAAACAGATAAAATCATAAACTTTCCCTGAGGTGTCAAGATAATGATTTCTACATAAACCAAAGGGTGTTGATCTCCAAGGAAGTACTGAGGCCTTTCTAGGATAAGGCTTATAATTGAGTTGATGCTTGTGTTCCATCCCATCTAACTTTAATGGATATCAGCAGGATCATACCTGGGAATGAATGAAAGCAACCAGCCTAAAAAAAAGCAGGTGCAAAGCTCAGCAGCCCACCTGCAAGGCAACATAGGTCATCATGAACATATCACCTCAGTGCTCTAACTCTCCCAAGAACGCAGAATCCAGCATGAGGTCTGCTGCTTAATATTCATAGTCCTCCATGGTAATTGTTCTGGCTACCTCTGAGGTCAGGTCTCACCTTCTGACCATGGCCTCCCGTCATACAGGTACATTCTGCTCTAAGTAGGAAATCAATGGGAGAGACATATGGCATAGGAGGTCAAGCTTTCACAGGGGCTAGACCTTAATGATGGATCTTGCTCCCACAGGAAAAAGGAATGGCTACTAACTTTGCTGCTTGCAGAGCTAAGAACAAAACTCATACATGTTAAAGGAAACAGAAAGGAAACAGGATGATAGAGGACAGCAAAGAGACAATATGTTTGCTACTATCCAATTAATCTTACAAATGCAGAAATAAGGGAGCTGGCTCGTTTCTATTCCTTCAATTAAATGGGAGATGCTCAAAGTCTGAACTATAAAATACATGGATACATTAAATGCTCTTTCACTTTGTTTTGTAATTCACTCCTGCTGTGCCACTGCTGTAAACATGCACATGGGTATCTGTACATATTGAGCCATAGGCATTTTCAAAGTTCATCTCATGAGCCTGTCAGTTTTGAACTTTAATTTAACAGCAATGTGTTGTGTTGTGGGGCCAAAGGTAAGTTACCAGTTCAGGAGTGTCCTCACAATTTTCTGCAGGTCTTGCTAAGAGGTGTTTCTGTGCTACTCTGATTCTAGTTTTGAAGTTAAGGAGCCAAGGCCAATGCTCTACAGCCAACTCGGCTGTATTTTACTGGACACCTGATTTGTTGCAAATCTTACAGCTCGTTTAGTTCTTCGTCCCCTGAAACTTGCTGTGACTATCCCTCAGGCTCTTGTGAGAGACACCACAGTAAAATGTCCTTATTTTCTGCCAAATTCCTTTCTTCTCATCCACCCACTCTCACAAAAATTATGTTTCTATATTTCATCCAGTTCTCCTGTCCAAGAATTTACTGAAATATTGGTTAGGTAAGGAAATTCCCAGCACACTGTGAATAATTTTCATACAAATGTGGAAGTATAGAAGAATACTTCCTTCTCTGTCTCTAAAACTCACCTTCTCCCACATCTACAATGTTCATTTAATAACTCCCCTTTTTCATTTTTTAACCCTTTACTCAGATACCTTTTCAATTAATTTTATGATGGCACTATCTCCTTATACTTGCACTTTTTCTGAGCAATCTTCTTTCTTTCACCAGAAAGTATCTTCGTGGTACTTTCTACTACAATAGGGGTATCCTCACCGACCTGGACAGTCCTGGTTTCTCTAATTAGACCCAGAGCTCTTCATCTTATGGCCTGCAAACCACTAGGACAGACTAGCTCAGCACACAGTGGAGGAGGTCTATGGCAAGAATAATGGGTTTAAGAAAATTTGCTCAGCAGGACCTCAAGCAGAGAGCAAAAAATGACCATCCTACGCTTCCAGCAATGTTAAGTTCAGAGAACCCCAGAGAATCCCAGTTTTACAAAGTTACAGAAGATCATAAACAACTTAACCAAAGCATCATGCTAAGCTATCTGTCAAGCATCCATAATTGAGACAGCCCAGGTGTTGCTGGCATCAGATGTAGAAGAATCAACATGGCACAGTCTGTTTCCACAGACACACTCAGACCCCGCACATTGAGAGAGAACTCTTAAGGGACTTATAAAAAGTAAAGGGCATTTTAGACACATTTAGGTATCTACAAGTAATTTTTTCTATCAGTGTTTGGTTAGTTCATTACTTTGATAATAGTTCAGAAATTTGGAAGAGTTAGATAATCTGGAACTCACTAACTTGACTAGAAAAAAGCAAAGAAATCTATTCTTCAAAGCTGTTCTTTGATTTGGCATAGATGAAAATGATTTCAAACCAACTGTCATCATGGTTATGGTAATATATATGAATAAATAATTTTTTCAATTATTTTGAGAAGGTAAAATACCTTAAAAAATAAAGAATGCAATTAAAGCCTACTACCCTTTTACAGTTTAAAACATCTTTTCAAGGAAGTGGGGAATTATAATATTGAAGAGACTTACTCAGCCCATTATATAAGAGAACAAAACCCGATTTGCTTTATCGATCGTCACAAATTATGGGTCAGATTGATTTTGAATATAAAACCAACACCATATATATATATAGGCAGATTTTTAAAGAAAGAAAAAAAGAATGCTGCTGAAGTGGAAATAAGGGAATGTATGTATTAAGTACTTCCTATCACTTCAGCAGGTGTGGAACACAGAAATACTGATGTAAATCCAGGAGAAACTGGAGGAACTAGACACAGTTCAGGCACCACAAAGGAAGGACAGAGTCAAATCTGCCAGCAGAATCTCATGTTTTGATTCCACCCTATTTTTTTCATCATTACAATGCGAAAAAGATGTGAAAAGTTTCTGAAGCCATTGCACTGCTACCAGGAGCAGTGGGAGTGCATCCTGCTAGGCACTGGGATTAGTAAAATGTTTGGTCAGGTTTCTTTTTTGACAAAGGAAAGTAAAATATGCATGGAAGTTTTATATTTAAGTGCAAGCAGTCATTCCAAGCTTGTTTTAAGGATAAGATATTTTTAAGAAGATTTGCTCATACAAAAGTGAGGTTGCCTTGGCAACTGTAACTATAGAAAGCCAGAGTAATTACTTTCACAAAATCCTTCCTAGTGCTTTCTCCCTCTTAATAGGAATGTGTAAATACCTTGTTTTAAGCTACATTTATCAGAAATATTACTCATCATTGATTCTGCCCTTAAGGCACAGGAATCCAAAAGTATGTGCTTAAAGCAGGTTGAATAGTGCAAAACCAATTTGCAAACACTTCAATTAAAAAATGAGTCAGATCATGCATATTTGCTCTTGGAGGGAAGTGAAATTTTGAAAAGAATGCAGCATTCTGTTTTTATATTGCAAGATCTCACTGAATAAACTGTGCCACGTATTCATCTATGTTCAAACACACTAATGGTTCTCTTTTGTGAACAGCAGGCAGAAGGAATTAAGATTGCAATCTAATATACCTAACTATATTCATGTAAACAAATCTACTGAATCATTGCTCAGCTCTGCATTGCATACTGTGGACTTATCTGTGTGGCTGAGACAAGTTTAAGGTCTCTGTTCATCTCTTCACTACATGGTAGAAATGTACTCCGATTTCCCTGACACAGTGTTTGAGATACATCATTAGTGATATTTGGTATAGTTCTGCTGACCCCTCAGATTGTAATTTAACAACTTATCCAATTTTTCTGCTGTGCTTGTTAGAGTAAATGATGTCCATTTAGGCTTGATTCCTATGGCCTTCTTTGTCTGCTAAGTAATATTTTACCACAGACCTCCCTCTCAGGCCATGCTGTTCAGCTTTGGCTTACTGATGTCATTGAATACATCAGCCACAGGAATGGTTTCTTCCACTGAAACAGGGATGGAAATTAACAGTAGTTTGCAAATTGTCTCTTTTCATTCATTATCAGAAGAGTATTGTTTTCCCCAACTGTGCTTCCTGCCTGTATGAATAACTCCTGCCTATGAGTTATAGTTGCAAACTACATGCTAGGAAAGCCAGAGTTATACCATGTAACTACAATATGTATCCTCATTCTTTTCCTTGTCTGTGATTCTGTAACTTAAAAGGTATTTACAAACCCCTGACATTAATATTCAAACAGAACTTGAGCACCGTGTTATGAACACTGAAAGGAGTTTTCTTTTGTCTGTTAAAATGTCACAAATAAGTTACATGATATTACATGTGATCAAGAAATGGTATCAGTTTAGATGCCACTAGAAATCTGGGAAAGCAGTATCTTCCATGATGCACATGAAAATTTTTTCTGCCCCTGTATTTTTGCAAGGTGTCAGAAGTCACATGCATTTACTTATGCTGTGTCATCATCATCATCATCATAATTCCAAGCAGTCTTAATATATTTCAAATCCAACTGTCCATGCCAGTCCGGCTGGGAGACTAGCAGCATTTAGCACAATGGGTATCAAATATATGTGTTCAGCATCTGTTTTCTAGTGATTCCCAGGCCTACAGAGAGGTTAACGTCCTCTAAATAATTACAATAATTCTTAAGTTTTTACTCATCTCCAGTGATTACACAGAGACCTTGCTTCACTGAAGTGTGTTCTCAATGTTATAACAGTATCAGGGCACTCAAAAATCCAATGCAATATTCACAAACTTTAATTTTCCACTAGCTTCTCAGTGATTAAAAGCAAGACTACTTAAAAAATAGCTTTGTAAGATGGATGCATTGCAGAAAATTATGTATCAAATCTTCAATTTTGAAGTCAAAGAAGACAGGAAAATTTAAACCAAATGAGGATTTGCTGTGATGTCTGTTTTAGGCTAAATTAAATACAGCCTTTTAGCCTGTGTTCAGTCACCTTGGCTTATGTTCACTTTTATGTAGTGTGACAAGCTGAATAATCTGAGGTCTTTCCTCATGATATTCAAGGAAAGACATATAGTTCCCTATATTCTTGATTTACCTTTTGATCAATGTATTTGTTTTCTTCAATTGCTGATCTTTTAGAGTGGTCACATGAGGAAGAAGATGCTGAAGGAAGTCTTCGCAGCAAACAGCTGGTGTCTTGTTGCTGGCGATCAATAAACTGCTTCATAAAACTTTCCCTTGTGAACAAATAGAAGATATTGATGGATTAAAACCTCAGGAAGAGTTAATATTTGGTTTTCTTTATGACATGTCACAACCCATTAGTGCTAAGATGGATAAACTCCAAGAAAAAGTTGTACTGGGCTACAGATGTATAAATGCACAGAATAACAAAACAACCGATAAAACTTAAATTCATTATTAAAGAAATCCGTAACGGAATTGAGAGGTGTGTGGCCTACATGTAGTGTTGAAGAAAATAATCTTATTCCTTTTAATAAATATCTATCTATCTATTTATTTATTTATTTACTAGTTGAAGTGCTAAATATTTGAAATGCCTTTTTGCAGTTTTCAGCTCTTTTGAGCTCATTAAACAGCAAGTTGTTATTTCAATGTAAATCAAACACTGATATAATCCAAAGGAAACATACTCTTCGCAAGAAATTCTTTCCTGAAGATTTCAAACAACATCTGTTCATGTAACTGCTTTGAATGCCAGTATTAAGGCACTTCAGCAATTCGGTGCCTCACATATGTCATGTTTAAAATGTAGAAGCATTTCTGTTTACAGCAAATGTACATTTATCTTGTTGTATTTTAAGTTTAGTAGAGTTGACCTATTTTCCGTGTAAATTGACTATGTCAAAACTAATTTTTATCTGGAGAGAGAGTTCTACATAGTACAATAGCTTCAGATTTAAAGATACAATTTGCTAGTGATAGTTTGAGGTCTGTTTCAGAAGTTAGCATCATCACGTATTAGTCTAGAGTATGCTGTGAAAAATACAGCTAGGAAGAAATACCAAAAAAGACTAAGAGTAGGAGAAGAATACCCTTGTATATAACCAAACAGTATTTTGATACTAAAAGCAAAACACCTATAACTGCTTTCTTGAGGTTTGGAAAGTTGTTTTTCCTGACCCTTCTGACCAGCATTATTCCTTTCATTCAGCTAAGATGATACAAACAGGTCAACCCAGTTGCCTTAGCCTCGTTGTGAGTTTAATCTACAGAAATGTAACCTCAGGAGACCCAGACTGCCATCTTTCACAGCATCCTCTCTCCCAGCATGTGCTCAGTGGGGATACTGGAATGGGCATGGCCAGGGGACCTGTTTGGTCAGCCTGTGCTGTTTCAGCGTTCTTAGCAGCACACATATGCTAGAGCAGCCCTTGGATTTCTGTAAGCTTTTTTTGGTACCACAGCAAGGATAATTGTACTGTAACTGATGATCTAGTAGACAGCTGAGGGTCCGATCCTTTGTTAAGGTGAGTTTTATAGGAAAGTGGTAACTATGCAAATACAAAGAGGGGTCAAGGTTGTCACACAGTAACCGCTATTGCATGGTCTGTGTTATCCCCTCTAATAATCATTAGATGCCAGTTGACCTTACCTTTAAAAAGCTACATGAGGATTGATTAGACTTCTAGTTGTCTATGTCACCCAAGAATCTAAAATACAAATGGGAGTGGAGAAACAACAACACACTTTTCAATCATGTTGTACTTGTGTTGGTTCTGGTCAATCTAGTTGCTTTCATGAATACATTATAAGGAGTGCTAGGGTTTTTTTGGTTTTTTTTTTTTTTCAAAAGTAAAAGTGCAGTAAAACTGAAATGTCACATCCTTCCAATACCAATGTTAATTGTTTCATTTCTGATTTTTCTGAACTATCTGCCTAATCCACAAGCGAAGCAGTTAAATATTTGGGATGCTATATGGCACCACACAGGTTTACAGTGTACTAGCAAAGGAAGTATTTCAATACCTTATTTTTGGAACTGTGAAATCTGAAGGCAGCTTGGAGATTTTCACCATTTGCGGCCTGTTTGGAAATTTTTCAAAGATGCGTAGACGCAATGGAAGCTTCTCCTTTGTATCTGCATTTGCTTCACTTTGCTTTAGCTGAAAACAAGGAAATTAAAAAAAATGACAGAAAGAGAAATTTTTCTCTTAATATCCCAGCCTTCTTTTTCAGAATCCAAACAATAAAGGCAATCATTTGAAGAAACAGAAGATGGCAGCAAAGAACTACAGAGGGTAAATTTGATACTCCGTAGTTTATTGGTCTGCTTGTGCTAGAAGCTGACAAATACTAATACCATGTCTTTAATTGAAAGTCATAAAATAGGAGGATTGCTAATAATTGTAATTTTAAAATACGAAGCATATTAGTATCCTATTCAATATGCTTATTTCTATGTTTTCTTCACAGATCCCTAACACTTTATCAAGCAAATAAACACCCATGATCTTTTCTTATTAAGCACATCTTTCTGTATATGCTGACAGCTCTTCAATAATCAAATAGAACATAGCATTTTAAAAGGGAGCAATTTTAAGGGAATCCAGCTCTCAGAACATGAAAATAACAGGAAAATTACATTTAGATGAGCATTATAAGTCATAATAAAGGACTCAAAAGAATCCATCTACATCAGCAATTCTGATACTGAGCTGCAGCAAATCACATAATGAATGTTGCATTTATAAGTATCCTTAAACAGTTATTCCATGGAATATCACACATCTAAGTGCACAAAAGGCAGATACATCTATGTGGACAGACGACGGCTCAATCTAATGATACAAGATAAAAAAGATATGATATAGATATGATTCTTGAATTCTGATTACCTTATGTAGCAATTCATTTGTGTCATTGCAACAAAATACCAAGTCAGAAAGAATCAGTGAAATTCATTTTTACATTTATTTTAAATGCTATGTGTATTGCATACTATTTCAATAAGCATGCGTCTAATGGGAGATTATTTCAATTCTCCTTCTCCCACCTGCTTGTGAGCACAGGCTTAAAAGCTTACATTTTAAAATGGATTTTCATCAGCAGCACCTGCAGGGAATACTGCTGATAGATGTCAGCTATAGATTTTTACCGGGGCAATTGCCCAGAAAGTTGAATGGAGTTTTAACTCTCACTTGCACTGCCTCCCACTGCACGCTCCCACACCATGCTACAGAACAACTACTCTGCTGCACTGTTGCTGATAGCATGACAGTCACAGGACAGCTTAAACTGGTGATCATTTCATATTTGCTTGGGTATAAGTTGTCATGTGGACTGAAAGCTGTTTGAAGAGCTACAGACAAAGACTAATGATTAATGGTAAAGCACTAAGTCAGAATAGAAGGGGAATACTGCATAAATCTGTATTTTGTCCAGTCCTATTTAATTGCTTTATTAATGATCCTTAAAAGGAAGAAATGATTACATTAATGAAATTCACTTGATATTAAAATGTGAAGGTTGCAAATACCATGCTGGACAAGGAAAAGGACAGATTTTGAAACAGGAGCATGAAACAACAGACTGAAAAAATTCTAGACCAAGAGTAAGAGCAGAAACTAAACAAGAACTTGTACTTCAATACAGCACCAAAAGGCCAATTTGGGCACCAATTACATTACCAGCCAAAGGCTATGCTCACAACCAGTCTCTGTTGGTTAGGCACTATATATGTACAAAATGTAATATAAATGGTACAGAAGTCCGCAGCTACTCTCTGTGCTTCTTTGAAGAGACCATACCTGGGTATGCATTCTTTCTAAATACCATTTTACGAGTCTCACACTGACAAGCCAAAATAGTGTAGAAGAGAGCCATGAAAACCACATTAGAGCTACATAGACCAAGTGTGGCTAGGGACAAAAAAAGGAGAGAAAGACTAAAGGGGCCCAGTATTTACACTACACCTACCATAACTGATAATAAAGGGGAAGGGAGACAATGTAAATTTATGTAAGAAATACTTAAAAACAAATTATTTCAAGAATGTAAGAGTACGCCAAATATAGGAATGAGAGGATAAAATTAAGAAAGGGAATTTCTAGGATGAGAGTAAAGATTACTATCCTTACAGGGAAATCTCTGAGTGTTCAGAGAGGTCTCTGGAGGGAAGTGCCTCATCATTTCAAATTCACACTAGACAGAACCCTTGAAACACCAGAGTACTGCAGCAGGAAATAGCTCACTGACAAGCAAATGAATTGGATAATCTAACAGGGCTTTTCTGCAGCCTTGTACCATTGAAAAGCTTTGGGAATGGGTAATTTTTAGAGGAAAAAAGATTTCCAGTTTCTGCTGTTTGCTTTTTAATAAGAAATCATTGCATAAATGTGCGGATTTTTTCATGGACAATGTCTCTTACAGCTATGAACTCCTGCTCGCAAAGATCAGTGTATACAGAATAGAAAGCATAGGATAGATTGCAATGTTGTCTGAGGTCTCACTGCAGAACAGATCAGGCAGAGCTTGGAAGCAGAAAACTACTGTTCAAAGGATAAGCAAAGGGACAGCAATATTGCCTGTCTAAACAGAAGAATGATTCAAGATAGGCTTTAGAATAACCTAAAGTCAAAGCAGATCTATAGAATATCTCCAATTACTCATGCTGTGATAATATTACATACTGGGGAGTGTGAGGCATTTAGCTTCACTGAGTTCTCTATGCACTTAGGGTGTAATTGTTGCTCCACATGACATACATCCTATTTTGTATCGCTGCTTAAAACCTTTACATTTCAAATTTCTTTAACACATAACAAACACACATATTTTTAAAGGTACAGGACTATGCTGTAATGTGGCAATGATGGTACAGAGTGTTTCAAGTAACAGCTAAACCCAAAATAAAATATCAAGACATTTTCTCTATGATTTTTTTTTTTTTATTTATTATTATTCCCATTGGCAAGGAAATGCACACTGGCCTGATTTGCTCTGCATGGCCCTTGATCTCCAGCCCCAAAGAGTCTACTAGGAACAGTTCACCAACATTTTGTCAGCCTGGCTTGGCTAAATTCTCTTGTGGCTGCTAGAATGGTAAAAAACATTTACGAATTTATTTCTATTTCCAGTATTTCTATGGTGCTTGAGTTTACAAGGGCAGATTTAATGGCACAATACATACAGTACAACTGCCTGCTCTGAACCTAGATCAGAAGAACTTATCCAAATAGTACCTAAATGGTGAGGAGTGGCAGAGGAAATCTTAATTTAGGACTCCAATGGTAGGTTGAATAATACGTTTGGATCCTAGTCCCTGAAAGCCAAGCTCTCCCTGATCTGTTGACATAATTGTCTTAGATCAATACAAAAGACAGCTGTGAGAAAGGCAGACTCAGTGAAGAGAGTGTATTTTCCATTTGGTTCGGAGCAGTCTGAAGTCAATCCCCCAATCATCGGCACTTGCTGTTTGCTGGTTTAGTTTATGAGCTGTGTTGGTAAGCAAAACAGATTCTTCTTGGAGGAAACAAAACCACAAGCTCCACCTTGGTTACACACAAATGCACTCCAGGCGCCGAGACCTACTTAAGGTTCACAACTAATGACTGGTCCTCATGACTGGTTTCAAACCTGGGATGGGGCTTGTAGTCCAGTGTGAGACTGAATCTTTTCTGAAGCAAACCCCTCTGAACTGCACACACTGTAAATGAGGCGGCAGCAGCAACTGCTTCATTGTACTGACTCTGTCCCTCGGCACAGCCCACGTATTATGTAATATGATCCCATCCATACTAACTGCAGCTTCAGCTGTACATTTATTTGTGACTTCAAGTCTTCCTTACAAAAAGGTGATAGCTAAAACCAGCTTTAGTGTAATTAAGATCTGGGCCCTTAAAACTCAAAAGAACCTGTAAGTGGTTGTTCTAAATACACACAGTAGCATGGGTGGTGGTGAACATGGAAGACTGGGATATTGGCAGGGGCAATAAAAGAGACAGCAGGTGATGATGACCAGTGAGAAACAGGGGCAGGGTTATCTTTCTAACTCGGATGCACCCTGGCTGTGGTCAGACAATTGTGCTGGGGTAGTCAGAAAAGCAATCACTGCCCTGCTGGAGATAGCAGCCTTCCTGGCAGGAAGCTGGCATCTCCCACGTAACCATGTCAGTCCCATCAGACCAACAGAGCCACGCCATGAGGCTATTCACAAACCATCCCACCTCTGCCAGCTACTAAAGCTTTCTCATCTGCGTTTCAGAAGTGAAAGTGTTGATGTTTAAAAATTACCCCCCCCATGTTACAGTACTTCAGCCACACAGTATACAGTGTTATGTAGAACCTGAAGAGGAGAGTAAGGCAATAAATGGTGGTTTTAATTTTTTTTTTTTATCTTAAAACATTGTAGTACTATAGTTACTCAGATATTAATCACCGCAAGCATGGTCTGGGTGAAAGTAGTGAGTTCCTTTAAAGCGCATTCTGCAACTTTTTAGTAGCAGAGACTGGAGTTGCTGAAAAAGCATTAAAGCAAGCAGCAGGACCTGATGAGGAGAGCTGCGTTCCCACAGTCTCTGCCTACGTTCACCAGAACAGACATGCCACAGTGAACTTCAGACCTTCAGGTGAATGCAGGGCAGTGCCTTCCAGCCTATATCCTCCTCTGCGGAAGCAGGATGCGAGAAGTTTCTGCACATGCAGAGGTCTCATTATGGACTCAGGTGGGAGCTGACAGCCTGGAACATGGAAGTGCTCCAGGGTCTGGTAATATGGACAAGATCACTCAGAACAGTTCAAAGGGCTAACTAAGGTGAGTATCTCTTAATATCACCAACTTGCATTCAGAGACAGAAACATCCTTGAAATTAATGTTCTTGGCAAAGCAAAACAAAAGCTCAAATTTAACAGTCATTGAGCTTCTGAGACACTGACACTTTGGTGAGAACATGCCAAAGGAGAAACAGACCTAACCATAGACAAAGGGATAGGACCTACCCTTCTTAACTTTTTACATTCTCTATTAATTTAATTTTGATTGTGGAAGAAGAGCCAGTAATGTGCAAAACGTAAAGAGTGAAAGATGCAGTTTTCATATGGTCTGCGAGGCAAGTGTATGCAAAATTCACATAAACGCTCTGCACTCATTTCAATGAAATTAAATTATTATGAAAAACTTACTGCAATGCTTTAACTTTCATTTTAGTGGACAGTTTTCATAACAGGCTGAGATCAATCATGTTCAAAATTAAAAGTTTTGCTACTGATGTACACACACTTTATTTAGGAACTGGCCAGCTGCCCAGAATAATTTCATGGTGACTGAAAAGTTCAAACCTTTTGAGAAAGTTCAAGGGGTCTCACTACAGGATAGTTTTAAATTAATATTGTTTGGTACATTATAGTGCACTGCTATATATCAACATTTTTCACTGCAAATCTCTTTTGGGGCTGTGGCTGAAGAATAAAGTAACTATACAGTATCTGTGTTCCACTCTTCACAGGATATGCTATGTGCTGCAACACCAAACACTTTGAGCATGAAAGTGCACGGGGATGAAAGACATTACAAACTGATACCAGCACCCATCCAACTGTTTTCCAGAATTTTTTCCTTATCCAAATTCTCAGATTTACCATCACCTTTGGCTTGTCAAAAGGAGCTCTGAATGAAATACAAGTAATTAGCATTAAATGACATGTAAATTAAACAACTCAAAATAAGGAAGGCAGATTAAATGAGCCACTCTTTTCCTTTTTGTTATTATTCTGAAATCGTATAGACATGGTAAATTTTTGGAAATGAATGAGCTATACTAACAGAAGATATGCATATGGGTAAGCTTTCACAGCCCACACTCAGCTTTGGCATCAATTTGTATCAACATTTTTGTACCTGCATTTGATTTAAAGTGCAACACAAATCAGCTGTTCAGTTACTATTATTTACACCTGTAATTCCATTAACAATGAAGAAAAAGCTCAATTTTGTTTGAGCAAACTGCACCATGGAAAAAGGAAGGTAAAAACCAATCTGGAAATTAAGGTAAAAAACTCTGATAAATTGAATTTGGGTAAAAGTAATGCTTGCAGTGTTAAAAAGCAGTATTTAAGATGTGTAGATCTTATGTCTATAGTGGTATATAAAAGACTGCCAAGGGCCTAACTCCTTGCCTAAGGTCAGATGATACCTGCTGACTTCAACCATATTTCACAATATTTGGCTCTTGGTTCCTCTAGGCCCTCTGTACTGGCCCTGAGACGTAATTACAACAGTTATTTTTCTACAGGTTTTCCAATTCTTCAAGGCCCCTGAAACAACGCTAAGAGTTTTCATGTGCAATTCTCCTGAGTATCACTTCTGTAGGGTGACATTTGGGTTGTGTATTGCCTACTTCGAGAGGGAAAAGAGCTTATGAGTTTGGCTGAAGGTGGGACAGCATGACAGGGCTGTGTGGCTTAGAGTCCAACCTGGTGAGGCCTTGTCTGTGCTTTCTTTGAAAGCAGTCCCTCAATTAAAATATTCCCTCAACTACACCAAAGTATTGTCTGGGAGAAAGTAGCTGGAGCTACAGGAGAGAGCCAGTAGTGAGAGGAGAGTTAAGTGGCGTGCACAGACAAGGGGTTAAGACTTGAGCTTGCTCTCTTGTCCTCTTTTAGTTAACTGCCTAGATGTACCAGTTGTGAATTTTGCCCTTCGGGCTCACCTGAACAAACGGGGACATTGCAAGCAATAAAAAATTCTCCCACGTAGGCACTGTAAAACAGAACCCAAACTGATTTTAACCACATTCTGTGATGCCTTGGGGATTTTCAGTAAAATGTACCAAAAAAATATGATTACAGTGGTGCTGGCATTCACAGTAGAGACAGCACTGTTGATAATATAAGAGTAAAATAAACTGAAAAAGTTTCTGGCAGATGGAGGAACAAGTTTACACATATATTTCTCATATGCACAAGATTTGTTTTTTTTTACAAACAATTTTTCTGTGTCACAGGTTTTATATGCTGTGTGTAGTACAATTTGGTGCCGTGACTGCTATTTCCGAATTGTTCATTTAAATAACTTTTTTGTCAATTTTGCATGAAGTCTTCCAAATTAATTAGCTATTGAGTAAGGTTTCACAAATGTAGGTTTTTTAATAACTTCCTTCCAGTAATTGTGGCTCCTATCAGTTCTTCAGGAACAAATGCTGCTGACAAGATATGATTGCAAATCAAATGGTACAAAACTCCTCTAGCAAAATTTGGCTAAGATTTAGTCCATTTATCTAATAGAGGACAGGAATCCAGTGTGTCAGAGAGCTTCCCTTTGATTAACTGAGATACATAAGATGAATTTTTCAAAGCTATTACTTCATACTGTCTACAGACTCAGGCAAACATTGCTACACTGATTACACTTTAGCCACATTTCCAGATCTTTTTCCCCTCTGCAGTGGCAAGAATTACACCATTTCAAAAAACATGAGATCTGAGATTCTGCGCAGTCAGTATCCATAATCAGGGCCCTGGAAATGTGCTTACCAGACCACATTCAACATTCTTGCCTTCATACTGAGGTACCTACGTGAGGTAATTAAGTTATGGTCTTTTTAGTCTCTGTAGCCACAAGTGAGGAAGAGGCACTTGTAGAGGTCAGTTCAGATCTTGGGCTAGCTATACCCTTCAGACATGCTTATCTTTTTCCACTGACTACATAAATAACTTGAATCCAGTATGTTCTTTAAATCACATGTGTGATTCCCAGTGTTAGGCAAGATGAATCTAGGCCATAGCATGTATGATGGTATTCATCTCAGTTAATTATAGTTGTCTAAATGTGAAGTACATCATATAATTGTCTAGGCATTTCCTATACTTAACTGAAAAAGGTATCCCCAGATACTGACTCATCCCATACTAACAGATAAGTAAGACCAGCAAGATGGAATATCACCTTAGGGTAACTCCGTCACTGAATGTAGAGACAGTATAAGGCTACATCCATACTAGTAATGTACCAGGGTATGGGCCTACGTGGTAGGTCTACCCTGGCTGGACACCAGGTGCCCACCAAAGCCACTCTATCATTCCCCTCCTCAACTGGACAGAGGAGAAAAAAAGTAATTTTTGGTCGTGGGTCAAAATAAGGACAGGGAGAGATCACTCACGATTACTGTCACAGGCAAAACAGATTTGACTTGGGGAAATTAGCTTAATTTATAACCAATCAAATCAGAATAGGATAATGAGAAATAAAACCAAACCTTAAAACACCTTTCCCCCACCCCTCCCTTCTTCCCGGGCTTAACTTTACTCCCAATTTTCTCTACCTCCTTCCCCTGAGTGGTGCAGGGGGATGGGAAGTGGGGGTTGGGGTCAGTTCATCACACATTGTCTCTGCTGCTCCTTCCTCCTCAGAGGGAGGACTCCACACTCTTCCCCTGCTCCAGCGTGCGGTCCCTCCCACAGGAGACAGTCCTCCACAAATTTCTCCAACATTGATCCTTCCCATAGGCTGCAGTTCTTCATGAACTGCTCCCAGTGTGGGTCCCTTCACAGGCTGCAGTCCTTCAGGCACAGACTGCTCCAGCATGGGCCCCCCACAGGGCCACAGGTCGTGCCAGGAGCCTGTTCCAGCATGGGCTTCCCATGGGGTCCTCCTTCGGGCATCCCCCTGCTCCAGCATGGGTGGCTGCAGGTGGAGATCTGCTCCCCCATGGACCTCCCTGGGCTGCAGGGGGACAGCCTGCCTCACCATGGTCTTCTCCAAGGGCTGCAGGGGAATCTCTGCTCCAGCGCCTGGAGCATCTCCTCCCCTCCTTCTGTACTGACCTGGGGGTCTACAGGGTTGTTTTTCTTACATGTTCTCATGCCTCTTGCTGGCTGCAGTTTTTTGTCACACAACAACTGTTTCCCCTTCTTAAAAATGTTATCCCAGAGGCGCTACCACTGTCACTGATGGGCTCAGCCTTGGCCAGAGGCAGGTCCGACTTGGAGCCAGCTGGCATTGGCTCTGTTGGACACAGGGGAAGCTTTTAGCAGCTCCTCACAGGAGACACCCTTGTAGCCCCCTGCTACCAACATCTTGCCACACAAACCCAGTACAGCCTAAGAACTGGAATAAGATTGTCCATTTGTTAGGAAGGCCATTTGCATGCTTTTGGCCTCTAGCTAGCGCTCTCCCTGATCATGCCTGAGCACAGTTTGGGGCTCACCCCAGCTGGGGGCATTCCCAGTAGGCAGTATGGAGTATGGATACTTCCTATTTAAGTGGTGGGTAGTTTTGGAAAGGGAAAATAATTTAGCTGAATGTACAAGCCAGGCTGTGCCGGCCAGCCAGCTTTAGGGAAAGAAAGCTATCTTTGGTTATGGACAGCTCACTCTCTTGGTATAGATCAGCTAAATTATTAGCTTAGAGAATATGCTCTAGTTTAGATAAGATAAAATGGCTTACAGACCCCACCCTTATTTAAAACAGTTCAGGGGTAGGTACGTTTTCAGATAGATAATTTAAAGTGGGTAAGGGAAATGAAACATAGATCTAATGCTAACATGCATAACTATTCTTTTAATAGTTTTATAATTTTTTCACGCACAAATGTAGCTTTACCATTTTCATATTCATTACTTTTCTCTTGGGCTAAGTAGCAGAAATATTTTTGTCTCTATACAAAGGTTAGTATGTCACAAAAGAATATCCATTATAATAAAAAATGTATTACATGCTCCATTTCATCAGAGGAAACTGCTTGAGACTTCACTTAAACTAGGCATCATTACTTGCTATGAATTGTGTATTTGATGAACAATAAGCAACTAAAATATTTTCAAGTGAACAAAAGCACAAGATACATGAATTCTGCTCTTGTATAAACATAATCATTCAATATTGACTAGGTACAATGTGTTGTTCATTTTCAAGACACAGGGTAACATTCATTACAACCTGAAAGGGTGCTTCTGCACAGGAAGCAAAGGAAGTGCCATTGCAGGACAATTCAGAGACTCTTAATGTTTGCTTACCTATTCCAGACCCTGCACAAAGGAAGATTCCTGGAGGTAGCTTTGTAAATGGCTCTTACCTACATGTAGCCAAGACACACAACTTCATCTGTCCTGCTGGGTTCGCAGAAAAATACAGCCAATCTGGGAAATGATAATTGCGGACAGACTTTCAAAGGTTCTTCACCACAGGCAGCCCCCATTTACTTAAAAAATTGCTGAAGGCAGTCAGGGAACCAGGCGGTGATTGACCAAGGAAGTCATCACCTTGACTTCCTATCGGGATACAGTGAGAGGTATATAAAATGCTGAAGAGCAGTGAGGTCACAGGGATAAAAGACTCAATCTGCAAAGAATCAGTGTGTCCCTGCTCATAGTTTAACAAAGCAATGTAACTTTGACCTAGGCCCTCTTAATACCTAAGTACAGGAAGACCGGAAGTTGATCCATACATGCAAAACCTTTATTCCACGTGGCTTGTATAGGCTGCTCAATGCATTGTTCAGGGTATTACACAGGACAGATCACCTGCGTGGACTGGTGTGGACATAAGGCATATCCAATGTGACTTAGTTTTATTTGCATGGTAGGAAACATACCTATGCAATGTGAACCTAATTCCAGATTCCAAAGCCAACATATGTGTTCCCTATGAATGTTTGAGTGCCACTTGAGGTGGAAGCAGTTAGGTGTAGATGCTGAATGACATTTGTCACAGATCATGACGTAGGTGCTTGTGCAGCAGGTTGCATGTTGCTTCTGTGGGCTGTGGCAATGCAAACCTGTGTTACATTCTTTTTAGGTGTGCTGCAGTGTCTATGGACATTCTTCTAAAGGGATACTTTGCTGGCACAGATCAATATAATAGTATCTTCTAACACATAAAAGATCTCTACAAAGACAAAAAGGATAATCTGCTCATGATCTCTGTAGCTGGGACAAAAATGCTTTATCTGCAATATGGAATATAATTCAGCTAAAACACCAGATAGATCTTCCTAAAAATACCCTAACATAAGCACCAAATGTGATAATGAATGCATTATTCTTGGTCTTACTCACAGGACAAGCTAAGCAAACCTCAACCAAAGTGCACAGTACTTTTTTTTGTTTCCAGTGCTGTTATTATAAACACCATTACCTTGAGGATTTGTTTCATTAAAGGTATTCAGCTAGATATGTATGAGGCTGTACACTTGATCTGACCTCCATGTAATCGATTTGTTTGGGATTGGAAAATTGGAGAAGGTCTGTGGAGGGGCCATAAATATCTTCTTTATAATGCAGTTCTAGAGAATATAGAGGCACACTCTTTGCAAGGAGACTTGGTCACAGGACAGGAGGCAAAGGGCACCACTTCCTTCACGAAGTATGTCTGGATAGAACAAAGCAATTCTTCTTTATGAAGTCAATCATTGGAATAAGTTGCCCAGAGAAGCTGTGGAACTTTTATCACTGGAGATATTCAAGACTTGGCCTGACAGGACTCTAGGTAACCTCATCTAATAGCCTGCTTTCAAGAGCAGGTTGGACCAGGTGGTCTCCAGAAACCCCTTCCAACCTAGACTTTTCTACGATTCTATGATTTGGTGATAGCTAAGAACTGCAAGACAACAGATAATTATGCTCCTCAGTTTCACTGTTGGGTATATGCATCCGCCATCTCTTGATAACTTGTACTTTTGTTTAAACCATTACTGGGCTGTTAGATTCTGTGAGAAGAAAATTAATATAACTTAGATTTGAGTGTGTATTTGCAACCCACATGGTGGACCAATTTCTACAATTGGATATCCTTAATACTGAGAAAATGCAACTGAAGTTGAGAAAAAATTCATAGCTGTAGCTGAGGCCAGAATCCAGTATATTTCTTTAAACAGGAAAGACTTTGCCTTTGCACAAATTAGCTGCCTCTTGCCTTTTTGTGGTTTGCTTGTTCTGAACCAGAGACAGTATATTTAATTTGACACAGGTGGCCTGAGTTTTAGAGTCATTGCAGTTTTACAGTAAACCTATACGACTGGTAACTGGGAGGACACAGAGGCTGATCCAAATTACTTCAGAAACCTTCTTGGCTGGACTAGATGAAAATAAAGATAGTTTGTTCTTACTGGTTGCCTTTTCTCCCACACAAGTTTGCTGATGAAATTTTTGCCAGAGCTAGATTCCTGCATTCTGTTACTCTCTTTCATAAGAGATGGGGATGGTTCTCTTTGTGTTCTTGTGGTGATGGATTGCTTCTTTAAAGAGGGAGATTGGGTAAGAATTCTGCCTTAATTCTGAAGTAGTGCTCCCACTCGTTGGATATTATGCAGGAAAACCGTGCAGGCTTCCTCATCTCCTGTCATGTTTTAAAAAGAGTGCCTGATCCATTCTCAAGGAACTATAAAGAGAAATTCTCTGAATTCTAAGTGGAAAATAAGTGACTGACTTATACTCAGGTGCCTAAAAATCTCAGTAAAAATATACTGAATTCTTCCTTCTAAGCAGCTAGCTTTTTTTAATGACTGAACAAGGAATTAAATCTCATGCAAAGGCCAGGCCTCTACTTTTTATAAGCATACAAAGGTCATGCACAAGTTGTACACAAGTGCATAGATACACAAGCTCCTATGGGCCTAAGACACAGTTCAGAAAAGGCAATACAGACCTGTGTGACACCAAAGGACACAAAGGCTGGGTTTTCAGTTGCCATCAGAAATAACAACTACTGCTGCACAATCCCTCTCCTTCCTTCCAGAGAGCTATAGGACTGTCCCTTAATTCAGAGGATGGAACATTTAGAATCACCTAAGTGCCCTAAGAAGCACTTGCATTTTTCTTAGGTATCAACCAAATAAAACAAAAAACAAAGATCAGATGAGCTCCTGGTGATATAAAAGCTAGGTAAGCATTTTCTTCCCTGGTGATATAAATGAAGCAGCAGAAGCTTACATTTATATTTTTGTTACTGCTATTCACACATTCATAGCAAATCTGACTCCCATCTCTCCTCCCTGAAAAGTGTGTGCTTTGAATATGATCTTTGACTAGAATTTTCAAAGGTCCCTATTTCTGTACAATAAAACCTTCCCCCAAGAGAACATCTCTTGAATGTAATGTGCTTTCTTGACAAATAATACCATATTGCATATACTAGGGATTGGCGACTTCTGAATTAATACATAGGTGTTTATTTCACCATTGGGCATTAAATATGTAAGCCAGAATTCGTGATCCATTGATACGGTTTTTAAAAAAGTTGATAGGTGAGGTAAGAGGTAGAAAAAACCCAAAGGTGGAAGCCACAGCCTTCAGGAGACTTTCAAAACTTTCTTAGTTATTAAAAAAAGAAAAGAGTCTGGCACAAGCAGCTTTCCAGACAACCGCATTTTCCAGTCTTGAAAGGACAGCTTGTTTTCTAGAAATGGGCATATTCTCTGTAAAGTTTACTACTTTTGAAATAGTGCTACTTTAAATGCTCTGCATATGGCCCTCAATGGAGGACCAACTTGAATTTTGTGAACGTTCTACTATCTTCCCTCTATGATGAAAAAAAGGATTTAATACATTTTATGTAGTCCTTAAAATTCAGTTTGGAACCATTATTGTACCTTTCATTTGTTAATAAATTCAACACTTATCTTTCCTGCCACTTGTTAAAAATCCATTTACATGAGATCAGATATAATGAAAAGGTAATTTTTCTTTTTTTACTCTATTTTCTAGTTATTTCCCATTTGGAATTACCTCAAGCACTGTCCTCAGAATAAAAATACTCTGGAGGCAAGTAAATCTAACTAGGCTTTAAAAAGCTTCTTGATTTTCACACACACATTCACATATATATATATATATATAAAATTTTATGCCGAGTGTGTTTAAATTAGATATACCAATTACAACACCTTGTTCGCACAATATGTTCATGAAAAATCCCCATGCTGAAACTCCCACTTTAATGCTGAAACCTCAGCACACGAAATTTGGAAGTGATGCTACTGCTGAAATTGTCATTGGCTAGATCTGCTGAATGCCTGGAGGTGCTGGGTGAAAGGCACAGGGCTCTAGCAATGTGTTCTGACCAAATGTGTTTGGCATCCCAGAACTGGGTGCAGCAAGTCAGGAACAGATGAGGTTTCTGCTTTGTAGCTCTACACTGTGCAATCCTAATGGGTATCATCAAGATGAAACAATGAAAAGAAGAAAATAATTATTTAAAAAGGAAAGAAATATCTAGATGGTTCTTAATGCCTCTAGCGAAGCCTTTGATTTTTCACAGCTCTGCTCCTGGTTTACAAGGTGCTCCTACACTTATGAAAACACTTAGGTCCGACAGGTAGAAAGCCTCCAAATCCTGTGTTTTCCATCTCCTCCTCTACTGATAGACAAAATGTCTCTCCTGAGATATCACTCAACATAGCTTTTAGAGCCACGTGCCTGAAAAATCAATTACCAATGTTTGACTTGCCATTGTTCCTGGTCTCCATTAAAGGCAATAGTGAGCTATGGTCTTTGGTTCCATTTATCAACAATCTGTAGGGGGGGGGGGGAAGAAAAACTTCTTCACACTGAAAAGTACAACTGGGTCATAAAGTGTGCATATAGTTTTGCTCTTCACTGAATAAAGGAGTTGTTAATAAGTATGCCAAAATGATGTTTGCATTGCCAAGACAGTGAGATTCCTTAGTATTAACAGAAGTAAGGTCAAAACTATCTTCTGAATGAGTACTGTACTTGAATAGCCTGGACTTCCCCTAGAAACCACTTGCTTTCAAATACTAAGCTGCCTCACCAGAAAAGAGATCTGAAGAGAGCAAATGGAGACAAGGGGAAAGCAAAAAGACAAAATCCCTGAAAAACAGTACCAGTAAAACATCAGAAAGCTAGCTGCATGCCGGGACACAGGACTTCTGATTATCTCAGACAGCCTTGCTAATATTTTTTCTATTATGGACTAGATACTTTGAATTCTTGTTAAAAAGAAAATGATTTCCAGGAAATGATGTTACAGAAATTCTATCCTAGTAATTCCACATGCTGATTTATTTACTAAGAACAAAAAGTGAGAGGGTTTGTAATAAATATTAAACATGACTTCCAAGATGCATTAGTTAAATGGCCCAATTTGCCTGCAAATGCAGTTCGCTTCAAACAGACTTACCCAGTGAATAAAAAGTTTGGTCAGATTCTAAAGCTGCATGTACAGGTGCACAAAGACAGAATACGGTGGAAGTAATAACCAGCATGGTAGGAAGGAGAGAGCACTGAGGAAGTATTTAACTGGAATGACTGTACCTCATGAGCTAGAGGGCATCAAATGAAATAATCAAGTGCCAGATTCATAAGTAGAAAAAGAAATTTTTTTTCACATAGTGCATTGTTAAATTTATCTTTGCTAGTGCAAACAGTAAATGTTAGAATATACACAGATTTGAAAATAGATTTAACAAACACATGCAAGAAAAAAGTCCATCAAGAACTACTAGACAAAGATACACCATGCTGGACACTGGAATTTCCCAAATCCCTGGAGAGTGACTATCACTCAAGTATGAAATATCACCAGAGAATGAAATATCACTATGTGCCTTCCCTGTTCTTATGCCTGTCCCTAAACATCTTTTAGTGGCCACCGTCAGGGACCAGATAATGAATCAGGAGGACCTTTGCTTTGACCTAGTACAGCCATTGTTATATTCTGAGCCTACAGGTTCTTCCTCAGTAAGCTTCATAATAAATGTCTAAGCACAATATTGGCATTATTTTTTTACCAGAAACATAGATAGTAAAATTGTATCAATCATTGGTCACAAGAAACTGTCAAGTGACTGTCAGTGCTGTGGTTCTACGTTCAGGTGACACTGATACTGATATAATTAGAGCTAGAAAGGAGACATGGGTTACCAGAAGCTGCAGAAGGCTTTCCTCTGATGTCAATGGCCATCATCTTGAATACCAAGCAGCATCATAGTTAAAGAGAAGTAATTTTAGGGTAGGGGTCCGAAAGGACTTAGATTTGAACGTAGTACACTTGGGTCACCAAAGTGAAAGTCTCTAGTAGGACTTGCTCTCCTAGGACAGTCCACTGCCATTACAAACAAGACATGCAGGTACTCCACATCATTTTGTTGCTGACAACAGATAAAATAATCTTGTGGAATTAAGACATACCCAGTGGGGAAAAAAAAAAAAGTACTGAACACAAGAAAGCTCATTAGAGGCCCTGCTGGAGGATTTAAGGATTTTTTTTTAAAGAACAATATTCTTATAAGGCACACACACACATTTTCAAGCTTTTGGAATATATTCAGCACTTACATAAAACTGGCCTGATTTTAAAAGGGATCTGTTGTCATTCTGCAACCTGTAAAAATCAGGGCACTTTGAAAAACTCTGTATATTTGACAAGTTTATTGGGTGTGGGTGTACACCTGCATTTACATATGCATATGTAACAAAGGTATTTGCAGGACCTGAAAGGGAGGAAAGCTTTTATGATTCTGAAATGGTTTGCACATATGTGTGTGTGCCTTTGTAGATTCAAAATCACATAGGCTGCTGGTATTAAGAGAGCAAAAATATGTATTATGCTTTTATGGTTGGGCTGGAAACCAGATCCCAAATATACATTTAGGATATGATAATCAGATGCCTAGAACAGAAAAATACAGATCTGCAAGTACACTCAGGAGTTCTTCACATCCTTTACTCTTTTCAAATAACATAAAAACTACTGCAAAAAGAAGAGCTTGTCCTGACATTTTGATCGGTGCTTTTTTGCCCCAAACATAATTGCTTATACTACTGCCTAGAGGGTACCTCATTCTCCCAGAACTCACATGTTATTTTTAGTGCAGAATGAAACATAGCACATTGCAAGCTTTTTAACTACCTCAAGGCACTGGCTGTATAACCAAAACATATCTGATTCAGAGTCATTTTTGTATGTTTTAAAAGATACATATTAAGATTCTTTACTCTTTTAGGTTTTTTTTCCTCTTTTTTTAAAACCTGTGTGAAATATTTTAAATATGGCTGAAGTACACATGGTTTTTTTCAGAAGGATGTGGTCAAAGCAAATGAAAAATAGCTTCTTCATTCTTGCTAGGGGCTGAATTATACCTGTTCTACAAGATCTTTGCATGAGTCTGTACTCCCCCATCCTAGTTTTTAACCCGATGATGTCTGGAAACCTCTGACCTACAAGTAAAAAAGTAATTGCTACTACCTTGCATGCTTAATAGCTGCACTTCTATAGACTGACCGCTTCCATGCATAGAGGTATTATAAGAACCTAATGTGACTTTGGATTTTGAATAATGTCTCCAGTAAAAGTTGCACCCTGACACTAAATTAATTTCTCTCAACCTTAAGCAATTAAACAAGGCACCTAGCTTAGTAAAACAGGTTCTTGTGGACTCCAGCTGCAGGAAAGAATGAGATGGGGGAGGAAGAGGGCAGAGAGAGAGTTACAGCTGCAGAAGACAATTTAGCACTCCTAAGATCTCACCCTGTCTCTGAAGAAGCCTATTCCTCTCTCCATTGCTCAGTGAACTAAGGCAACCATATTGCCAAGGCCAGAAGTTAGAGGGAAATAACGCAAGCCTTAAAGTTAGCTCCTACAAGGTTAATGTCAGTGAGTTTTAGCCAGATCACAGCTTTAAGATTTAAATGACTAGCTGTAAGCCATTATAATCTAAAATTCTGTATGACATTTTTGATGGCTTTGCTATTAATTTCAGCATTTACAGGACTGGTTCAATCTTTACTAGTAGATAAGCCATTGTATTTTTGTAAAGATTACCCTACCACTAGTAGTTTAAATAAAAAATGTTTATTTTTCTATAAAGAAAAAAAACCCCAACACTTGAAAAGTTTCTAGAATAGCTCGCCAAGTAATAGAACCAATACTATTTTACCATGCTGAGTTAGTGGCACTCCCCAGCTCTTGGCAGCATAAACACATTAACTGAGATCTATGTTTTGTCTACTGCTTTTGAAGGTTCTATTCACATAAAGGGAAATTATAGAAGCTGGATATATGACACTAAAGTTCAATTTGTGGCTATCATGCATCTTTTTCTTTAGGACACAATCATCACAGACTAGGCACTTATATAAAGCAAAAGGAGAAAGCATGAGGAGCCCTTTTCTCTTCTGTCAACTAGCAAAACATGTCACCACTCCATAATAATTACTGTGGATGTTACAGTAGTGCTTAGAGATTTCAGCAGAGCCTCAGACACCATATTGTCCACTATATGTCGATATGCTATATCAACACACTGTAAACAGGCGTTCTCTGTCATCATGAAGTTAGATCTGAATTCACCAAGACACAGGAAGATTGGACTGGAAGAATTACTGTTGTCCCTGTTTGCTAAATATGGATGTGGAAGGCTATTACTTCACTCATATTGAACTTGCTTGATGCTTTAAAGTGATAGTAAGAGGCCTCCACAGAAATAATGACTGGTCATTAGTGACCTGCCAAAACCAAAGCTAGGTTTAATGAAAATAAAGCCTTTCCCCCCAGATTTTGCAAGGCCACTGAAAGCCTTTTTGGAGCTCAGGAATGGAAAGGGGTAGTGGAAGAGGCATGGAAGAAATGAAAAGATTAAATCAGGCCTATGGGTCACCCTTGGTATTTGAAACCATGCAAAGGGGTGACTTTTGCTTGACTGGGCATGATATAGTGAGGATAGCCCTGGAAGACGGCAGTGGCAATGATGCTATGTTGTCCTAAGGTTGTACTTGACATAAAAAGCCAGTGCCCAGATAGCTGGCAACATAATTCAGAAATTTTAGCTACTACTGGATCACTGTGTGAAAGTTTTATTGAAACCCTGTGCCAACTGGAATGAATCATTACTGCACTGTGATGGCCAGCACAGACCAAGTATTGCCATGGCTATGTAACATTTTTCTATATTTTACACTTCCACAGGTGGATAGGAAGCTCCACTTTGAAATATATTAATTTCAGCTGCCCACAGGGGACCTTGAACTAACAGATTTGATTTCTACACAGAGTGATACTGAGCGGAGACGATGATCATTATGTAGTTTGTACTCCAGTTCACCTTAGTTTTATATAACTTCATCTGTTGAAGTTAATGTTGAAGCTCCTGCCAACTTCACTTGTATCAAGAAGTCAGCCATAGTATTTTGCAGTGGCAGATATAACTGTTTTTTAGATAATGGGGTTCTTAACAGAAAACTTTACAGCAGACCTGTGTGTGTGCACATATGCAGGTATAACAGAGGAGGTTTGAGAGAACAGCAAAGCACAGCAAACATACAAAGCAAGAATATATGTTATTCATTTTCAAGGTAACACTAACAAGACAAAGAAAATGTAGTTGTTATATACATTGGAAAATAGGAAAAAACATGTGAATGACCTTATAACTTTCTCCTGCCCCTGCTCATGCTTAGTCCAAACTGCCACGTTACTGTGAGCTTAGGGAGAGTCAGCAAAATACCCACACATATGCATAAGAACATGCATTCTCCTTAACACCTTAAGTTAAAAGAAGTATCTATCTGCCAAAACTCTCACTATCTCTTACAAATTACAACTTTTGACAAGTTTCCACAAGTAGTACTCTACTTTTTTACTAATACTTAAATACATTACAGACTTTAAAGTCAGGTTTTAAAGTCAGATTTTGAAAGAAAATAAAATACAAGTGGTGTCAAATATAAACGAAGATCCCATTATGGCACTCATGGAGAAAATCTTCCAGTAATAATTTATTACAACTCCTGAACTCCTATGTAAGCTACAGCTTCAGTAAATGAACTGGGAAAGTTTGATCTCCTAGAACTGAACCAGAAAATAATTTTCTTCACATCGTTTAAAATAGGAACATATTCTAAGAATTTTGAGAATCACTAAGTTTTTAAATGAGAAAAAGAAGAGGAAGAGGAATAGGATGAAGGGTAGTCCAGAACCATACTGCTAAGGTACAGTTTTATACTGTGGAGGACTGCATCCTATATATCCCATGAAAACCTGCTGTCCCTTGCTTCTTGAATGGCTTTAATCTAAGGCTATGATATCTTTATAAGATGGGGTAAATGCAAAAGACCTGACAGTGGAAAATCTTTTTAGAGAAGCTTTATGCAGATCTGTTGATACCACAATTCAATGATTAAAAATGACAGCCAGCATTAACAGTTTTGGTTCCTAGAGTTGCTTTGGCAAGTCTTAAAATTTTTTGCAGCTATTGCGAGCAGCTTGTTTTCTCTCAGCTCATCTAAAGCTTTTCATGAATCCAGGGTTAGTTGATATACATCAGGAACTTAGTTAAGACATATAGTGAACCAATGAAAGCATTACATTTTCCTTTTCAGTTACCCATATGACTATTCAGACCCAAAGGCATTTACTTAACATAAGGATCATTCTGAAACAATAGGCTATTGAACAGAGTTATCTTGTCCAATACAACCTTTTTTCTTTTTTTTTTGTTGGTGAAAGTGCCAACTTCTTAAAGCTTCACTATTGCAGATGTTCTGGTTTCAGAATAAAGCAGGCTCTTGCACTTCAATATCAAATCACATATGTTTTGGCTGCAGATAGCTGTGTAACTGTACCTTACTCCAAAACCTGAATTGTTTATGTTTTGATTTTCATAATAGGGGGAAAGGGAGGATCAAGGACTCTTCCAATACATTATTTTCTTTTCCCTAGAACAGTCCTCTTTAAAATGGCTTGATTTTGAGTGAGTTATTTCCCTCCCCACAGGAAAGTACTTGGCTTTTAATAAGTCATGCATGATAGTGTGGCAAGCAGTTCACAGACCACTGGCTAGCTGCCATGTGAAAATGTTCTGTGAGAAACCAGAGTTCTGCATGGGATAAAAAAAAAGACATGTAGAACCTTAGTTATTTTGTGCTTTCATTTTAACAGAGGTGAAAATAATTGCTTTTTAGAGCTCTCTTACAGCATGTAACTATATTTTCTCAATTCCAAAATCCACATTATGGAAAAGCTTTTACTTTAGTATTGTTTCAGGCATCCCATTTCAATTAGCCTTCATACCAGAGAATCTAGACTTCCTTCCCCTGCTGGGACCAGGCTTAGGTAGAACTTGTTGGCCTCACTCATGGCACTGGAGCACATGGGCTTCAGTTTGGCCGACAGTCAGATTTTGACTTCTCTCTATGACTAGTTCTGCTGAATAAATCCCTTTGTCAGCCCTCACCTCTGCAAAGCTCTCACAGAAGTTTAATTATGATTTCTTGACCAAAACAAAGGTAAGGATCAATGCAGAAATATTTATTCTTAGAAGCTCACAGTAAAAAGTTAAAGAAAAAATAAGCAGGGCATTGAGTTCAGGTTGTTTTCTTCATATGTTCTGCAGACAATAATACAAAAAGACAGCAGCAGGAGGGTCTAGCAGAAGCTATAAAAATAGCGTGTATTTTCACTAGCTAGAAAACCAGTCAGCTCTTTCAGTTGTTAGAGGTGCTTTACATGAAGAGACAACGAACATCTGGAGGGCAAGAGTGTATGGAAACTAAATTTCATTGCTTAATATCTAAAAACAGTTTATAAAGCAAACAAACCAAAAATGATATAAAATATATATATTATTGGTATAAATACACAGATAGACTGCTTCAGCAAACATCATGAATGTATACACCAGAGGTTGGTAGCAAAACCTTTTCTTCCTGTTCATCTGATTTCAACAGAACGACAACAATTAAAAAAAAAACAAACCTGAAAATGAGTTAAAATTTGCAACCATACCCAGCACTGAAAGAAGAAACATGTTACCTGTGAGAGAGAAAAAAACCACTAATGGAAGATTAGGTTGCAGACCTGACTTCTGTATTTAGTTCTGGAAAAGATCAGTGTACTGCTCATTTTTATCTCTTTGCCAATGTGACTTCCATATTGGAAACCTAGTTTGTGTGAAAGCTTTCTCTCATATCGCGAATTTCAGCAATAAGTATATACTTTGGATACAGAAACATTGATAAGCTATTATTAGAAGGATGTTTTAGTCCAAAAGAGAGTAGTGATCATTCCCAGAGTAAAAGCCAACTTTAAAAAGGAGAGACACCTTGAAAGGTTTCAAGGAAACCAGTACTGCATCCATGAATTTATGGAGGCACTCTTAATAAACAGATGGTTGTTTTGCATATTTCCAACAATGGGAGGATGGGTAAATTCCTTTGACAATGATGTGGAGAAGTGATTACAGGCAGTAACAAATGTCTGATCTAATGTAAAGAAAAGGATGTCCAAACTGTGTCTGGATATGAAAGAAAAAGAACCAGTAGTTGAGAAAATGGGAATCATAACAATGATGGCTGAGGGGAGAAAGGTGCTGAGCACATTGGCAAGAATAATACTGGAGCACCATAGTAAATAAAAAATAAATAAATTCCCAGTATCTTGATATTGACGTAGCAACACTGGTTAACATATCATTGCAGGGAATATAAGATGGATATCCTTAACATCATTGGCAGTGCAGAGACAGTCTTATTCTCTGGGGAAGCAATTATTTGTAACTTTGTCTTCTAAGACCAAATGTAACTACAAAAACTTAGTAGAATACATTAAAAGGTGTGAGAGCCACATTTCCGACATACTCCCATAGCAAACGGGAATTGGTTTCACACAGACCAAACTGCCTTTTTTCTGTGACCGTGCCTTTTGTTCCACAAGTAAGGCACGGCATGTATTTCCTTCTGAGGCAACCCAGGTGGATGTCGGGAACCTCTACAAAGATCCTGTTGGATTCATGCCACACACCTTTAGAAAACTAACTGAAGTGCCAATGTCAGGGACCTGCTATTTATGAACCTAAGTTCACAAACAAGGAATTTGTTCTCTGCTGTGAGTAAAGACAGATGACCAGTTTTGAATATTGAATTTCATCCTTCTTTCTCGCCATCATCATATAAGTGCCTAACCTAAATTACGGCCCCAAACCCAGGAACTTCAGTAAGATCCCTAGTGTTACACACCATGATTTGGGGCCTCAGTAATGTAAAAGCATCCATATGATTAAATGTCAATAAAAAGCCGGTTCCTAATTCATTAAAGTTGGAGATTCTTGTCATTTAACTTTATCCAGTGCAAGTTAGGCATTTTGCCTAATTAGTTGTCTAGACTCCCTCTGTAATAGAAAAAGAGAGCACCCAACTTGGATGGGATGAATCATTCCCTGGAGGGTAATTATGACTACAGGCAAGCACAGATGGCTAGCTTAGACTACATATCTAACTTTTCGCACGGCTAAAAAGGTGACATGAATCCTACCTTTTGACATTTTAGAAAATTCCAATCTTTATCTAAAAGAATGAGAATTTTCTTCTTCATATATAATTGTTCCAAAACTTGAAGATAGTTGCTTCTAAACTTCTGCATGTTGGATTAACTATGAAAGCATTAAAACTTTTTGTTCTGCTGCTTACTGTGTAAGCACACAGAATTATCACGATTTATTTTTTTCAGTGTATGTCTGAAGATACACTCTTCCTTCTTAAAAATAACTGCATTTTTAAAGTGCACATAGTTTTTTCTTCTTGGGAGACTTCTTTTGCATGGATTCAAAATATGAATCTAATTGCTCTAAGTTGGATATGAAAAGCACCGACACTGGATATATTTTTTAACTGCATCAAAATAATAATTATATAATCAACAACTGATTGCACATGAATTTAAGACTGAAGGTACAAATTGTGCTTCTTCAGCTTACAGACAAACAAAAGTGAATACTATAGCAAGCACAGAAAGGAAATTTTATGTTTGCTTTGTGGATATAAATTTGAATTATCTGGCATGTGAATACTGCTTTAGTTTAATAAAAATTCTACTCTAAAAGCAACTGAGTCTCTATGACTATTAAAATCATTGGGATGCTATGGTGATCAGTTTTATGCAAAACTGTAAATATACTTTATTCTACTTAATATAAATGTCTGATTTGATTCTTTTATTCAAATTCACTCTACTTCAGAGAAAAATGTAGAGGGACTTGGCACAATCTCTTTAGAGACTAACTTGCTTTGTCTTGACTGACATTAACCAAAATTTCACTTATGCACTCTTGAGTGAAAGGGGAGCAGTATCAAATTCATATTTAGAGTATTTGTGCCAGAATTATCCTGTACAATGTTCAGAAAATATCAGATACTCTCCCTTTAGATAGCAGGATGCCAAAAGTCTCATTATAAATCAGGGATTTTCTACCTAAGTACTAAGTAGAATAGTGAAGAAACAAAAGTAACTGCTTAGTGAGAAAAAGAAATAATGTATTAATTGCTAATTGCTGTTCTCCTGACAACAAACCCAGAAAATACAGGGCAGATTTTAAGACCAGAGGGATTAACATCTAAAAATGAATACATTTTTTTAATTATTATTCTTTTCAAAGACCTCTGTACCCTGCTGCTGCAGTTCTGGACAACTAGATGGTAGTGGACCCCAGTATAGACCTCCCTATGCCCCCATCACCACCACCACCAAAGAAGAAGAGTATCATGGAATTAGATTCCACAATAGTTCTGCCACTTTTGATGGCACCCAACTCTTGATTAAATTTCTTCTACTGCAATTGCTCTTTCTTATCAGAGAGACTGCCTAATGGTTTCCTTTTATGCATTTGCTATGAAAGTCATGTCAAGACCACTAATATTTGTTGAACTGCCTCTTTTTTGCAAAGCTTCTAAGCATTTCAAAACCTGACCCTGAACCACTGACATCAAATTGAGCTGTTGGGACATTGACCATTGTCAAAACCAAGAATCTATCTCAGAGAAAACCAGCAAAGAAGCTACCATTATGTCCAAGCTCCCTTGTTTATAAACATTTCTGTTTTCAACATCAAATAGTTAAAAGTAAGATTTAAAGATAAAATTAACACTGTAAACATCTGTTATTTTTAAAAGCACAGAGGTCAATTAATATAATTCTAAAGGCAGGACATTTTTTTTAAATACATATACTGTAAGTAGATATATATATATATGCAGCCTCCTGTGTTTGTTGCTTTGATATAGATTTGGGGGGGGGGAATCTTGTATATATTTCATGGTGTGGAGTAGAACTGGAGGGAAAGGAGCATGTACTTTCCTACTGCATATTCTTGTTTACACCTCCAAGAATCTCCATTGCTAGAAATATTTTTAGTAATGAATGCCATCTGTACTCATGTTGTGAGTATGCACTGGTGAGCACAGACAGCACACGTGTGATACGACAGAAATCTGATCTTCCTTAAGAGAATATTCTTTTGAAGCAGCAGAACCGTGCTTATGCAAGATTTCAGCAATTTAAAGTGGATAGATGTTTCTGACTGATTTGAGGGACCAAAGCATTAAAACAGACTTTGTTCGATTCCTTGCTGTACTGGGAATTTACGTATGAACCCAGAGATGGCACTTATTCAACTTTGGTTCTCCAGTAGTAAAATAGGGACACAATAATCTTGTTTGATATAAGCCATAAAATAGACCCTCCAAAGTTATTGAGGTAAGCTGGGGTTGCTATCATAAGCATAAGGTAAAACAAAAAAAAACATTTTATATTTTAATACTGTTAAAATTATATATATTTTAACAGTGGAATTCCCGGAAATAGGATTACAGGAGTAAGATTACATGGTCAAGGAAGATAGGCTACTGCTTATACTCAGAGATGCTCAAGATGCTTGCTCTTTCCCTTGTGGAAATACAACTCAGTAAAGCGGCGGCACATATGGTTTTAGCCACCAATGGGTTCATCTTTTGTTATTTGCAAATTGCTTCTGAAATCCCATTCAGATTATGGAATATCAGAGGCGTAAGAATGAGTGCACTGGGGTTGTAAGAATGAGTGCACTTGGTTAGATCAAAGGTCCGTCTCACCAGTACCCTGTTTCTGACAAGGACCAGCAGAAGGTGTCTGAGACATAAGAACAGATCAAATACCGAGTAATTTTACTTCCTGCACGCTTTCCTAGCTTTGAGAACCTCTGGGGCTGAAAGCTACATCTAACGTATCAGCCCTTACAGGATTTTCATACCATTAATTTGTCTTAAAACCAAATCAACTTGATTTGACTGAGTGCCCTCTCATTTTCTTACAGTGGAAGAAGTAAACCAGTCTTTTCCTATTCAACTTCTCACACCTTTTGTGATTCAATATAACTCTGTCTTAGCCTCCTCCTCAGTCACCTCATTTACAAGCTGAAGATCATCCTCATTATCCTTGTCTGTACTTTTTCTAGGTTTATTTTATCTTATTTTTTTTAAATGCATGCAGTATTCAAGACATGGAAGCATCTTGGATGTATACGGCAGAACAGTAAGTAGTATTTTCACTTGTGTTTAACAATTTTCTCTAATTTTTAAAAATGTGTTTGCCTTCTCTTTTGGTAAGCACTTAATTGACATGATTGTGAATATGTACAATGATTCAAAATCTTTCTGGACTGCTGATGGCTTAATTAAAGCCTACATTCACGTATCTAGTAGGCTTCTTCTCTATGTGTATTTACTGACATTACATATCATCTGACATTTTATTTCTCAGCCACAAAATACGAATACTTCACAGTCAGCTTTACTTTCGCATGCCTCTACTTACTTTGCACCATCAGCAAACTCTCTCACTTCACTATTCACCCCATTTTGTAGATAATATACGAATACTGAGCAGCACAGGTCCCAGCCAAGATCACCAGGGACCTCTACTGGTACCTTTCCTCTATTATGAAAAAACCCAATCATTTATCCCCACCTTTTGTTTTCTATCTTTTTGTGATTATTCCACAAATCTTTCTTCTTAAATTGTGTAAGCTTAGAAGGGATCGACTTTGTATGGTACAAGGGAAGCTGGGATATACACATAAGCAGGAGTGTCATACAGGTGTCTTGCTGTAAACTACAAACTATGCTGCACAGGAAGGGAAGATGATTCATGCTGCTAGGGTGGCTTGAGGATAATATTGTTGGCTTAAAATTTTCTTGTAGCCATCCTAAAAACAAAATGTTGGTCCCTAAAAATTGCCCTCCAAAAGTATAGGAAACCTGCATTAATATTTCAAACTGCATATACAACTTTGTAATGTATTAGTAAAGTGGCATGAATTCTACCCAAGTTTTTAAAACTCCGTCACATTTTCAATCAACTTCATTGACTGCAAAAGCTATTTCAGGGAGCAGGTACAGTAGAGTAAGCCCAAAATGGAGTAATCAACAAGGTAAAAGTGAGTTTCTCTGTACAGAATGAGGCTATGGAATCCTAAAAGTTTACAAAATTCTGATAGGGAACAGAAAAACATAAGAAATAAAGCCATGTTAAGGAGGGGACATAAAACTAGATAAGAACACAACATATACATGCTTTTTTACTAATAGTAGAACCCTAAAAAATGATTGGACTAGAATTCCTGTTATTAAAAAACCCACAAGGTTGACACAAAAGACATCACAGAAACTTGACAGAAGTAACAGGCAGTAGGATCCTACAGAATCAAAATGTGCAGAACCAGGCAACATATTATCCAGACTGACAGTAAACTGCACCAGTGAAAGACTGGTGCTTTTCGTTACAGAAAATCTACAGTAAATAAAGTGAATAAGGTAAACACATACCCAAACAGCATAGGATCCCTCTGTATTGAAACTGTGTGCCTAACTGGAAGAAATATTCTGCATACATGTAGATGAGGATTAGACAGTAACCTCAATATGCAAAGTAGTATTAAAGGCCTAAAGACAAGCTGTAATAATAGTGGTAGCCTCTGTTTACCATCACGTATGTTCAGCAGAGGGTAGAAGAAAGAGATTAACTTTTTACTCATAAGTGACTCCTCACTGAATTATATAGCCAGAGAACACCTAAGTGAAGAAGCGCCTCATGGTTTAGTACTGAGCAAGATCTAGTTCATGACATAAATATCAAAAAGCTATTCTGTAACAGTGCTAAAAATGCTCTTAAATTTACATTTTTTTTACAAGTAGAAGGTCAAACTCATCTACTACATTGAATTTAAATTTAAAAAAAATAATTACATAAAATCCTAAAACTTTTGGAAAGAATTTAAATGAATGGCCAAATGACAGAAACTGGGAGGTGGGGTGTATGGAGTAACTTTAAATATCCTGGTTTTGAAGCACGGAATACATCTACCACCTACAGAAGAACTTCAAGACGGTCAAATAGGACAGCAATGTCAACTGGAGTGCAAAGAAGGCTTTTAAAAGTAAATGGATATGTTTCAGAAAGGGAAGACATACATTAAGCAAAGAATACAAAAAAAAAAGCATAAATTCTTGCAATTTTTTTATAAAACAATAATATGGAAGAGCATGAAAGATTTTGAGGGACTACTTTCTAAAGAAAAAAATCTAATAAGGAAGCTTTTAAGAACATACAGAAAGCAGCAAGATCCACAGAGTTCAAAAGAGCAACAGACTATTAATCGAGAGTGTTCAGAAAAATAAAACCAAAACAAGAAAGCAAAATTAATTGTGTCAAACACAGAGGAAGTCAAGGAAGACCCTAAACTGTGCCAAAGACAAATCTCCAACAAAAATGTCAGGAGAAAATCTTCTGGAAGATAACTGACACAAGGACAATTTGTTACTCTCCAAGACTTGGTAACACTCAAGACTTCTAAAGGATCTCAGACATTAACAATGCTGACATACTAGCAGTGGTGAGTAACTTGTCACCTAAATAAACTCGGTAGCAAGAGAAAGGGAAGTGGCAAATGTGACTAACTTTAAAAAAAGGTTTCAGGATAGAGCATGGGAAATTAGAAACTAATCAGTTTGACTTCGTATCTGAGCAAATTGATAGAAATGTAATAACAGTAGAATTAGTAAATATGTGGGAAATATAATAGGAAAAGTTAACACAGCTGCTGTAAAGGAAAGTCATGCTTCATAATCTGTTAGAGTGCTTTGAAGTAGTCAAACACATCTGGATAATAATAACTCAGCTCATGTGATATAGCTGAATATCTAAATAAAAAGTCCAAACTTTATCACAAAAGGTTTAAGAAATCAAAGAATTCCTTCCAGTTTCTTTTTAACCTTGGGGCAACAGTTTATGGAGAGGGCAAAGACAAGAATAAAAGAGAAAGAACTTTAGCTTGTAGCTGATAGATTTCTTGTGCCTAAGATTAATATCATCCCCATAACTGATGCACCAAACACCACAGAAAGGGGTCTCACAGGAAAATGAACAGGATCAACCTCATACTTGGAGGTTAAGTAGCGCATTAGGGTCAGTCTGGATTGCTGCAGAGGATCAAATTTATTGGACAGACAGATGGCGACTATGAGCTATAGTAAACCCCTTTTCATGTGACTTGAGCTATCACTGACAGACTTAGAAGAGAGGATGAGACTTGTGGCAGAGGATTGGAGATGTATTGTGAATGAACGGAGTTGTAAGAATACAAAGAATGGTTCTGTGCTTAAACCAGCTGAATGGTGTCCTGGAAAAAGAGATTCTATTCCTACATGTGCCTGTGGTGCTAAGTAAATAACTTATCTATTACAAGTTTTATGTTTTTTCTAGATACTTATAAGGGGTACCATAAAAAAGTCAGGAAGGAGCTTAAGTTTTGTCTTCATAGCAAAGCTTGAATACTGTGCAATAACAATGCACAAGGATCACACACCGTACAATAAAGAGAAAAAATATCAACTACTGGCTTATTGAAGTGAGCTCTGTCTACTTTTTGCACTAAATGATGTGAGACTTTTGGAAATAATATTATGTAATGATGTAATTAAAAGCTGCATCATGATGCATATCCTTAATTAAATTTGCACTGGCAAATTCAATTCTAAAAGTTTACTAGCTTTTAAATACATTATTTTACAATCTTTCTTATAATCTCCTAGTCATTTAATGTATTTTTACTTTGATTTATTCCTATTTAAACACATTTACTGAACTAACATGAATACCAAATGTTTACATATCATTTTACATTTTAGAGTACATTGCAAATATTAACTAATTAGTCAATAATCTGAAAGATAAGTAATATTATTTTTCTTATCAAGTTCAAGAAAAGGAATTAAGTCATAATTAAGAAGGACACATCCCAAAAGGCATGATTAGCTAGGTGTGATTTCTGGACTAAATATATTCTTCTTCCTTCCTTGAAAATCATTCAATATTTCATCATCTGAAAATGCCCTGGGCCTCAAGCTTTACAGCCATTAAAGGCAGGGAAAAATGCAAACATGAGGATGGAAATACTTTTGATAGCATTACAGTTTCACTGTTTTCAACAAATCAATGTCTTTTACATTAACAGTTTGAATTATTTGACTTCTCCCTTGGACCACCATTCAGCTTTTAATTATAGATGTCAAAAATTTTCCTGTGCAGCAATACAGATCTATTTCTTTATAGAAATGGTCTTGATTAAAACATAACAATTACCTCACAATCCTCTTTCTTCTTACAGTCCATTATTTTTTAGTGAAGAATTCAAAATATCATTGAATTAGAAACTCTTTCTGTTTTAACTTCCAAGATAAGACAACCAATATTTCAGTATAATAGTGCACAGTCACTATCAGCACTGAGCCTGTGATACCATCACATTTACCTCACAGGAAAGCTTTTCTGTTCTAGACACTTAAAGTTGTCCAATCATTCCAGTAATTCCCTATGATTCAGCTCTGAGAACTGACCTCTTACCTCCTTTAACCTTAGGTATTTTTAAAACATGCAACACTTTGTGTAACATTAATTTGTTTGGATAAAACACCAGAAGGGAATACATTCAATAGTACTAATACTTTTGGAAGAGCGCAAGCACAAATACAAGTGAACCAGTGTCAGCCACCTTGGACATCTCTGTAAGTCATAATGGTATATAATGCATGTACCATTGTGCCAGTCAACCAAACCGGTATGTCCAATGGCAAAGTGCTGTCCTCTGATTAAATACACACCTGGGTCATGGAAACAGACTATCAGTGTCATCATGGTGCCACACTGTGTGGTAACTAGAAGGTCTGGTGACACAGGCAGCCATTTTACTCTGGCCCAGTGCCACACTCATGTAGTTATGCTGCTGCCAGTCTCAAATCTCTGAAGTTGAGGGACTTTTAAAAAAAAAATCTATTTATGTCTTTTACTTGAGTGTGCTCTACTGCTATTACAGAGACAGGATTCCTACCAGCTTAACAAGACTCCAGGCTGACACAGTGGCACACATTGCAAGTGGTGGCCTCTCATCATTGCTTTTTGTTCACCAGTTCCAGAGTGGGCTGCTAAAACACAAAGCCATGCTGCTTCAATTTCATAAGCAAAGGTGTACAAATCAAAGATGCTAAGTTTCACAGAAAAGCCACAGGATTTTGTACCTTAAGCTCTTCACTTCAGAAAGTTGATCTTTGCTCCTAATTCATGCAGACATTATGAAAATTTTCTTGTAAGATTATCAGTATGATATGACAGTGCTCACCATACATCTGAGATATTTTCATCTCAGATCATTTTACCTCTTGAGACTGATAAGGAGAAAAATGAATAAACTTGATTTGCTCTCCTCAGTTTGTGTTCTCAAGACTGTCTGGCCATCCCAAAATCATCTATAAGATCTCTCATTTCACTTATGTGATCTGATTAACTGAAATCCAATAATTATATTTCTTTGTGGCAGAAAATACCCGCCCTTTTAACTTATTTCAAGTTTGCAGTACATACTGATATCTAATACTTCAACAGCAAAAGCAATATTGATTTCTGTATTGAATTCTATAAAGATGAATTTAAAATAACTATATAATATTCTCATTTGTCAGTGCCCTGAAGTAACAGAAGGTCGGGAAGCAAAATTAGCTTGACACATTCTACATATTCAGTGAGCGCTCTCTGTACAATATCTAAATCCACAAATAAGAATTGTGTAGAAAATGAACACAATAAATACAAACGAAGCAAATGAATAAACACATCATTTTAGCTTTAAAACTCAAAGAAAAATAATATACAAGGAAAAATACGGGAGTGGTTATTTGGCATATCAGTTTCAATGTAACAGTTCAATGTAAAATAACTAAATTGGGTGATTATTTTTCAAGAATTGAAATAACATAATTCTACAATAATTGCTGATGCACCAGCAAATGATGAGTGAAAGAAGGCTATAACCCAAATATTACAAAAGAGGTTTTCCACATATTAAGCTCTCAGTTTGCTATTTCGTGCATGAAGTAATCAAATGTTGATGATTTTGCTCCTCTTTGCACAGATTAAAGCACAGCTACAAATTTATGTAAAAGCTACCTTCCTCTCTGGTGTTTTGTGTACAAGATCAGAACGGCCAACATGAATTCTCTAGTTACATTTGTTTTATGTGATTGTCATTGGGTTCCAAGTGTGAGAGAATGGCTTCTTGGTAATCTTGGTCCTCAGATCTGGAGAATCAAGCAAGCAAGTTAACTTTGCTAAGTGTCTTTAGCACTCAGCTAACATATTCAACCTAGTCCCCTCTACTGCCTCCTGTCTGTGGGCCCTTGCCAGTAGGTCTCCCCTCCAGCGGTGCTATGGTGTGCTCAAAAAGTATCATAGAGAATCACAGAATGCTTTGGGTTGGAAGGGACCTTTAAAGACCATCTAGTCCAACCTCCTCTTTCACTAGATTATAAGCAAAAAGATGTCTTAGCTGTGATTTAAAAATTACTTTAATTACATGACTACCTAAATTGACTTTCATAATATTTAAACCAATTTCTAAATCTCTTTTACAATCTCTTAATTTCTACCTCACACTGTGCAATGGTCAACTATCTAAAAAAATATTGCTATTCTCTTCAACGTCTACTGTTTTGTTCATTTTGATGAAGATTTCTCCCGTCTTTTACCATAAAAACACCAGTAAATTAATGGTTTATTCAAACTACTTCCAAGCACAATAAAAACATGTCCTTACTTGTTTAAGTTTCTTCAGATCTTCATCAAGTTCCAAGTTGTCCAAAATAACAGCAACAAACAAGCTAAGTAGAATCTACAAAACAATTGCAAATTATTTGTTAAAGCTTGTCTTCGTTTTCTTACGAAGTACTATGAAATGACATGGAAAAGTGAGGGCCCTATTGATGTAAATGGAGTCTTGCCTTTGACATCTGTCTGCTAGCCATTTTGCAAGTAGTAAATTGGTTTTTAGCTTCTCCTACAACTATTATATGAATTTTAAAATTCTGAATTCTAGGTTTTGTGACCAATGCGTTATGTATAACAATATACCCATTAAAATGTATTTCACATGAAAATTAAATTAATCAGAAATATTTTTTTAAAAAAAGAAACACAAAGCAGAATCCTAAAACAGCTCATAAAACTAAGGTGCTTTTCAATTAAGGTATGAATTTTTAGCACAGAAGCCACCTAACATGAATTTACTTTGTGGAGTGGCTCAATGCTCATAGCACCTGTGTGCAAAGTAGCTAACTCCACTTTGAAAGAAAAATAAGCTGCCTCATCATTTGCATGCATTGGAAGCCTATAGGAGACTCACGCACTTTCAATTCCTATACATCAAATATTGTGTAGATATGCCTCTACAAGAAAGAATCCCAAGGGGAAAAAATGTGTATATCAGATTATTATATTTTCCTTGTGTAGAAATACTGACCAGAGGCCAAAGAAGCTGAAAATGTGACAATATAGCTGAGAAGGGGAGAGAACTAGGAAAGCAAGGATGTAGGCAAGGGAAGATACCACTGTTCAGCATATATCCTCAGACAACTTACATCTTCAGGCAGTAAAATTGTATATACATAGCTTTACAGCTGTCAGCAACTGCCAAGGTTTTAGTCTCTGATGTTCAAGGCAAATATCCTCAAACATACTGAGCTCCTACAGGCAAGCACCAAATTCCTAGAGATATCAGAAGAATCTAAGCTCTTTTAAAAGAGTTACAGGCTTGAAATATTTCTGTAGTCTTGGACCACACAGTGACAACCAGAACAGACATATCTGTCCACCGCTGCTGTAAATGAAGTATAAGTTTACCTGTCATTCCATCACACTAGAAAATTATTCCCCTCCTATATGGAAGATGAAATTTAAGTAGCTTAGTACACCAGACAAGGAATTTGGAACTCAAACTGCAAATAAGCTGGATGTCTGGACCTTGCTCAAAAGCAGGATTCCCTTTCCCTCCATGAACTATAAAGGTACAGAAGACCGGAAGGACTCTCACCCATAAATTTATAAAATGCCCATGTTCAGAAAAAGAAATGTTCTTTTACTAGGAAACTGGCTTTAGCAATATGTAGAACTTCCTGCAGCTCTTCAAAAAGACATTATATGCCACACACTTACACAGTACCTCACATGGTTCTCAATGATCTGACCACTGTGAACAGTGGAAGTTAAGGTGGCCTTCAGAATGGCAAAGCAAGGCAGAATTCTGATAAAATACATAATCCTTGGCACAAACTACATTGATCCCTAACTGCTGATGAACAGTTTTCCTATCACTCTGTCAGGACTTTACAGTATGGTGGTGTTCTTCTTCAGATACTTTATACGGTCTATGATAACTCCAGTACCTGCAGCTCAGAGTGTACTAGTTCAGAAAGTGCAGTTCCACACTAAAAAGTGTAGTACTCATTAAATCTATCACCCCTTACAGTCTTGCTGCTTCATGCACAGATAGGCATCAAGGCATCAAGACTTTCCTTAACACCCTTTCCACTTTTTTTCAACAACAACAAAAGATGATGTACCACAAAAGAAAAGTTAAATGCAAACTTATTTGTTTAACTTCCTCCACTGCCATCTCAACTAATAGCAGTCCTTGCTTCCAACAGAGGTTTTGCTTTTTGAGCTTCAACTTTTCTTTGCCTTCTAATGTAAAAACTATTAATTTCTTTCCAAGGCTCTATAGTCTGCTTTGCCAAATGCCTGCAATTATAATTTCTCCATTCTAATCCTGCCCCTCTTTTGGCTGGTGAAAGTAATTTCTTCATTTGATTTCACTCTTGTTATTCACTGATGGCTGTTTATTCTTAGAACTCTTCTATTTGGTTTTAGTAGCAGCCCAACCATTTTCGTGCTTTAACAACTGCACATTATTTTCCTTCTTTAGGCTTCTTTTGCCTCCAGACAACTCTGTCCCACACAGCTTTTCTCTTCCAGGGTCTGAGGAAGATCTTAGAACTGAAACTAACAACTTCGCAAGGCCAGGTAACTCTGCAAAGTTGTCTTAGCTGAGGTTCTTCATCCATACAAAATTTGCATAGGTGAATAAGAAGAAATGTGTACACTCATGAAGCAAAGCAAGTACCTTGTGCTTAAATGGAAGTTCCCTGTAAAAGAACTGAGGATGCTGTACTGAAAAGTGACTTGCTCCTAGCAAAACAAGTGCTTTGAGTAAACAAACAGAGAAGTCCCAGATGACTCTTCCAAACATGCAATATAAAGCAGAATACTGAAATTGCTCTTACAGCTAAGTTACTCCTCAATTCAGGTGTGAATTTTTAGCACAGAGGCCACCTGACACTAATTTACTTTATGGACATGCTTAATGCTCATTGAAGAAATAAAAATGGATTCTAGTTCAGACAACGTTCTTGGCGAAGAACCAGAAAAACAGCAATAAGATTCTCTAACCACTAACTGCTTTCAAATCCTTGACCAAAACTCACTTCCCTTTTGCTTTCTATCCCCACTTTCTAAGGAGTTTTAAAGATCCCTTCAGCATGGAAAGTTGCTTTTCCAGACCCCAAGAACTCTGATTCTTGTGAGCAAATTACATGTCCCATATATCTGCTAATACATACATTTGTTTGGCTTACACTTTAATTTACTTAAGCAGCTTTAAGACCATCAAATGCACTTTACTGCCATTTATAAAGTGGTCAAGATTTCAATCCATATGAAGGAACCCGCTGCACCCACAATTACAGTTGGATTATTCAGTCTTTAGAAGCAAAACAGGACATACTGTAAAGTAAAAGTAGATGGAAGCTGATGGAGACTGCATAAATACAGTTAGTACCTTATCTAAGTAGACAACTGAGCAAAGAACATGGAATAAAGAAAGTGAAAATAAGAGTAAGTGCATGAAAAACTGCAGTGAATGCCAAATACAATATGAGAAAAAGTAGGAGTGAATTAAGGGTGTATAAAATGGTTATTCCCCTGATTGTGGCATTTTCTCCGTGTTGGTATTCAAAAAACAGTACCAAGCCCTTATTGATATAGGATATCCAAAAAGCTGGGTTTTTTTAACATTTTATCTATTAAAAAAATGTAAACATCCCATTTGGAATGCATACAGAAAAAATGGGTTTTTTCTATATAATCCCCATTTCCATACACATGCAGGAACTGCTACATTAGTTCTCATCTTTTTATTGCTTGATATATTACATCATATATTTTCCATGCATTGATTTTGCAACATGCAACAGGAAAACAGTGATTTCTAGTTAAGAGTTTATACCCTGAGGCTTTACACTTCTCACTTTAATTACTGCTGCAAAGAGAACGAAATGGAAGCTGAGGAGACCATTTCTACATGATAAATAAAAGCACTTGCTTAACTCTGCAGTCATTAGAACTGTAAAGGTACAAGATAGTTAACAATTACATTGCTAGTCTACCAGTGTAACTTGGATCTTATGAAGAACAACACCTCACACCAGAACAAAGGCTACTACCTTATGCCACTTGGCTGAAGGGTAAATTCTATAACATCAAAGAACTAATCCCAAAGCCCTCTATGCTGAAAAATGAGCATCACAATTAGTTTTAAGTAGCAGAGAAAAGTAATACAGGAGCTATGACAATAATTCAAAACAAAGAAAAGCACAGCACATTTGCAAGTGAGGACTTACTAGAGTAGCAAAAAGATGATACAGTATAAAATAAATAGCAACTACTGGTGCCCACATATGTCCTACAGCATTCAGTGTCTGATCCATGACATCCACCCATCCTTCCTGTGTGAGAATCTGAAACATTGACATGAACGCCTGCAAGAAAAAGAATTATAAACACATTAAGAATTCACAAATTATATTAATATGGTTTTACTGACACATTCCTCAAGCTGATTCAACAGAGCAGAACACCTATTTTGTTTTGTTTTTTAAACCTTAATAAACAAATGTATTTCAATTTTTAAAGTCAGGTGAAAAGCTATTTCAGAGCTAAAGGAGAAATAAATAGCTTAACCTTTAACTGAACTGTAATCTGCAACTTGTAAACATAGTCCTAGCTCCATTAGCCCATATGAAGAACTTTTTGGTTTCCTCCAGGGCTGACAAAATAGGAGAAATATCCTGAGCATCAGAGATCATTGTTTTGAATGTTATACCATATTGTGATTTTTTGATTATGCTTACTCTTCTGTGTTACCTCTCTATAAATATACATATAATAAAGTGTTATAATTAAATGTGACCATACATTTGTTAATAGCAGAAGCATTCTAGGCACCCCACAGATGAGACTAACCAATATGAGGCAAGGTCCCAGTACTTACACTCGTTTCAGTCAGTCAGATTCTTCCCCTATACATTTTGCAAATAGCATTCTTTGTGGAACTGTTCCTGTAACATTTTCAGATCCCTTCAGACCAGGGTTACATATCAAAAATAGAGGGAATAATGGAAATATTTCAACCAACTGTCTTTGGTGATAGGAATATATGAATCCGGATAAGCTTGGAACCCAGATAGATGTCTTAGACCTTTGAAACCCCAACTTGAGCCTATAGCACAGACCAGAACCTAACTCAATGTGAACAGTGTGTGAGCGTGACACGTACATCATACACAGACACTGAGGACTGTGCTCTGCCTCAGCCACAGAAGTTTGACTATGGTATCAAAGTGAAGTGTGGATCTTGATAGACTTAAATATCTCAATGAGGCCAAACTGTTGCACAAGTTTCTTTCGCTTTTGCTTGACATCAAAAGTACTCTCTTTCCAGACAGCAAGGATCAAAGCTGGTATCTTACTGAAGTTTAATACATAACAAAAAAGTGTTAATAACTTAAGACATTAACAATGCAGCTTCCAGATAGTAGGATTCCTCAAATTCAAAATGTTGACACAATGATAAAGATATATTATGTCTATGCTCAGTGTGCCTGACACCCCCAGCAACAGCAGATTAATACAATAATGCACTTGGCACAAAAAGAACAGGACTCTTCTTGTCACACCCTAAGCCCAAATGCAAGCTGGAAAAGCTGAAAACATATAGATATATCAACTTATGTGCTTGAAAAACAATAAAATGGGTTCTAATTAATTTTTAAAGCTGCTGGCAAAACTAACTGTGGGAAGACTTCAAGTACATATTACTAAAATAAACTACAGGCCAGTACTTTACTTGGGCTCCTTATCAAGTTTGCAGAATTTTTCAAACAAAACAATGTCTTCTCTAAGCAGTTTCTCCCAATGCAAATAGGACCCTTAAGGTTACACCCACACCCTTAAGAGAGTCCACTGCAGCCTGTGATTGCTACCCTGCAGTGTAGGCCAATTTACTCTAGAGCAGACTGTTCATGCGCACGCATACAGCACTTGGTCCTGCATCTCCCCCTGGCCCTATGTGATGTCCCTATGACCATAACACATCATTAATATTTGGTGACAAGGAGCTAGTTCCAACTATCTGAAATAATAAGGATGTGGCATAACTCACCACACACTGTTTCTATAGAATGAAATCAAGGATGTATGCTATATGCTTAAAATTTGAAAGGAGGGCCTGCAAGAGCAAAGCTGGCTGGGGTGGTGTAGGAGGGCTGTGTTAGGCAGGGACAATCTAATCTGGTGCATCTTCTTATGCAAGGCACTGCATAAAAGGCACTGCCTCTTTGGAGTACCCAGTCTGAGAAAACTATTGCCCTGCCTGCGCCCAGGGACTGCCTTGGAGAGCTCGCTGGAAGCAAGAAGGTGGTTAACAACTAAGCAGTATCAGTACCAGGAGGCTAGTGCTTAAGCTCAGTGTCTGGCCTTCTTTCATTGACCACCGATGACGATCCTAGGACTAAACCTTTTTCTCTGACCATTATAACTAGTACATATTTTAAAGTACAAAAGAGGATCATTGTTGTGGTTTGAGCCCAGCCAGTAACTAAGCACCAGGTGGCCGCTCAGTCTCCTGCCCTGGCCTCAGTGGGATGAAGAGGAGAAAATACAAAGAAAAGCTCAATGGTCGAGACGAAGACAGAGAGGGATCACTCACCAGTTATGGTCAAGTGCAAAACCCAGACTGAACTTGGGGAAAAAACCCCAAATCAATTCAATTTACTACCAATCAAATCAAATCAAAACAAGGATAATGGGGAGTAAAACCAAATCTTGGACCCTTGGGGGGGGGGGGGGGGGGGGGGGGGGGGGGGGGGG
>JANZLQ010000008.1:3639427-3667164 GCA_026212715.1 Elanus axillaris | reverse complement strand
CGCTGCCGCCCTCGCTGAGGGGCTCGGCCCGGGCCAGAGGCGGGTCCGGCTTGGAGCCGGGGAAGCTTCCAGAAGCTTCTCACAGGAGCCGGCCCTGCAGCCCCTCCCTCACTACCAAAACCCCACCACACAAACCCAAAACAATCATGTTGCCTCTAGATCATGTTCAGAGGAAGAACTGTGCGTTTTTACTGTCTTAGAGGGGTCCCAAACATTTAGCGGCTAAGGCCTTTGTAAAAAATTTGCCTGCTGGCTCTCACAAAAAACCCCACACCAGAATCCAGCTCGGTTTCTTACTGCTGCTATGTTCTGTGGCACTCTGAAGCAGACAGAAGCATAAACACACTGTTAGGCTAAGACCAAGGAGTTTGACAGCTATTTTTACAGTTGTTTTTCAGAATTAAATTACACTAATCAAATTTGCAGAGATGATTAAGCCTGCAAGTCCAAATCACTAACAAGAAGTGAAGCTAAGGTGTACATGGAACACATCAAGGCATCCAGGTGAGTGACACACATTCAGAGATGAAGTTGAGCTTAGGACTTTAATTTCTACATCAGCAACTTCTTGACTGAATGTAATGTCCCAACCTTTCCTTTGAACACACACACCCCACAGAGAACAAAGGCTAGCATAAACTGGAAGCAGCATAGAAAACTGCTCGCAACTACCTTTCTGTAAATTCTTCATGTCAGCTAAAATCTTTGCTATGTCATGTGTTAGAAGAGCCCACACACGAGGGCTGGGATTTACATAGTGCCCTTTACTTTATGTTCCCGCCAGTAATGTCAGCCTTCACCAGCATGCTGCTGACTGCGGCCCAATCCTCCCTTCGAATTAGTGCCCCCTCACAACCACACACACAGACTCCTTATACTGCGCAAAATTACAAACTCTTATTAGTAATTCCTTTCCTTACAAAAAATCATGATGAGGGTTCTGCAAAAAAACCCCAACCCCAACAAGTGTTATCTAGCTCTGCAAAATACACAGAGGAAGAAACATGTGGGCTCTTTAGCTAGGAGAGGCCCTTTGACACCAGAGGAGCAGGCATGAAACAAGCAGGAAATTCAGCCTCCTTTAGAGCCGCCAGTGGTGCTTGAGGGTAAAGCTGACAAACACCCCATCAGTGCTCAGCACCGCTTCTCAGCTCCCCTTCGTGAAGGGGAGGCAAAGCTAAACTAGGCAGTCATGGTTCCCTGTCCTCAGAGCATCTCTGGAGCTGGTGGTGGTCGTACATGACTGGTGGGACACTCCTTACTGAAACAGAAGGTGGGCACTACATTAAGTAATACAGCCCAGTGCTGTAAAACAAGCCACCTGAGGGACTGGGTAATTGAATCAGTACAGTATCCCTTCTTCTGAATCATAGTAAAATACTATAGTTTATGGTTTTTTAAAAATACATATTTTAATTAATTCTTCAGGGTATAAAGATACCTCCAGTACTATGTTGTGGACCCCTCATTAATACAAGCACTAGACTAATTTGGAAAAGACATTCTTTTAACATCATAAAAATCTAATTTTCCATCTAAAACAGTTGTCCATAAAGCATATAGTTCTATAAAATGGCCTTTCAATATAATTTAAACATTTTATTATAACATTAAAGTCCAGTATCTGACAAAACATTAGTTTTAAGAAAATAAGGCAGTAAACAATGAGTATGTGCTTTGCACCCAGCAATCTCCTTTGGAGCAAGTTATTTTTAGCTGAAAGGTATGCTTCCCACTGTTTATTTTAAAATTAATTTGCAATGCAACTAGCTGACAGAATCAACATCTGTGAAGATGAGACAGCGATTTATGCAAATGGTGATTTTCTGAATTAATTTGTGTTATAGAAAAGACTGTCAATTTCTTTGAGTATTTATGCCCTATTACTTAATTAGCTGTTTTGATGATGGAAGTCAAACTACCTTTTTATTTATAGTGAAAGATTGGCAAAGGTTTGGTGGAATATATGAGCCAAAGTGCCAGTTCTCATATCTTGTGCAACTATTACAGGGGTGGTCCCACACAAATTACTACTTACAGTTATAATGTACTCGACTTGTAACCGCTACTTGTCCATAAAATATTGTGGGCCAAATCCCAATGGCCTTATTCATGGAAGCAGTTCTACTATCAGTGGGATTACATCTTAAAATTAAGCTAACAGTGCTGTGAAATGCTTGCAACCTGTTCTGCCTGTGTAAACTTACCTTTTCCTTATAACTTAGTCATGAGTGCTCAATAACACCCTGAGAGAAGAGTAGCCATCCTGTAAAAATGTGGCAGTGGCACTGAGATTGTAATTGCACCAGACAATTAAGACTACATTGTTCAACTTTTTTAAAGGATGATACTTAGGTTGAACTAACATTTCACAACTTGAGCTTTCTCCAACCTCAAGGCTAGGAGCAAAGTCCTGGTTTTGCTGAAAAGGGATTTTTGCTACTGAGATCAGTTGGGCCTGGCTTTCATCTTGTGTTGACCCATTTAAAAGATGAGCAGAATTCCCAGCTTTGTAACTTGAGACACCAAGTAGTCAGCACATGGCCCAAAACGCCAAGAGAAACCAGGGCATCGAAGTCAGAGACACTAAGAACATGATTTGTTTTCCATACAGGGGATTGTAAAATTTCTTAGCAGCCATCTTACACCAATGCCTTTGAACAGCTCCCCCATCAGTCCCCTCCCTTCTTCAGGGGGCCCAGCCACTCCCTGTCCTCCTCATGGCTCAATATGTGCAGCCCAAGAAGATGGGCAAAATAGAAATGGCAGATCAGTTAAAAACAGTATAGCAAACATCTGTATTTTTATACTCAGCACTAGAGAGAAAGTCAGTCCATTTGGGAAGTTGCGATGGCCAAAAGAAGGGTGAAATTTGTAGCCATGGCAACACTGAGCTTGTGCCTACTGACTGTTGTCAGGAAACCATGTGAAAACATGCAATTTAGAGGCATTAGCAAAAGGAGGAGGTCTACTTGTTCCAAAACCCATACTGTGCCTTCTTATAAAGCACTTACAGTTTCAAAATGATTTTAGGTTTTGCCTGTTTCAGTGCAGAAAGCACTTTATTGTAAAAACTCAAAATTTAGCCTCTAGTGTCACCATTTTTGTTAGTGTGCTTGTCCTCTCTGTATTTGTAACTGAAAATGTCCACAGCAACAGTCCTGGCCATTTTAGGTTTGCTCTTCTATTTGCTATGCTGGACCTTATTCTCACCAATAAGGGGGGGCTGGTGGGGAATGTGAAGCTCAAGCAGCATTGGCTGCAGTGACCATGAAATGATGGAGTTCAAGACCCGCAGGGCAGCGAGGAGGGTGCACAGCAAGCTCACTACCATGGACTTGAGGAGAGCAGACTTTGGCCTCTTCGGGGATCTGCTTGATAGAGTACCATGAGATACAGCCCTGGAGGGAAGGGGGGCCCAAGAAAGCAAGTGGTTGTGAATCTGCCTTATTTTAATTGTACTACAATAATTCATTCAGGACTTTCATTGTCATTTTACAGAAACAATAAGAATAATTCTAAAACAAAATTCTATGATGATTTCAAACTTGCAGTAGGAAGCTTTTTTCAGAAATTATATATGGGGGCTGGGCATACAACATGGTGGTAATATCACCCCATTTACAGATGGAGCCCCGACTTCATTAGAAAAGCTTAAGTTTGATTGTATTTTTCTTGGTTTTTTTCAACATTTAAAAAATGAATTATACTGAATCCTTAATGATCCTCTGGCTGCTTTTCTAAGCATGTTTTCCAAAATAGAAAGAATGGTGTAACACTGTTCCCTGTGGGTAGGTATTTTTTGTCTTACATTTGATGGCAACTTCCCATACATCAAGTCCAGATTGATAATTATAAAATGTTGCCTAGCCATTTTATTTGCTAAATGCATGACCCTTGAGGCTGCCTTATTCATTGTTATTTAATTGCTCCAACCAATGCACTTTCACTAAAATAGATACATTGGATAACCAAGCTGGAATGACAGAAACAAATAAATTGTCACTGGAACGAATCCATGTACACTCAGTCTAATCCATTATTAAAGAAATGGCAGTATTTTCATTCAGAACAGTGTGCTTCAATAAATACATTAGCTTCAATTTCCACTGATTTTCAATGTTCTGTTCTGAATTAACGCAATGCCCATAAATATCCATTATTTATACCCAAAAGGCAAACACTTATTTTGTCAATGTAGACAGGTTTTATAACCCTGTGTAAAACAAGCATTCCTGTACAAATCAAGAACAACCATTTTCATAATATGAAGATATAAATCATGTGTAGACATGTTTTATATAAATTTCGTGGCTAATATTCACGATTGTGCACGTGAATCCTCTTTCTGTTACATGCTAGAGTACCATTAAGCCATATGCTTTGTTGCGTTATCATCAGGGTGCATACATAAAATTTCTCTATATTCCCTCAACAGCAGAAGTAGAATACCTAACCCAAAGAAAGACAAATTTCACTATTGAAGGACTACAGGAAGACTGTTACACCCAGAAAATACAGTTCTTTTATCTACACATAAGAAGATGAACTGCTGCATGGTTCTCAGAAGGAAAGGAAGAACACTATTATAATAACAAATATGATAGAATCATAGAATCATTTAGGCTGGAAAAGACCTTTAAGATCATTGAGTCCAACTGTTAACCTAACACTGCCAAGTCCACCACCAATGGTAAGAAAATGTCTTATCAATGATAAAATAATAACAAGCAATAAGTAATCAATGTTTTTTATACTTGCCCGTGGAAAGGTTGTAAATCTATCTAGTTCTTCCACAAAGCAAAACATCTGTAAACTGATTGCTGACATTACGATTAAAAGGCTGGCAGTAAATACCACCAAACTCCCAAGTTTTTTTCCGGGTCCAAATATCTTATACACAAAATCCTCCAAAGCAGGAGAAATCTTTATAAGCCGAACTACTCTAAGAACCTGCAAAGAAAAAGAAAATAAAACAGAATTAATTATTTGATTATCACATTAATCAACAACTACTCACAGGATCAGAAACTTCAAGGCCAGAAAGAGACTTAGAGCCCAGTAGCCCAGTAAATATCAGGTTGCCACTGCTTGTAAAAGACCACAGCTTGTGTGTTAGGTTAAGAACACAAGCCCTAGAACCTGTCAGGTTTTGTCTGTACCTATCTTGGCCTGCCTGGAGATTTGTTTTAGCTAGCAATAGCATTTACCCAACAACCAGGGAACCGTCAACCTACTTTGACTTTTGCTTAGCTCTTTATGATTGTGTGGTGTAATGCTTATTGTTACATATCTCTTTTTTTCTAACATATAGCAATAACAAGCTGTAATTTTGCATAGAATGAGCTATCTATGAGCCTTTCATAAAATGGAACATAGAGGCATGAGAGGTCTTGACAGCAGAGGTCTTGAGAGTACAGGCATGGGAGGATACTCAAGGCTCTCAAGGCTCTCATCAACTCACCAATAATGAGTCATCACAGAAATGCAGTTGGGTAAAGCTGTTTTGGGGTAACAAAGGGAACAAAGACATAGGCAAAGCACACCACAGTTAGTAAATCTGAATGTAGCATGGAATTACAGACCAGTGAAGGTTTATAGTGTGTTACCAAACACAAGAATGGCTTCAGGCAGAGGTCAAAATACATCAGTCTAGATTTAGCAAATGAGAATCTACTGCAGTGCTAGGTAAATTTCTCCCGTTTGATTATCATAACTGTTAAAAATTCGTATTTATTCTAAATGGACAGGGTCCTGAATAGTCTTTGAAGAAAGCTCTGCTTTGAGCAGCAGGCTAGATTAAATGACTTTGAAAGGACACTTCCAACCTAGATTTTTCTATGATTCTGTTACTTGTTAAACCAGGTTACATATTCACATAAAGAACTGCCAACTCTTCTTCCACAGGTCATCCTTCCATTTCAGTGACCCAAGGCAAAATAGCTTGGCATTGTGTACCATATAACCTAGGAAGTTTGGTAATGAACATATTTTGCTATTTCATACTATATACAACAAGGGAAATTTTGGATGGCCTTTCTCAATATCAAAGGAAACATAATTGTGTGCCACTGACATATTTGACACGTCTCAGTATTAGTAGTGGCAGCAGAACTGTGATCGTATGTGGAACTCCTGACCCATTAACTGTGGAGTCTATCTTGGAAAAGCTGCTGACAGCTCTGGTTCTCTTCTTTCTGCCACTGATGGTGGCACAAACAGTGACATGAACATCAGTTTCAACAAGAGGCAGTGGCAGCAACAGCAGCTGCTGGAGACAAAAGACAGCAGCATATGGGACAACTGAGATTCTGCAGTTCTTACAAAGAAAAAGACTCTCTAGTCCAAGCTATAGCCTCTATTTCCACAAGAATCATATTGAAACTGAAAGGCAGGCATTACAGTGCAATTATAGGCTGACCTCATGTACAAGTCAAATACAATTACTGTGCTGTTTTTGGAGAGAAAGTAAGTTTGACAGAAGTTGTTCACAGAAGGAGTTCACTGTACCTTGCAGCTTGCTAATAATGTAAACCTCTGCATTTTGCATGAAACTCATCTCCCTACCTATCTGTCAGGTACACAGAATATGCTAGTCATCTAGGCTTTACTGCCAAAGGGGAGAGAGAGACTAAGCCTACTCAAGAGAACAATTTATTCCAAACATACCAGACCCCTTGTGTGAGATGGGATGAGCCTTCACTGTCCTCAGTAGTTAAAAAGGGTCCTAGATACAGAGGTTACACTAGACAGCTTAACTTTCACAACATTAGAACAAGGTGAGATAAAGTCCCTTCTTTCACATCGGTACCATGATCACATTACATGTAAACTGAGTACATGAAACTGGTTACCAAGACAGTGACAGTGTGATGAGTGAGCTTTCCAAGTAGTATGAACGTTAAACATGGTCCCTTCTTACTTACAAGATCTACTCACAGTGTAAATGTTAGCTCTGTTCCCATCAATACTAGTTTCAGCACTAACCCCAGTGGGGTGAAGATTTCATGCTTGTCGGTATTCTGAGTTGTTTTTTAGATGAACTGTATTATCTGCCTTACTTTTTCCCTCCTTCCTTTGGAGAACTTTAATGGACCTTTAAGCAACACACCGATCCGATCTTATTGATACTACTTGGTTTTTTCATTTATTTTCATTAGGTGGCAAGTTGAATCTAGCAAAAGTACACTCTAATGAACATTTATGCATTCTATGTAATTGGATTGCAACTTGTATTAAATTTAAGAGCTGTAGAAGGTGCACTATTTGGATTAAATATAAAAATATGTTAAAAACCAAATCAAAATGAAAAATACAAAAGAGGAACCACAGCTTTGTTACAAGGAATGGCTGCATCTCCTAAAAGAGATGATATTTATTCAGAAAATGACTCAGCAATATTTTCCCCAAGCACAAATACAATACCACCTCTTCATTCCAGTATAGGTCAAATTCTGTTTAAATCTCTCTCATTGATGCTGGATCATTACAGGTCTCTCCAATAATATGCAAATTCTGTCACTTCTCCACCGGTTTTGTTTCCCATAGATTATAGCCACGGAATGGTGCTTGCTGTAGTCTTTCACAGAAGGCTTTGCAAAGTGTTTTGAATTAATGTACAGTGAATGCAAGAAAGATAGGTGGGAGGGCGGACAATAGCCAATGTGGTGAAGAATGAATGACGTGTTGGCAAAAGGTAATGATAAAGACCAATGAATAATGCAGACTGAAATATATGCTAAGGATGACTAGATAAGCTAAGTGATATTTCTGCTTGGTATCCTGGAATGTGTCAAACAAGACTTCTGTTTTCAGTAATCTGTTTCGTTGGCTGACAAGGAACACATTAAACCTGTCATCATTAATACCTAAAGGCCTGGAAATCTGCCTAACGTCAAGATGTATCCATGTGAAAAAGACTTTTTGACCTTGGCTGATTTGAAAATGTGTTATCTAGCTTGCCCAGAAGCTTAATTGTGGGGGAATATGGTGCATACCTCCCTTACACACTGACATCAAAGGTAAAGTATTTTCCAACCTTACTGTCATTTCCCTCTTATGGGATTTGGATTGCAAAATACAACCCAAATCTTTCAATGTAGCAGGTGTTTCTGCTTGTAAAATGTATGTCTCTCACATACTTTGGAAAAAAAAAATCACATCCTGACATTTCTGTCACAAAAGCCAGCATTTAAAAAAAAACAAAAAACACCACCACCCCCGCCCCATCAAACTAATTAAAACCATTAAAAAGAAAAGACTTATTATTTTATTATCAACACCTGGCTACATTTTAATTATACTTTCAATCCTATGAGTTAGTGATGACGTTACCCATTTAGTCCAACATGTTCATAATTTATACTTAAAATTCCTAGAAAGAAATCACGAGAGCTAAGTGGATTCTGCTGTAATAAGTATGGACCAACTATTAACTAAGTTGCTAACTGTTTTAACTGAGAGCTCCCACCTAGGTTTCCTGTGTAGTTTTGACACAACAGTGCAATGGTACTCACAGATAATCCTTTCTGGCAGGTTAGAAATATCATGCCACATTGAATAACAACATTTTATATATTTGGACAGCAAAATCAAAGCTATAACCATCTAAAATCCTTCAAATTATACCAGATGAAAGCAAAATAGAATTCGTCATCCTGAAAGCTTTCTTGAGCAGGTTTGTAGAACCATTTAGAAAAAATACAGGTGGCATTTGCAGAAGTCTGAAAAGGCCATCGTATTTCAACTTGGGAAGACTGCTTGCCCCATATTGTACTCACTTGGTTACAACATGTGTCACTGTAGCTAATCACATTTATTGACAAGACTCTGTCTCGTGATTTATTATTTGCCTTTATTGATTATTAATTATTCACCATGCCAATCCATCGCTGAATAATGGACAGATACAAATCCTTTAACTTTTTTTTTTAGAAAATCTGTTTCTTTAGCACTGTAGAATACAGTACATTACATTGAATCTCAATGCTCTCTCCCACAAGCAGAGCAACCCTAAGCACTTCAAGGAGGATGAACGGGGAATTGGTTGGGCTGGCTGACAGGAAGAATCAAAAGTCCGAATTAATCAGTCTTTGTCTCTCCTTCCTGCTCCTCCCCAAAGTGAAAATGAACAAAGAGCCTCAATAAACACACTTTCCCTCTAGATAAGGAATGGTTGGAGAGCTATAAAAGCAAACACTATGGTGATTCTGGAGAAATGACCTCAGAAGACCCACAATAACTGGAGCAGAGACTCGTAGGCATGTGACTGCCACAGAGACTAAGATCTGGAGAAGCAACAGCAAGTGTACTGAGGCCTCAGGGACAAAGCCAGGAAAGTGGTGGTGGACACTACAGGAAGGTGATGCTGTAAACAGCTGTATGCAAGGTCAAGGCTCAATGAAGGACACTGAATAAACTAATCCTGAAACTACTGAACAGTGTAGGCTCAGACAAGAAATGGGAGTTACTGAAAACAGAAAGGACTCCTCAGCAAAGTTAGAAAGAATCCTATTTCTGTAAATCCACCCAATAAACACAGTTAAAACCAGACTTATTTGTTAGTTTAAAGATATTCTCAAAATGAGTCAATATTGTGAGAACATCAGTAGTCTGAGAATGGAAGTAAACAAGAGGGAAATGTTGACGGGTAATGTTTTTAATTGGTATATAGAGTAAAACATAAAAGTAGCCAATCATACCTGAAAATATGTAAACTGGGAGTGATAGAGGTCTGGATAAATGTGAAGAGTGGTTCCAATTACAAGCAGCAACTCAAACTTGTGAAGAGATGAGCTGATGTATCCCGTGAAACCCAAACACCAGATCTTCAGGAGAGCTTCCAAATCAAACAGAACTGTAAAAGCAACCTAGATGAATATATAAAACAAGAAAGATGCATTCAAAACACTAGAGTTAAATTACAAGTTTCTATATCATGATGTCTATCAAGGTTTTGTATGGCACAAATAAAGATCTCAATATTTAACAAAACCACTCATACTCTAAACAGAATAAACAAGCAGTAATAGATTTCTTCATATTGGCTCATATTTTTCCCTAAAATGTACACTTTATGAAATTTTCTGAAGTCTCAACTTCAGACATATAGATTCCACAATTGGGAAAGCATGAAAAAATAAATCCATCCAGCTGACCTTTCACTTTGTGTACACAGATAAAAAGGAAAAAAATGACAAGAATTTTTTCCAAAATGTGAAGCAACACATATGAGCTGTCCAAAGAATTTTAAGAGATCTAAGGAATAACCCAAAATTTAAAGGTCTCTTGTTTGAAAACTGCTACTTCAATTTTCTAAAACATCCATAATAATATGATAACCAAAACAGGTAGAAAAGGTGTGATGGATCTTAAGCATTAGAACAAATTAAAAGAACAGGAAATTCAAACTCAGTCCAGAATTGGTAAATTTTCACAATTTTAAAAAGAAATAGTGTTAAAGAAGTTGAGCAAAGAGTATAGGGGAAGAAATCTACCTGTAGGCATTGGATGACTGTAGGACTCTTCCAGAGGCCTTTGTTGAAATATTTACACACTAAAATGCACAATGTTTAACTTGAAAAGGGGAGACAATTTTGCATAGGTTTACATATTCAAAGATTTATTTTCTCTTACTTCTCTCACTACCAAAAATCCTTCTGGCTAGACATACTTCTTCCTCACCTGCCTTCTTATTTTACCGCTGTATATACTCTGAAATACTTTCTCCCTCACTTCCAAACAGCCAGAAAAGCCAAAGGAAAAGATGTTTTTCCTTGACTCAGCAATTTTCCTCTCTTTACACACTTTGGGGCTTAAAAGAGACACTGAAACAGCATTAGGTGGCATCTATATAGAGCTAAGTGCTGTGCAAATATTAACAAAATACAGCTCAAACCTCCTTTGAGCAAAAGCATTATTAGTCTTTTAAGATGGAGAGATTAACTGACTGTGGGCCATAAGGTTTACCGGATTTGGCGAGGATGACAAAGTTGGAGACTAAGATTTTAACCCTGAATCTGACAGTGACAATCTCTGGGATGCTGCCTTAATTACTGACATTATTTAAAATTTAAACTCTCCAGTCCATCGAAAATATACTTAACAACATGAAAGAGAGTGTTTGTGAGATAGCTAAATAAAATTTTACATCTTTTATGTGTACAGGACTGTCACAAGCAGGAGTGGAGATGGAAATTAAACATTGACATTTATGTCCAGTGTTTATTCCTCTAGTCCACACAGCTGTTCATAAGCAGTGCTACCAGCTATATTATATGTCTTCCTCAAGGCATGCAAAATAGTTATTAGGCTTCAAATGTCCTCTGAATGATTAAACCAAGGTAAAATGCTTCACAGCACTCCAAAAATTTCTTCACATTAGGAAAGAAATACTACTAAGCAATATTTGTGTGATTTCACTCATAACAGTGTAGGGACAGTTTCATGTTCATATTCTTGAATGTACCTGGCCAGTTTTTCAGCCCTTGTTCTGGTAGCTCAAAGAGCTCAAGGAGAACAATGAGCCAAGTTTGAAGAAACTATCCCTTTACATGAAAATCTCTATCTGAAACACAAGGAAAATGTTTTATCAAAAATTTTAAAATGAAGCTCACTTTTAAAGGAAAAAATACCTAATTGAGTCCTGAAAGAATAAGGGAGGTGAATTAGGAAAAATGTAATAGTAGGCAGAAAGCAGCTGGAATTCGTCTTCAGAGCAGGTGGAATAACAATGCCATTTAAATACACACACACACACACACACACATACTTCAGAGTACATAAGCTTCCTATTAGGACAAGACTAACAAATACGATGTTAAGTGTATTTTAATTTATTCTAAAAACGTGTGGGCGGGATCATTTGCATTTTACATGCTTGTCAAATGAATTCAAACCACTAGCACTCAAAAATGCATCAAATGGTTTGCATAACATCTGATTACATTTATACACCTGTCTTCCTGCTGACAGAGCTTGTATTTTTTTCCTTCCTTGTAATTAATTACAGGAGAAGATTCAGAATATCTGACTAGAAGTTTTTGTTAGGTATGAAATGTAATAAATTTTTGTAGACTTTCTAAAAACTGTAATCACTCCTTTCATTGCTGTAGAGACAGGGGAAAGGCAAATTCATATAAGAAGCCAGAGCAGACCAACAGAGAAAAAGCAGGTGTAACACACGAGCAGCCACCCTTCACTAGGTTGCCAGTTTTGCTTCGCGGAGGCCAAAGAGGAGCTACCAGCAATGGGCTGCTTGTCTGAGGGCTACCTCCCATTCAGTCACCTGGACATTTTATGGTATTAATGCTGCCTTCAGCAACATTAACTTTTACCAGTAACCTGTTATTTTATTTTTTTTTTTTTTTTTTGCAGAGGCAGAGCTTGGTATTGGCCAACATCCAACAGTGACAGACCCAGCTAGTTTTCTTTGTAACTGTGCCTTACTTGAAAGGTTATCAAGCTGTTGTGAAAGACAAGAATTTACCCCAGCAGGATCAGTAGGTTTAAGGGCACAGACCTCCAGCACTTCCCTTGCTACCAGATTTGATGGAGCACTCAATCTTTCCTTCAGCCAGGACAGGGCAAACACTACACAAAGGCAGCAGTACAAGGGGACAGACTGCAAAAAGAACCTAGGAGGAAGTGTATAAGAGGACCTGGTTTTGAATTCTGGTTTTCAGGCCCTTTAAAGCAGTACTTGTAGGAATCTCACAGGTCTCCAATAAGACTTCTAATCTGTAACATCTTTTAATGGAAGACAATGTGGCAGTTGCATATAAAAACAAGCATCCATCGCTATTCTGTCTAGGTATTGAGCGGGTAAAGTCAACATCGTCAATAACAATTACCAAAATGAGTGTGAAGCTCTACTCTTTCCAGGTTCTCAGATACTGCACTGGGGTTTTGAGTCATTGTGTAAAATTCTGGTTTTCTTAATCTGCAGGGCTGATGTATACAAGTTGAAATGCATGTCAGAAACTCTTATTTACTACTGGGTATATAAAATTATGCAACCAATGGGATCTGGGTTTAGAATTCATTTCTATCTTTTATCTTCTTGTGTAACCTTTGTCTCCTTTTCTCTACAATCTGTCTTCTTTTGAACAAAGAGACCTTATTTTTTCTGGGTAGTGAGTATCTCAGTAACTTCACTTAGGTTTGTTTCCTGAATTTAAGTGGACGTATTTTTACAGTCCTAGGCCACTACAACGTGTGGTCCACAGAATGGACCAAGTGAGCTGTTTTATTAGACCTGCCTGCTCCTACAGTCAGCAGCTTCCAAGACAAATTCTGGAAAATGTATCAGAAAGCCAGACATGTTTGCTGTAGTCTGTCTGGCCATTTACTGCAGCAAAGGGAATCCCCAATCAAGTCAGCGCCCTCTGGAGGGAAAGCTTTCTGCAGCCTAGTCTAATGGAAAATACAGAGCAACAGCAGTGCATCCTGCTCCAACCAGCCTCCCTCACCAAAGAAACAAACTAGCCACTGTGGAATAATCTGCATTGTTTGAGTATTCAGCCTCTTCAAGGCTCTTCTAAACAATTTCTTTGTATGCCCTGTGCTACAAAGAACAAGTTTCACAATAACTGAGTAGGAACTGACACCAGCTTATCAATTTCTCCTTTCTCCCAGGAATTTTTTTGCTCTTCTGCTCTTCTGATACAGTATTTTATACCTCCTTCCATAAGATACTAGGAGTTTTGTTCTTGTTGGATTTTTATAGTGTCTGTAGTAAAAGCATCACAGATAAAAAAAAAAGAAGAAAAACAACAAATGGACATCAAAGGAATATAACTTACAAATAAACAAAATACCTTTCTTTATTCCAGACTAATTTACCTTATATACTTATAAATGTAAACATGCAGAATGTAAACAAATTAGTTTTCTGACAACCTCCCCACTAATAGATCAATAATCTAAGCTATGCAGAAACAGAAAACTTTATCTTTGAAGAAAACTGGACATTGCTTATAGGACAGTTATAACACACCAGTCTACATGACATACTCATCTTGAATTATTAAACTCTGGCAAGTATTTCTGTTGGAAAAAAACACCCCAAGCCCTACACTTGAAATAGATGTTGAAGAGAGTGTTTCTAGCACTGATTAATAAAAGCATAATTATACTATATATTCAGTGCCAAAATAGAAATAGCACATGCAGCATTTCCTATTTTGAATATAAATAGAAGTAATGCTATTTTGTTAAGAATCCAGGCTCCACTTGTATCCTGGGCATAAAGCAAAAATGCCTACGATGAAAAGTTCATGGTCTCAGACTTTAACGCTGACTTAATTTCTTTCCAGCCTAGCATATTGTAATGGTATTGGCTGGGATAGAGTTAATTTTCTTTGTAATAGCTAGTACAGGACTGTGCTTTGGATTTGTGCTGAAAACAGTGTTGATAACTCAGGGATGTTTTAGGTGTTGCTGAGCAGGGCTTACCCAGAGCCAAGGGCTTTTCTGCTTCTCAGCCCCCCTCACCACCAGCGAGCAGGCTGGGGGGGCACAAGGAGCTGGGAGGGGACACAGCCGGGACAGCTGAGCCCCACTGACCCAAGGGATATCCCACACCATACAGCGTCATGATCAGCAGATAAAACTGGGGGGAAAAAAAGGAAGGAGGGGACATTTGGAGTGATGACGTTCGTCTTCTTCCCAAGTCACTGTTTGGTGTGATGAAGCCCGGCTGTCCTGGAGATGGCGGAACACCTGCCTGCCCATGGGAAGTGGGGAATGGATTCCTGGTTTTGCTTTGCTTGTGCAGGCAGCTTTTGCTTTACCTCTTAAACTGCCTTTATCTCACCCCTTGGGTTGCTTCTGCTTTTAACCTGCCAATTCTCTCCCCATCCTACTGAGGGAGAGTGAGCAAGTGGCTGGGTGGGGCTGAGCTGCTTGCCAGGTTTAAACCATGACAGAGATTAAAATGACTTTCCCTGTCCTCACTTCTATCATCAATTCTAGGGAGGGGGGGCATGTCATTAGAGAATCCAGCATTTGCTGGTTTTATCCTGATATCTTATTCTCAGGATCATCCCCTTTCACATTCATGTTGTTTTTTGAATATGCTTAGAACTTGAGATAAAACAAAGATAACAAATTTCACAATTATTCTTGTAATTGTTCACTGGGCCAACATTTATTCAGTGTTCATACAAACTACAGCTATCTCCAGCAGCATGAGAGACAACAGAGCATGACGCAGCCCTGATGTCTCTACAATCTGCACTTTTTTGAGGGTTTGGACTGTGATGCTACCTTTAAGTTTCCTTTGTGTTCATTTTTGTCCCAAAACTGGTGAAGACTCAGCTTCATAAGATTTGAAGAGCTCAGATACAAATTCTAAAATTAAGTAAAAAAATGGGTATCGACTCAACCTCCCTTAAAAAAAGGGAGATTCATAAAGCATCATAATGTTATGGACTAAAGGGTTTAAAGTTGGGCACTAGAGTCTGACTCTCATATGTATTTAGATATTTAAAACCACAAGAGTACAAATCATTGACCTTTTTGACTTGCCATTAGTATACTGGTTGCCAACAAGGCAATACCAATGGCAGAGGAGTCACAAGGAATATATTGCTATCATGCAGTCTAGCCTAAGAATGTCCCTCTGGCTCCAGAGAAGGACTGTGTAATTATCAAAGCCAGGGAAACTCCAGTGACCATAAAGCTAGGCATGTACCCATCCCAGCAACCGCGATCAACACTTTCAGAGAAATGACCTCAGTGAGTTTCAGCACTGGTAGCTTTATACTCAGATAAAGCGACAATTCACAGTGCCCATGGGAGTATGCATTTCTAATAAAGAATGCAACAATACTGATTTCATCTTGATTAAGGAAAAAACAAATATCTATTTGAAGCCATGCCTGTACGTTAGTACCAAAGACTTAAAGTCGTTATTTATTTATTTATTTATTTTTAAACTGAATTAAATAGTACTAAAAAGACACGTAGACAAGGCTCTAGGATCTCTAGTGCATGCTCTATAGTAAAATCCTTGATCAGCTAGTGACTCAAGCAGGCTCCCTGCCATAATGTCACTTGTAAAGAAACTTTTTATCTCCACTTCACTGGTTCAGGAGCACAGCCTTCCCCTTCACCAAATTCATGACTGGATAAACATTTTTTTTTTTTTTGCAGTGTGCTCTTGAGGTTGCTGAAGCCAGGCTATTTGCAACAATATTTTGGTTATGCTTAAGGACCTTCTTGCAGTTAAGTATATGTCAAATAAAGATGATCTAGGAAGAAGTACTATATTCTTTAAAGACAGTGTTTTGTCATTTAAAGTTAAATTCTTCTGGATGTTACACTCCTGCTAGAGAAAGTTAGCAAGACAGCAGCCATGCATTGCCTGCAGATGTTATACTTAAGCCTCAGCTCATTACCACTGACATTTTGTTTGAGGAAATTACCTTTCAAAAGGTTGTAAGATAGGGCTGTCAGCCATTGTCAGACAGAGGAACTTGAACAAGTTAGCAAAGAACTCTCGGAATGCTCAAGGGAATAAAAAAATCACATACTAAAATGTGCTTGACATTCACATTTTCTGCTTTAGCTTATCTTGAAAAATATCCCGATAGTCATTTCAGCATACTCACCTCAGCTAGGTAAAATTCATCGTATTGTCTCTTGAAATTTTCTCCTTTGTAGTAGTTACTAGCAGCAACAATCACATCTACAGCCACCATGCTTAGTATGAACATATGAAACACGGAAGACCTCATCATTTTCTGCAAAAGAAAAAGATAATTTTATCATCAAAATCAGTCAAACCACATGCATTGTAAAGTTTTATTACACTGTCAAAACATAATCAGCTATAATAGTACTTTTTAATAAAATTTGTTTACATGATTCTGATTTATTACTCTTTAAAATGTATTCTAACATATTGCTTCAACTTATATGTGCAAGTTGTTTTTTTTTTTTACTTTTCAGTTTTTATTTGCCACTTGACTTCTTACTGAAGTTTTATCATTTAATATGGTATCCATTGCTTTAGTATGTTTTTAAAGCATAAACTGTACTTCTATCTACTCAGTTGCCCTCAGTTGATACTCCTTATGATTTATTCACGCAGATCTTAATGATTTATTGTTCAGGAACAAGTAACATCAATTCTATCTTGTGCATTGCTTTTGTGCAAGAAAGATAAGTAATATGGGATTCATTTGATGTCAAACTATTGCCTAAAAGTATAAAACATATCTATGTATAGTAGATAAGCACATCTGGGCCAATGATCTTTGAAGTACTTCACAAATAATTCACGTATCTGTGCACTTAAAACTTTGTGTCAATGCTGCTGCAATCCCACAGGAGAAAAGAGAAATGGAGGCACACAGCACTGGCCAGGAGTTTACATCCATGAGTTGCCAAAACAGTAGTGATAAGAGGTATGCCAGGAGTTCAAAGAACTAACTTCTAGACTTCCACCACAAAGAGCATGGATATATGATTCACCAAAAAACATAACCACTACACTCACTGGGCCAGCCACACCTGTTCCAGTAGAAGCTAGAGTCAAACAGGCAGAATGTAGTGTTATTTTACATTAAACCATCTTTGAATGAATGAATGCCAATATTGATATTTTTTACAGTCTTTCACAAGTAACGCAGTTTATGTCTTTAATGCTTATTTGCAAACACAAGTAAGTTATGCACCATTATGGTTCCTTGTGTTTGTGTGTAAATTTAAGTTGTGTTCACACTGGAAAAGACCGTTTTTATTTGCTACTGAGTTTCTATGTAAAAGTGCCTAATAAAATTTCAGGGAAAATAAAACTCAAAATATAGAAGAATTCAGCCTCTTCTCAACTTCTTCTTAAAGACTTCATGTGTGCCTGTACCAGTTTATATTCACAGAATCACATAATTATTTAGGTTGGAAGAGACCTCTTGAGATTATCTAGTCTGCCCCTGCCTGCTCAAGTAGAGTCACCTAGAGCAAGCATTCCAGGACTGTGTCCAGGCAGAGTTTGAATACCTCCACAACCTGCCTGTGCAACCTGTTCCACTGTTTGACCAACCTTCATAGTGAAAGAGTGTTTTCTTGTGTTCAGATGTTCAAAATTAGACTATGTCCCAGCAGGAGACAGAAGAAAAATCAGATCACAGAATCTATGAGATTAGAAGGGGCCTCTTGAGATCATCTAGTCCAACTCCTCGGCTCAAAGCAGTGTCACCTAGAGAAGGTTGCTCAGGACCATATCCAATCAGGAGGTTTTGAGTATCTCCAAGGATGGAAACTCTACAACCTGCCTGGGCAACCTCATCCTGTGTTTTTTACAGTGAAAAAGGTTTTTCTCATGTTTAAATGGAATTTCTTGGTGTTTCAGTTTGTGCCCATTGCCTCTTATCCTACCACTGAACGCTATTGAGAAAAGCCTGGCTCCATGTTCTTTACTTCCTCACATCAGGTGTTTTTCCATACTAAGATCTCCTCCTGAGCTTTATTTTCTCCAGGCTAAATATTTACAGCTCTCTCAGTCTTTTCTCATACGAAAGATGCTCCAGCCCCTTTATCATCTTTGTAGCCCTCTGCTAGACTCAGTCCACTATGTCCATGTCTTTCTTGTACCGAGGAGCCCAAAACTGGACCCAACACTCCTGATGGCCTTACCAGACCTGAGTAGAGGGGGATCACCTCCCCCAGTCTGCTGTCAATGCTCTTCCTAATTCTGCCCGAAGAGTTGTTGGCCTTCTTTGCCTCAAGAGCACATGGCTGGCTCATGTTCAACTTCTTGTCCACCAGGACCCCCAAGGCCGTTCCTGCTAAACTGCAGCTGGTTGGTGCCAAGCTTGTACGGGTGCAGGCAGTTATTCCTTCTTCGGTGTAGGACTTTGCTTTTCCCTTTTTTTCAACATCATGAGGTTCCTGTTTGGTCAGTTCCCTAGCCTATCAAGGTCCCCCTGACCGGCAGCACAACCATCTGGTGTATCAGCCACTCCTCCTAGTTTTCTATCATTTGCAAACCTGTTGAAGGTGCACTCTGTGCCATCATCCAGATCATTAAAGAACTTGTTGATGAATCAAGAGTGGCCTTGTGTAACAGTGGCCAGCTCCCTTAGCAATCATGGGTTCATTCCATCAGATTCCACAGACATCTGTATGTCCAGTTTGTTTAAATGTTTCTTAATGTGATCGTCTTCCACCAGGAATAAGTCATCATGGCTTCAGACTTTCTCACAAGTCTCAGAGGACTGGGATTCCTGAAGGACAGTCTTACTCATCAAGACAGGGGTGAATAAGGCATTGAGTACCTTAACCATTTCCATGTCACCAGGTCCCCTAACCCATTCAGCAGCAGGCCCACAGTATTCCTAGTCTTCCTTTTGCTGGTCTTATATCTGTAGAAGCCCTCCTTGTTGCTGTCCATGCCCCTTGGCAGACAACTCTGTGTGGGCTTTGGCTTTCCAATCCTATCCCTCCACTCTCAGACAGAATCTTTGTATTCCTCCTGGGCCACCTGGCCCTGATTCCACCTCTTGTAGGCAGGCTTCCTTTTTATTTCTGAGTTTTGTCCAGCGCTACTTGTTCATCCATGTGGGCCTCCTGCCACATTTGCTTCATTTCCTGCACTTGGAAGAGGACCAGTTTTGAGCTTGGAGGAGATCCTTGAAAATCAACCAGTTATTCTGGATTATCTTATCTCTAGGACTGTATCTCATGGGATTCTTCCAAGTAGACATCTGAACATGAACAACTCTGCTCTCCTGAACACCAGAGTTGTGGTCCTGTCTTTTGGCTTTGTTCCCTGCTTGCAGGAATCTGAGCTCCACAATCTTGTGGTCACTGCAACCAAAACTGCTCCTGAACCTCACAATCTGACCAGTTCATCCTTGCTTGCAAGTATGAGGTCCAGCCAGAACACCTGCCCCTATCAGCTCCCATGTGTTAGGAAGTTACCATCACCGCAATCTAGAAATCTGGATTGATTCCTGCTGTGTTGCCCTTCTAGCAGGGATCAGACGGGTTAAAATGCCCCAGGAGAACCGGGGCCTGTGAATGTGAAGATGTTATAGAAGACTGCAAAAATGAAGTAATACACATTTTTACATTTGTAAAGATATATTAACATGTTAGAAGATTCATATATACAGTTGTAAAATGCTGTCTCAGTCTTTAGTGAGCTGAGGTTGTTACGTTGGTAAAGAACTGTCCACATTTACATTTTATGTTTAACCCTGCCTGGAGCTCAGGGTCTTGACCAAGCTACTCTTCATACTATTGGGGAGTTTTGTGATCGCATTAGAACATAATACAGTATGTATGGGAGGCTGCAAGGACTAGCACTTGTTCAGGCTTTTAGCAAAGACTTGTACCTGCCTACAGAAGAATTCATCCCCTGTTGTTTTAAAGCAGTTTGCTTAAATTGAAGCTGAGTGGAGGCTAAGCACATATTTACAAACATTCAGCTAACAGGACCGTCCCTTGTCTCTTAACATCTGGACTTCTTGTGCAAATCACCGATAACACTGCAGACAGAAGACAGCTCAACCCTCCTCATGCAAGCTGGCTTCCTTTTAACCCTAGTGGCATAAAATGCTTGTATATTCCAATCTAGAAAGGAAGGCTTGGGAGGTAAAGCCTGACAGTCAGGAATTTACAGAATAAGCCTGGGTTAATAACAATACCTAAAGCACAGTGAAGTCACCAAAACAGAGTGGCTAAATGAGCTCTTGCTTTTATTTTTAATCCACAAGGCAAGCTGTAAGAATAGAGTAATTAAAGATAGGGCTAACAGCATCAATCATGCACTTTTGTCAGTGGTGTGATTCAAAACAGGTAGCATCGTATCTGTTACATTTCTATTTCACACAAGTTCTAAACAGATAGTTACTCTCTCTGCATATTTTACACTGTGTTTTTAATAGTGTCAAGATTTCCTTCATAGTAAGGAAGTATTCTGCCTCAGTTGTGAAGACTTGCTAAAAGAAACTAGTAAGCAAGGCTGTAAAATGCACTTTTCTCTCCCTTCACAAAAAAATAACAACAGGGAAGCAAAATGGTAATACAGGAAGAATAAAAATGCATAAACTGCCTTGGTATACATGTCTGATTCAGTAAAATTCAATAAAGATTCTTGTCAATTACTGAAGGTCGCCTGCCCAACTGAACTGAAAGGAGACAATTTACCTAATAGAGAGTATTATGTTGGCATAACACAATTCAACACCAAGACAATAAGGAAGGAGGTTCAGACAGGCTACGAGCTAGGCCCAGGCTACGTAAAGGCAGGAACAGCTGGCTGAGGCAGCAAGGTAGGAGATGGCTGTGGCAGGCAATGTGAAAAGCACCTACTTGCTGGCAGAAAGAGAGAGAGCCCATGGGGCCAGCAAGGTGGAGGTATCTGAGCAAATACACAGGCACAGCAAAAACACTGTGCTGAAGAGACCCAAAAAAGAAACTCGTTCCTTTGAAGTCCCAGGACTGGCCTGCTTGCAGGGGCCAGACTGGCATCTGTGTTTCTTAATTTTTTCTACAGCATGTCAGAATCTAGCTGCTCACTTGTCACGAATGCTACGCATGATAAGCAGCTTTCCTGTTGGCCTCTCAGACAGACTGCGATATCCTTAGGAGATCAATCACAGTGCTCTACCCACAAATGTACTGTGCCCAACCTTCCCCCTACTTTAATCTGTCTTAGTTTGTTCTTTCTGCATCACAGAATTTTAATTTGGATTTATACCCCTGAAATGGCTCAACCACACCTCTGCTGTAATGTTTGACCATGAGAGCTCACCATCTCTTTACACATTTCTGTATTTGGAACAAGGTCTAAGCAAAAGCTGAATTTAGCCCACAGCACTTGCCCAAGCCTTAAAAATCATTTTGGATCACCGGATCAGTAGTGTGTCATTTGGATTACAGCCCTTTCCAGAGCACACAGGCATGGAAAATTCTCCATGAAAACTTGAAAGAAGAGACATAATGCCAGTTTTTGTTCTTGTTTAATTTACTGACCTTTTTCAGCCCTTGGATGTGTGTTTCTTAAACTGTGTAGGAATAAGATGAAAGAAATGTTCTGATGTTGCTGTCACCCAGTTGCATGATGGGAAAATTGTGTCTAGTATTAAATTGGACCTAAGATTAGCTGTGTTGAAGCAGTCTCAAGCGAAATGCCCTGCTGTTGCCATCAATCAACTACAACAGTGAAGAATTTCTTTTACTATGAATCACTTCTAATGCTGGTGTCTGGCTTCATGCAGGATGATGATTCTCAGTGTCCAGGACACTGTGAAGAACATGGATGGCACAGTGCATTAAAGATGCAATGGCCATAAAAACCATGACAGACCGTTACCGATCCAAATTCTTTCAGTGTTTGGAAACGCACAAAGGAGTTGAGGATTTGCTTTGTGCCCCAATGGGAATTTCATGAAAGCAGAAAAAGAGTTCTAAAATACTACTCCTTTATTTAACATTAGGAATGTGTTTGCTACAGCTGAGGAAGTTGAAATGAAAAATTACACGTAATATCCCAGATTCACCCAAAAGCTCAAGTAAGCAATAACATTGCATTTGCTAAGAGATGGAGACTACCTGGGGCACTTAGTTTTATGGAGCACTACCATGCATGGCCTAAAGCAGTCTTTTGTCGCTCCAGGAGTATCAGAGCGGGGTACATTCCTTTATTACTCCTTCCACCTTCCTGCATGGCAAAGGGAGGATGAGTGACATAAATTGGCCTTTGCCAGCTCACTGCCCTGCAGAAAATCCACAGCAGCTGCCACCTTACACAGCCAGAGCCACACAGACCCTGGCTTAGGAAAGCAGTGGTCCACGCAAAATGCAGTCACTAAGCAAACTAGAATAACTGAATTTTCCTAATGCTAAACCCCTTTTTGGGGCTTGATACATACATCAGGTCACTCCTTGTACCACTGTCCTTTATATGGGATTTTTGTTTCAAGTCCACAAAAGATCTTGCTTACTAAGCAAGACAGTAAGTGTTGCAAACTTCTAGGATCTGACAGACTTAAAAATAAAAGAACACATGGGCCATGTCACCCTGATATTACTAGCTCAAAACTGACCAAGCTTGTAATGTTCAATATTATCATGTGAAGCCCTGAAAAAGGTGTTTTCAGAGGGCTCAATGGCTTTAGTTCAGACCTACAGAAATTCAGACTGCATTTGACAATACTTAACATTCTTGGTGATGGTCTAAGAAAAAGAAAAAAATGAGGACAAATTGGCTTGAAGAATAAAAAATTACGGACAAAGCCCTCAAGCTTCTTAGTACTGAGCAAGACATGGTGAGGATTTGATACACAGAAAAGCTCCACTTATTTTGGCCATTTAGTGTGTGAAAAGCTTAGCATGCATAATTGTCAATCTGGCAGGGTAGCTCTCAAAAGTACTAAACCAATTAATGAACAGTGTAAACATCATTTATCTAAAAGACTTTGATAATCACTATATGGGTAAGCAGCTTTTTTCCCAATTCTGATACATTTGAATTGTGTATTCAGCAACACAACTGTAGGAAAAACACAGTTGTACGTCTATCTCTTTTATTTTAGATGTACTTTAACACTTCATAAAACAATAGCATCTCCACCTCCACATTTTAATAGGATGGCTCAGGTAAGCTGCTTACTCTCTTTTCATCTTCATTAGCTTTTGCTATTTGCCCAAGGAAGCTAGGTCCTGCTAAAAGATTCCAGTCAAGCTTCCAGCTATGGTTGTTGAATGACCTTATACTGGCTACGTGATTACTGTGGTTCATTTTGGACCTACCCCTATAATGATGTTGTAGCTTCTTTGTACTCATATCTACACAAGTCTACTGCAAGACATCCTCTCTGGTAGCTAGAATACATTCTGATTTGTTAAAGTTGTTTAGATGTGTACAAAAGAGTTGGTCTATATTTTAAAATAGTTATCACAGCTGAAAATGTTACATTTATGCTACTCCAGTCTTCTCTACTTATGGCCCTGATGCAGCCTAGATCACACCACTGCAGTGGCATGAAGGCAAATAGGACTCCCAGCTTATTTCAGTGCATAGCACCACCATGACTTGTGCTCATGGTATGCTCTGTGACTGCAAGTCTTATGGTACCCGATGATTTCTCAAAGTTGGGCTCATACGAGTATCACATAATACAGAACCTTTGTTCAGAAGAGCTAGCAAAGCACGACTCAAGTTCATTACAGCAGCACAGAAAACAGTAAGTCAAATAGAAGAAAATGTATTGTGAGTAAATTATCTTTTTTTTGGCAATTTCTTCAGAGCTTGGACCACAACTACTAAAGACATGTAGACAGATCATAGGTTTTATGCAACAGGGCCAGCTTAAGTTGTATGCATAGAATTCATACCACTAAGAAAGTAACATGGGAAACAGTCACTCAAGGTGATAGTCAATACAGATTTGATACTAAAAGCAGGAGACATCACACGCTGCAGAAATTATTATAGGGTACTGGAACAAGACTAGAAATGGCAATGAAAAGTTAACTTTTAGGATTCTATGCAACATGATTACTAAAAGCCACTCAGCAAAGATTCAATCTTGGGCTAAAGAAAAGGCCAAGTTTTTTGATCCCATACAGGTTTAGTATACTTGTGGTGTTTGTCTTTTTGTTTTTTTTTTTAACCAAGTGCTTGAAGATACCTTGACTATGAAAGGAGCTTTAGAAAATCCCATTCTATACACTGCTAATCATGGATAATTCATAGCATGAATAGGATAAATTTGATTTTCATCTTGTTGCTTAATGGCCATCTGAGCAAGTACAAAATTGTGAAATTGCAGGAAATTTTGCCTTTTGTTTGCAGAACATTGTAGAGCATTTTACAGGCTGTGTAACTAATTTTCTATAAACCATTTTGCTTTCAACTTACTTTATGACAGCCTGACAAAGATATGCTTGTAAGGAGAATTTAGCAAATTCTTCTCATGCTCCGTAATCTGAACATTTCTGAAAATTAGTAAAGCATTAACCACAAATTTTAAAGGAACAGGCTTTTTAATATCTTACATTGTTGCAGTTACATATCAGTGTGGGACATTACAAAACATTGTAAAACTGAGATATCATCTACTGTATTTGAGAAGAAATTCCAGATGCTAGACAAATTCAAGTAATGCAACTTCATTGAGAAAGCAAGGGGAAGGGAGAATTTTTACTTAAAGACACTGAAAGGGGTGGCTTTTAGACATGGCAAAGAAAGTAATCAGTAGTCTCAGCTCAGATGTTACTAACTTTGGTGATGGCAGGGAGGCAGTCTCGGCTTTCCATGACAGGCTTGCCTGTCCCAGTGCAATGAGAATAGGGTGATTCTTCACCAGTTTAGGCTGTAAAGACTTTGTTTACCATTCTTTATGACAGCAGAGGAACCTCTCAGGGTAGTAATGTAGTAGAGACGAATGTAAAGACTCTTTAAGACCCATAGTCCAATGAAAAATCTCCTTGGAAACTCATAGTTAAAGATCACCTTAGAACAGAGAACCTTTGTTACCAGTTGCAGGAGATAATACAGAAGGTATGGTGATATTCAAGGAAGCACAATGCTCACCAAAACCAAATAACATCATAACTCTTGCAGGTTTTAGAATATGCAGTTGAAAACCTTTCTATAAATGTTATCTGGCTGCAGCAGAGGTGACACTGGCCTGGCAAAAAGAGCAGCATAGACAGTGAACTGCCCTGGCTTGGAAAATAATGTGTGCATTTCACTTTACTGTGCTTCTCTTCCCACCTTCTACCTCACCTGATTAGTATGTAAAACTCAAGGTAGGCACTGTATCCAACTATGTGTTTTTACAGGGCTTCCTACTACACAGTCTCAAAATATGCTGGAAATGGGACTTTTACTGAATAATGGCAGCATTCCAGGACATGCAAGTATGTGCTCTGATATGTAAGCAGGGTCTTGCTTTTTGTGCTATCACAATACATTTTTTAAAGCAAATGTCATTTTCAGATTATTTATAGCTAAAATCATACAGAAATCAGCAATTGCCAAGGACTCTCTTCCAACAGTCTAAATGTCTCTGTAATATTTGAAAATACAAGCAATTAATGAACCTGTCATATTGTACCAGACTCTCCTGCACTTTTGTTTCACAAATTTTGATTTAAAAATAAAAAACTACTTTAAAAAGGCAAACTGAATTTTGGTCAAAGGAACGAAGTAAAGTCAGTAACACAGGAAGAATGAGAAAATACACACTTAGGAAGAAAATGAATGCAAATAATGACAGAAAGCTTACTGAAGAGAAATTAAAAACTGTACAATAACGACTTTTCCAAGTAACCAAACTTTAAAGGCAAAAGAAATTAGATACTTTTTTTCCTCACATCCTAGATTTGATAGCCCAAGTCCTATTTCTGCTGTAGGGCTAAAGAGTAATTGTTGCACATGCCTCCTTCAGACTAGCTGTATCCTGTTAATTCATACCCTGCAATAACAGAATAAAGCAGTAGTATGGGTACGCTCCTGTACGCCTCTTACTAACAGCAGTCACTTTTCTCCTCCCACAAACTTCTAAGACAACAGTCAAAAAGAGAAATGGTGACTCTTCAGCCCTAAAAATCCATGAAATAATGGCTTCTTTGAAACTAAATGAACCTCCTCTTCACCAGTTTATAAATCAGCTAGCACAGATATGTCATTTTCTTTGCAAGAAGAAGAGAGGAAGTAAGCAGCCTTTCAGTGACTGCAATCTGACTTAGAGAAAAGGAGAGCAGCAGCTGCAACATAAAAGAAACCTAAAAATACTACTTAAATTGTTCACGGTAACAATAATGCATAGAGATTGTTACCTTCCCCTCAGATGTCAGAACTGTTAGTAAGTATATCATCACCTCAGCAGTAATTTTCTTAAAGCTACATACTTTGAAATGCAAAATAGAACCCAAATAATAGATTTAACTCTTTCCTAAGCCTTGCAAAAGACTTCAATTCAGAAAATACAGTGAAACAAAGTAATTATTGTATAAAACCTGAAATGATATAGGCCAATTAATTTTTGGTTTATATCTAGTGACTTCATCTAAGCTGTAGGTTGAAGTGGACCCTGTACTTTATTAAGGTGTAATTAATTACCTACCTGATCTATGTGGATTAGTATACTCCCTCACACCGTAGTACTTTCAAAATGAAAGTCTACAAGTTCTTTTCCTTTCATGATAAAAAATACTCTAGATTTGCAAATTAACACTGATCTCTTAGCAGCTATCTAAGTATCTAGACTAGTTTCAAAGCACAGTGATAAATGCATTTAATGTCAAGTACAGGAAGTGGTATAGACCCAATTTAACATTTCTACCTGGTCATGTAATACACCACATATATACATTAATATGTAAAACCCCACATAAACATAGAATCATTGAATGGTTTGGATTGGAAGGTACCTTTAAAAGTCATCTAATACAACCCCCCTGCCACAGGCAGGACATCTTTCACTAGATCAAGTTTCTCAAAGCCCCAGCCAACCTGACTTTGAACACTGCCAAAATATATGTACATATATGAATGCACACATGGATAAGTATATATATAAAATCATAGAATCATTTAGGTTGAAAAAGACCTTCAAGATCATCAAGTCCAACTGTCAACTTAGCACTGCCACGTCCACCACTAAACCATGTCCCTAAGCACCACGTATGTCTACATGGCTTTTAAATACCTCCAGGGATGGTGACTCAACCACTTCCCTGGGCAGCCTGTTCCAATGCTTGACAACCCTTTCAGT